>JASDDO010000022.1:899703401-900136436 GCA_030015575.1 Agapanthus africanus | reverse complement strand
AATATACGAAGAGAAAAGAAAAAGAGACAACACACTACTACCAAAAACATGATTTATTTATTGATTAAGGGGTATTATGGGCTCCCCAGCCTTACAATAATTACAATAGAGGGGGACAAGGATCGAGGAAGCGCTGTTGGTGGTACTCCGAGGAAATCTCCTGCAGCCGAGCCTGAGCTTTCTCAACCCGCTCCCTCTGACAGTGCCCGCGGACTCTGGAATCCATGGAATCGCCGGGGACCCCGTTCGCCGGACAAGAGGCAACGATCAGCCTTTTCTGGAAATACTCCAGAAGAAAACCCACTGATTGTTCCCGCCTGCTCTTCGAGACGAGGCGGTAGAGCGTGTACACCTTGTCCAGTGCCTCGTCCCTCAGCTGCGGAGACAGGGCGTTATGCAGACCTGGAGACATCCTCCATATCGCGT
This sequence comes from Agapanthus africanus, assembly GCA_030015575.1. Taxonomy (NCBI): domain Eukaryota; kingdom Viridiplantae; phylum Streptophyta; class Magnoliopsida; order Asparagales; family Amaryllidaceae; genus Agapanthus; species Agapanthus africanus. The sequence continues at coordinate 900,136,010 of JASDDO010000022.1, read as the reverse complement.
AAATGAGTACTTGGAGGAGTGCAGATCGCCGGGGAAGTAGGCATCCAAAGTGGCCCTCCACGTGGTTTATCACTACCTCATACATCTGCTTAGAGCGATCGAGGCAGAAAAAGTATAAGTCGTCATTAGAGATGATCTCCACGATGGTAAAAATGCGCCCGGCCATCTTCAGAAACACAATGCTAGAAAGAAACCAACATGCCTTCACTATTTATAGCCGCAACAAAAATCTTCCAATGGCCAAAATTTACTCGCACAATGATGCCAACACTCCGGCCTATGTGGACCGCAGAAGGTTGAAAGACGCCCGTCGAAGGTGCAAGGGAGTCTCAAAATCCCTCCTAACGAGGCCACCGAGCAGCTTCCTACTCGGTCCATCCACAGTGGGTAGCTTCCTGCCCAACTTACGCTGTGGATCAAAAACCCTCCTCACGAGGCGGCCGAGTAGCTTCCTGCTCGGACCATCCCTAGCCGGTAGCTTCCTTCCCAACATCGCTAAGGATCTAAAGCCCTCCTAATGAGGCCACCGAGCAGCTTCCTGCTTGGACCATCTGCAATGGGTTGTCTTCCTGCCCAACTTACGCTGTGGATCAAAAGCCTTCCTCACCAGGCGACCGAGTAGCTTCCTGCTCGGACCATCCGCAGTGGGTAGTTTCCTGCCCAACTTGCGTTGTGGATCAAAAGCCCTCCTCGCGAGGCGGCCGAGTAGATTCCTGCTCAGACTATCCCTAACGGGTAGCTTCCTGCCCAACAACGCTAAGGATCTAAAGCCCTTCTAACGAGGCCACCGAGCAGCTTCCTGCTTGGTCCATCCACAGTGGGTAGCTTCCTGCCCAATTTACGCCGTGGATCCAAAGCCCTCCTCGCAAGGCGGCCGAGTAGCTTCCTGCTCGGACCATCCCTAGCGGGTAGCTTCCTACCCAACAACGCTAACGATCTAAAGCCCTCCTCTCGAAGCCGCCGAGCAACTTCCTGCTCGGACCATCTGCAGCGGGTAGCTTCTTGTCCATCAACGCTGTGGATCAAAGCCCTCACCATGAGACAGATGAGTTGAAAGGAGGGTACCGACCTTCCTACACTTGGCTACCAACACGCGATAGCCATCTCAACTCCAGGAAAAAGAAGGGTATCGACCTTCCGACACTTGGCAATCGTTCGAATCTACTCGATAGACCTACGAGCTAAAATGTACTTGCAAGATGAAAAAACCTATGAGCTAAAATTACTTGCAGAATGAAGATTCAAACAAAAGCAAACGAGCTAAAGGCACTTGCTTAATGAGCAAACATTTGGACAAAAAAGAAAAGGGTGAACTTTATTTATGATCCAATCCAAAAGTAAATACAAGGTATTCTGGGCTCCTCATCCTTACTAAATGCCGGAGGCTTACAAAATTTTGAAAAAGAAAAAATCCCCAAGGAAGGAAAGCTCAAGCCGTCCACTCGGGGAGGATCTCGCCCTGCTCAACGCCAGCCTCGACGACCAAAACCGCGGCCTCTGGGTCAGCGCTTCCACCAACAGCCTCACCCCCAACGGCCGCCCCAGCAACTTCCCCCTGCGGCTCCTCCTCGGTCAGGGGATATTTAGCGCGAAGCTCGCTGATATCAATCCCCGGCGCGGACTCCTTGACGGCGTCGAGGACGCTGTGCCACACGACGGCCGTGGATTCTGCGAGATCGGCGTAGAATTGATCCGACGCCTTGTACACCTCCACGGCCTTCACCGCCCGGCACTCGGCGAGCTTCACCGCGTCCAGAGCCACCCGAACATCCCTCTTGAGGGCGTCCCTCAACTTCTTCACCAAGTGGTAGAAGCCGTTCATCTCCTCCAACTTGGCCTGAATAGCCCGGTTGGACTCGTCCAGAAGCCGATGCGACTCCTTCAGCCTAGAGTTCGTTAGCCCCTCGGCGACCAGACGAGTGTCGAGGAGAGCCGCCTTCTCCTCTGCTTCCCGCAGTTGGAGGCAGAGTTCCTCCTCCAGCTTGGAGGACTCACCTGCCTTTTCATGGCCGGGGCTACCTCCTAGGACTCCATGGAGACGAGGAGTGCGCAGTGGTGAAGGATCTGAGAAAAGCAGCAAAACGGGTTAGAAAGCTCAAACCGAGGAAACAAAACTTAAAATAATTTCTAAGAAAAGTCAAGAACCGACCTGAACCGCCTCCTGGGCTATGGCGACCATATGGGCCTTCATGGTTCCCCGGCGTACTTTAACCCCGGCCGCCTGCTCCATGTCAGAAAGCAGGCTGTCGGCGACTGAGAGCCACGAGGGCACCTCAATGCAGAAGTCGCCCTCCTGCACTGGGGTCCCGGAAGGAGGCGGCGGGAGATCGTCCGCTTCTGCCTCTTGAAGGGGGCTTCGGTGGGCTCAGCCTCTTCCTCCTCCTCCTTTCACGCTCGGGGCACCGGGTCCCACGAGTGCTTATGGCTCCCCCCACGACGTTCTTTTGGAACTCGGGGAGCGGCAGAAGGCTTTGACGGGGGAGTTGGCCTTGGGGCCGAGCTCGGACCGGGTCAGGACGAACTTGCGCCCCTGGCATTCTTTCCCTGGGTCTTGGCGGCCAAAACGGCTAGGATTTTTGCTCGGTCCATGGGCTCTGCAAAAAAGGAACACACGAACAAAGGGGGTTAGCAATACAAAAACAGCAAAGAAAACTTGACAAAGTCTAAACAGATCATCGAAAGCCCTAACTTACCCAAGAAACGCATAGGACTGAGTCCAGCCCAGCTCAGTGCCTGCTCGGATAGCGGGACATCCGCCCATTGGATCGGCTCCCACTAGGACACCACCCTTGCTTCGGGGGAAGTCGGCTACTTTGCCTTCGGGCAGTAGGCCCTGTGCCACTATGTAGGCACGGGCCAATCCTCGCCCTCGGGCGGCCTGACGAATATAAACTTCTTATTCCATTCATGGATGGAAGAAGGAACGGCTACTACCCCCGACCCGGCCACTCCGCCCTTGCGTTTTTTGAACGAGAAATACACCCAACTCGGCTCATCCTTACTGGTGCCAGGGTGATTCTTATAACAAAGGAAAGAGACAAGATGAGTCAAGCTGAAGGTGATATCTTCAAGTTTTAACCGGACCATAAACCCGAGGAGAATTCTTCACGAGTTCGGAGCTAGCTGGCCCAGGGCAAGATGAAAGCAACGGAGGACCCCGCATACTTTAGTTGGGAAGGGCAGACGCATCCTTGCCCGGAACGCTTCTAAATACAGGGCAATGATCTGCACCTGGTCTTTCCGCTCGCCCTCTCTAGCTAAACGGATGGAATAGTTAGAGGGGATGTGGAATCGAGCCCGAATTTCGGAAAGCTCGACCAGACTCTTCAAAACAGAGGGCGCATCGCGGGTGTTCCCGATGCGTACCTTAGGGGCCCTTGTCTCCGCCCAACGGCGAGCGACAAGGGCGGCCCTGACTCTAGGGGTGAACCTGACACAGAGGACGAAGAAGAAGAAGAACCCTCTTGGCTATCTGAAGCCGAAGAGGAGAAAGACCTACTGGACTCGGCCCCAACAATGGAAGCCTCATCGTCCGACTCTACCCCTACTATCTTTACGGACTCTTCGGATGATGACATCAAACCTGATTCAAAGGAAGGGACTCACCGAGGTAAAATCAACAAAGGATCCGATCTAAATGAAGGAGAGCCGGGAAATCTTCAGCAATGAAAGGGAATTTGAACAAAGTATCAGCCCTAGGATGGTCCCCTCCTATTTATACACCCCAAAGGGGAACATCCTACGGCCCCGATTGATTCCCGCCAAAACGAAACGTCGTACCCAGCGACTGGCGGGGCTCCACATGGCGATCGGCCATTGGAGACGTCTTTTCTACTGCACGAGTCAGAGACAGCCTGTTACTTCCGCTAACCGACGTCCGAAACGTGGCCCGTATCCCAATGGCGATCGACTGAAACGGCACTCCTTCTTTAAAGCGCGATCATTTCATTGATCCGCTGACGCCATCGGAGATACACGTGAAAACCCAGGCGCATGACGAGGCGACGCGTAGGGTCAAAGATCGAAACGACGCAACCCCCAAACGCCTTGTCGTTCCCGGACGATCCACATTATGAGTTTCAGTGCCAAACTAAGCAGAAGAAAAACCGAGCAGGCCACTCTCGACCCGACCCATGAATAGGTCAGAACGAGAGTGGGGGTTAACGATGATGCTCACAAGTCGTATTTTCTCGGATTACGACACGTGGGGGTGAAGTGTCCCGAAAGCTACGGAGGTGGAATAAATGAGTTGCATTAGGAGGATTCCTCGGGACTGCGTCTCGAGGAACGTATCCGACCTTTCAGGAGACATCCCTGAATACATTCCACCTTCATCTAGCAAACTACCAACAGCTAGTCTCCGATCTTTCTCAGTCTTCTGGCTCATCTCCGAGCCCCTGGCGTGCCGAGCTTCCTCGGCCACCCGGCTCGTCTCTGAGCCCCTGGCGTACCGAGCTTCTTCGGCCTCCCGGCTCGTCTTCGAGCCCATGGCGTGCCGAGGTTCCTCGGCCTCCCGGCTCGTATCCGAACCCATGGCGTGCCGAGCTTCCTCGGTCTTCCCCGATCAACCAAGAACGCGGAGCCCATACGCTCCGCAACGGCTCCGCGTATATCGCCACGACGAGATAACCTCCTCCCCATGATCCGCGTCACACGATAGCGCATCCCCCATTAATGGGCACATCTCGCCATTCATGGGCGCATCCCGCCATTCATGGCGAGGATAAGGCTGGAGCGTAACTGACGGCGGTGATCTCGTGCCCGCTCGCTCCACGCGACTCCTATATAAACCCCTCTCTCAGACAACTCAGGTATCTCGAATTTATTTCCAATACGCCGCTACTCTGGACCTATACCTCGACTCTAGCTTGATCGTCGGAGGGTCCTACGATGGTCGCCCACCCCGGGACTTCTTTGCAGACGGCTCAGCGTCCAACACCAATCCATTGAGATCCACATTCAGTAACTCCCAAATCAAATCTCGGCCGTCAAAGAGCGCCATCACAGGATCGACGGAGGACAACATCTGAAGGAGATCATGGGCTCCATCACATAGCAACTGAGCTATTGCTAATTAGTAATTAGTAATTGGTTAATAATTTGATACCTCTTTTAATTACCGCTGAATTACCGCTGAATTCATAACCGGGATGGTTATGAACAAGAGAGAGAACTATCATGACATAGGCTACAACCGGATTTGGATTCTCACCGAGCCTTGGAGAAGAAAGACCAAGTCTTTAATACGAACGGTTTATATATTTCGAAGGTGGAGATACATCTAGGTTGATACTTTTTGGTCCCCTTAATTTGGGAGTTGTTACAGCCAAATATTATTTTGAGATTCCACCAAATATGCATTCCATTGTGAGCCTCCGAACTCTATTTTTTTCCCTCATTTTTTTGAGATTTTGGAAGTGACAGTAATCTCTAACCTACGCGTCCAACATCCACATTACACATCACGCATAAGCACCAAGGGGATCATGAATCTGTCCCAAAAATGTTAATTTATGGCCGCTTTCCCTCCTGCGTTTTCTGGGATCGAACCCCGCTATGCTTCTTGTGCATATACCAATTGCGCCATAGCCTCATTGCTATTTAATTAATTGCTTGATACCATAATTTATTTCATATAATATTTTTGAAGTCAAATGCCTCGTCTCTTTCACTTATTAGTGTTCGGCAGGTGTTGTATACAAAGTGTAATTAAAAAAAATTGTATAGAATTGGCTACGAGAGATTTGTGGAGTTAGCTATATATGAGAGAGAGATATAAGATTAGTTGCAATTGCAGATTAAGATTGGATTTATTATTATTTTTTTAATGAATTTCTATTGCAAATTAGATACCCAAAACCCAAATCAATTTCAAAATTGGAAACTCCTTGCCTTTTGTACAATAACCGAGATATAATACAGATGTGGGAGAAGACATTCAATTGATTTATAAATTATTTTTCCAGTTATAAATTTTAGGGAAAAAGAGCTCAAGCGATTCTAAACATGTGCAAGAAAATATTCATCTATTTATATAGAAAGGTAGAAATAAACTTAATTATATTTGTATAGAAAAGTTTGATGTCTAGATTCAAGAAACCATTATAATCATTTGTCCAAGATAATGCACATACACAATAATCAATATAAAACATAATTAGAAATTAACACATGAAAAAACAACGGATTTGTGAGATCTTTGATGGAATTTCTTGTCTACGAACAATACTCCTGATGCAATCCAGAAAATACGATTTTTTCTCTTTACATATGTTGAGGAAACAGGAGGGGGGATTGCACAAATAAATAAATATTTTGTAGAATCCTACTTCTGACTCACTTAATTAAGTGGAGGATTAAAATCTAACCGATTTCTTTCCATTCCTTTAAATAATGTATAACGATTTTTCATAAGCCGGTGGCAACCCTCATCGGTGTATTTTATTTTATTATGAAAAATTAATTTTTATTTCGTCTGCTTCAATCCAATATTAGATATAGCTTTTCTTTTGTTTTTTACAAGCAAAACCTGTTTGTTTACGGTTGGAAGACTTCATAAAACATTAAAGAGATTATAATTTTTGTAAGCTGTGATGCAGTAGGTTCTTTGATCAAGCAAATTAAAATCGGAGAGATAAACCTTAATTTGTGATCTAAAGAAGATGAAGGAAACAATGAGTTATGACTCAGTTGTCATGGACACTTCCCCCTTTTTAAGAGAGTGTGCGGCTCGAACCCTAAAAACCACAGGAGGGGAAGTAGCCACAAATTAAAGCTTTCAGGCCAAATTCGTGGATCCACTGGGTGCGTGGGTATTGTGTGCATGGGTGTGTTGTGTGCATAGGTTAAGACTTATGAATTAGTGCAAAAAAAGAAGAAAAATGATAACAGTGTAAAATTTATTTTTTAAAATATATTATACAATAAAGTAGGTATACCAAAAGTGAACCTAGGATTTAAGAATGATTGAATATCAATGTATTGGATTTTTTAACATTAAAATACGCAGGCTTAACTTCTAAGTCTAAGCTTGAAAACAATGATCCCTTTGAAAAAAAGTCTATGTAACAAAAATAGATGACAATTTTGCTAAATATTAAATAATATTACGTTCTTCTAATCAAAGGCTCAAGAAAGGTTCGACTAAAACTAAACTCTTAAACACGATAAATTCCTCATTGTTAATCATTTGATTTTCATCTTCGATTCGTCGTCGTCGTTTTTCAACCCATTCTATTTTCTTAAGTGCATAGATACGAAAGATGGTGTTAGACGACGAGTTGCTTTTCGGTTAACCATTCCAACACAAGAAGTTGATCAACTTTTCCGGCTGATGTGTTGACTCGTATCGACATTTTGGATACTGATTGCCACCTGATCAACCTAGCTAGGTCTCTAGACTCCTCACGAAAAGGGCCACAAAAAAAAATGTTCGCTTTGCCACCAATATTCTTGAAAGTCTCACCGCCCTTAGCATTTCAAATGCTACATATATATATATAGAGAATAATGGAGAAAAGATGCCATAGGAGGGAATTCCCTCCTATGGCGTCGGAAAAATACCCCCTCCACCAATTTTTCCGACGATCGGCCCCCATCATCTTCATCGTCATCGTCTAAGATGTGCGTACACCAAATTTCATGTGATTCCACAACTTTTTCACCGTTGATTTAGTGAGTTCAAAATTAACGGTTTACCGACAATAGAACTTTTTACATTGCTAAATCAACGGTGAAAAAGTTGTAGAATCACATGAAATTTGGTGTACGCACATCTTAGATGATGACGATGAAGATGATGGGGGCCGATCGTCGAAAAAATTGATGGAGGGGGTATTTTTTCGACGCCATAGGAGGGAATTCCCTCCTATGGCCTCTTTCCTCCATTATTCTCATATATATATATCTAATTTGTTTGGCAAGAGTTGATGTGACATGATTGGGACTAGGTTCAAATGAGACGGTGCCATGCATGTAAACTTGCTTCAATTATTAGAACTCCAAAAGGAGCATGTGCCTCCACTATTTGTGGATTGATGATCGCTTTTGTTCTCTTTCGACAACAATGGAGGAGGAATTATGAAAGGCATTGGCCAATGTTTCATCAAAAATTCCAAGAAAATTGAAGGAGAGGGAGAGGGAGAGGGAGAGAAAGCAAGGCATTGGCCTTGCAACTAGCCATCATACCTTATCTACTAGCTTGCCATCTACGGAAAGCTGGTGCAAGTGTAATTTTTCCAAAAGTTTGGGCTATTTTGCATAATTCTCCTTTTTGCAAAGATTCCCCTTCCACATGTTAAGACTTCTATGAATTTGAGATGATAAGAATGGTACTAATGTTTATTTATGCTATGTTTAAAATCTTTTTCCTTGGTTAGTAAGGATTTTAGAATGACATCTGCAGTCAACCTGATATGCATTCATATGTTAGATTTATATACGATATTTTTTAGACCCATCACCCGGGTGATCTAAACGCATTGAACTGTTGCTTCCAATCGCAACATCAACCAGAGAGGCTCGTATGTTAGATATTCAATATCAGATTATACCCGGTGCAACAAAAGGTATCAGATTATATAATTATATAATATATAAGGTGCGCATGCCACATAACTTGAATAAACTGTAAATATATGAACTTGAGGGTATGTATGCATAATCCAACTTCCCAAATGCAACGCAATGTTTGCATGTGTTTATACACACATGCAATGGTCCTAAACATTTCGTTTTCTACTGTGACCGACTCATTTGCATTACGCCTCCCATACAAATATCTTTTTCTTTTTCACCCATAAATTTACCCATTGTGGGCCCTTAAACATCTTCTTAAAGGGTTTACAAAAATATCCATTATAAGAAAGAGAAATCCTTAAAAACTTTTCAAATCACATCAAATCCTTTAATATATCTTCTTAAAGGGTTTACAAAAATATCTATTATGACAGAGAGAAATCCTCCAAACTCTTTACTTCGTGATGTTCATGATCTATACATGCATGGCACGTGTAAAATGTTCGTCTATATAATACCTATGTGGATGCCAGCACATGGCTTAACTCACACCCTTTGATCGGTAGAAAATCACCGATTTTAACAGCATGCACTCCATCGATCGAATATATATATATATATATATATATATATATATATATATATATATATATATTTAAAATGAAGTTCTTATTACTGAAATACCTCCCAAATGCGTTCTATTATCGAATCATTATCCTTTTATACTTCACTTTTTCCATAAAGATGTGTTTAGGGGGGGAGGGAGTAGATCGATTGAAAGTGAGGGGGCTTCATTGCAATTTAGCCAAGCTAAACATCTTAATTATGTGGGCCCATTCTAAAATAGGACTGGGTGTTGACCTAATTTAGTCCGAATAATATTTCCTTAAGACATGGCCAAAAGTCTCACGTAAAACCCTAGCCTAGCCCGACAACCAAGATTGTGTGGAGTTTTTGAATTATTATTGTATTGAAACAAACTCAACAAACTCCTCCATTTGTGTCCCATTAATATCTCCTCTATATCCTTCCCAAATTCATACCTCTTCCTCTTCCTCTTCTTCGTTGAATCGTCTCTGTTTTCGTACTAGCTAATTCTCGAAAGAAAAGAGCAATGTCGGGTGAGAGATCGTGTTTCGGTGGTGCAAAGGCTCCTTTGAGCATGATGTTGGTGCAAGTTTTTACGACGGCGATGCTCTTGCTATCAAAAGTGGTGTTAACTAGAGGAATCTTTGTGTTCTCGCTCCTCGCGTATCGGAATGTTATCGGAGCTTGCTTTGTTGCACCCTTCGCTTTCTTTCTAGAGAGGTTTGGATATATACATATATAATTTAATTTATTTTTCATATGAGTTTAATCATGGGTGCTTGTTTCATTTCTTGATAATATTATTATTATCTTCACATTGTTGTAGGGAAATGTGGAAGAAGCTTAGTTGGAAAGCTAATATGTTGATTTTTGTCAATGCATTATTTGGGTGAGTTCTTTATTATTTCATGTGTCTTATAATTCTAAATTCTAATCTCTTCATTCTATATATACTTATATCTTAAAATTTGTTTTAAAATATATATATATAAGTGTCATAGAAATAATAGTATTTGATGAAATTAATAATTAAGGTTTAATAGTGAAATGACAAGAGGGAATAAGAATTTATATCTATATGTGTTTACTTAAAACAAATTCTTTGGGAAAAAAATTAGTTTTTTGAATACCCAACATATATTAATTCTTTGGAAAAAAAATTAGTTTTTTGAATTGATATATGTTGGGTATTTTAGTATTTTATCTTTTTTGTTAATCACATTTTAACTCCATTGGGGAGTTTTTTTTTATACGAAGAAAATTTTAATAGTAATGTTTTGCACGCATGTGGATGTGACTTAAATATTTAGGTTTTAGAATAATGTTTGACAGATACTCCTACAAATCAAGAAGGATTAATTGGGTATGGATGTCTGAATGTATGGGGGAAAGTGAGGGAGTGAGAGAGGTTTGAATTTTGAGTTATTGGAGGCATATAATAAATTAATCTGTGATAAAGTTGTGGATTTCTTTTATCTCTTTTGAATTCTTTTGGAGTTTGCTTTTATAACAGTAGAGAATTTATTTATAATGTGTTTCAAACATAGGCACACATCATTATCACCATTCTACTCTCCACATGATCCAGGATTACATCTGCCATGTCCATGTATTTTTACGGTCTTCGAGACACAACCGCGTCGTACTCATCAAATTTCCTAAATCTCATACCAATCGTAACATTCTTCTTCGCCGCCGTTGCTGGGTACGTAAGATTTTTAGCTGCTGAAAAGAGCCATTTCCTTTTGTTATCATATAATGACGCCGCCCTTTTCTTTTTAAAGGTGCACATTGTCCAAAACGTAATGTACGTTTTTTATTTTGATCTTGCAATTTGTTATTAAGAAAATACTATCCACTAACCAAATGAGCATGGCTCATATTATACAAATTTTGTCTCGCTGGTTCGATTTGCAAAAAGGGTTTGATTTTCAAAAGGGTAGTATCCAAAAGAAAAAATTACCCTCTCCATGAAAGCAATAAATTATACAATGCAAGTGAAAAACAGGGCAAAAAATGGCCAAAAACCAAAAGATGCTATCTTCATGGAATTGTGAGGAAGTAAAATGCAGCTTTTAAAAAAAGGTTTTATTGCATAGAACACCTTTTTTTAATTTCTTTTATTGTCAAACACCACATATCGCCTCTCAATTGCCTTATTCCAAATGAAACTCTATGGTAATCAATGATCGAGCTGAATTTTCTCTTCTAAGTCGTATTCAGACCTATTCAAAAGTATTATATTTACGTGCTTATAAATCAGTTGAGAATGATAAGTTCCGACTCAGATGTATGCAAATAACCCTATTGGTGCTACATACAAGAGCAAAAAACGAAGAAGGTATGATTCTTGCTATTTTTCATATAATACACACACACATACAATGAATACCAGGATCTTTCGTGAAAAAAAAAATCCTCTTCTTTGGTTATTTTTCATAATATTAATATTTTTGGACCAGCAGTTCGAAGAGGAAAATGATTGTATCCATATACTTGACAAACGCTTTTTTGAAAATATTTCCAGCGAAATAGCTGTTGTAAAATCCTTGATATTTTGTTTCCTATCAAGGGGTGGATTAACTCCTAATTGCAATTTTTCTCATTCTATATTATTAATGAAGTGTTTTATGAGGGTAGACTCTTACCGGTCTTTCACACACACGTAAACACGCAAACAAAGAGATCTTGCCAGTTTCCATGAACAACAGGCACAACCGTCCCCATGTTTAAGTTGCAGGAGGATCCAAAGAGGGACGGTATATGTCGTTCATACATAGTTTGGTATAAAAGTTAAATATGTTGCAAATTTCTTTTAATCTACAGTATGGAGAAGGTGGGACTCGGAAGCAGAGGAGGGAGAGTTAAAATTCTTGGCACCCTCTTTTGTGTGGGAGGAGCAATGGTAGTTAGTCTATACAAAGGCAAAGTGTTGCACCTTTGGCGGCCGCGCTCGATAATGCACCACGATTTCGCGAAAGAAGCCGTGCAAGGTCACCGTTATTGGTTAAGGGGAACTCTCTTGTTGTTGAGTAGTTGCACTAGCTATGCCTGTTGGTTCATTGTGCAGGTATCCACTCATACCGTCTTAAGCAATTTATCAGTGTAAATACCTTCTCTGTTCATCGACCGAAACCCTAAAAAAACCGGCCACTTTCTGCTATAAACACCACAAGCAAGTTAATATAGATATATGTGGTGCTTAATTATAATGAATATATAGTGTTTATGGAATTTTGATTTTATTGTTTTATCAGGTAAAACTGTATAAAGTATTTCCATCAAAGTATTGGGCAACAATGTTGACATGCATCGCGGGGTGTTTCCAAACACTGGTGATAGGAATCATACTCTGTAGAGATGAGGATGCTTGGAGCTTAAATTGGGATTTGCAACTATTAACGATCGTTTGCACGGTAAGATCGGGAAAAATAAATTCTCGTTTAATTTGCGTGCTCGCATCTTGTTGAAGGTATGCATAAAGAATATATATGTTGTTTTTTTTAATCATAAATTCCACGTAAATACCCGAGCTATGAGTGTGTTTCAGCTAACCGTCTTAAACTTTTTTATTACAGCAAAATTTCTTGAACCGGTTATAAGATAGTTTTTTTCCGCAAAAATACCCTTAAGAAGCTTGCTGTAATTTCTCCTCCGTGAGTTGAAAATTCAATATAATTCCCTATGATGATTTATTTTGATTTCATAATTTCTTGGAATAATTGCAGGGCGTGTTCAACACGGGTGCAACATTTTGCTTCGTGTCATGGGTCATTTCGAAAAAAGGCCCAACATATCCTTCGATGTTCAATTCTCTAACTGTCATCTTTACCACGATCTTAGAGTCTCTCTTCATGGGCCAAGACATCACAATTGGAAGGTTTGCATTCAATTTTTTTTTATAAAAACGAAAATAATTACCAGCAGTAACTAAGTTGGTGCGGGCACTTCCCCTTCCGGGAGAGTGCAGGTTCGAACACCAGGAACCCTAAGAGAGGAAGCGGTTACAAATTAACGCTTTCGGGGTAAATTTGTGGGTCCCCTGGATGCGTTTGTGGGGTGTGCATGGTTGGTGTGTGCGCGCGCGCGTACATAGGTTAGGGCTTATAGGCCAATGCCCAGGAAAAAAACGTAAACCCCGTAGTAAAACTCATCAAGAAATCTCTGCATTTTTATTTTGTTACACAAAACCCTTTTGTGGTTATTTATTACAAACTGGGACTAAATTAACCTCATATTTTATTATTATATATGGATCCTCTAGATGCATTGAACGCAAATCATACTCCTGGTGCAGGTTAGTGAGCAATTTGTCCTAATTTGAAAAGCAAAACTTTAGGTTCAAGGACTTGAAGAAGTCTCATTTTGAAATTGAATCGAAATTTAGAAGAAAATAAGCTAATATGATGATATTAGGATAAGATAATTTAGGATAAAACTACAGAAATCAGTCAAATTTGGGGTCACAATACCCGTTAATCGGCAGAAAACTTTATGAATCAAGCTACATGGGTTTTTTACAAAGAACTGAAAGTTCAAGGGGTTTCCATAATGAGTTTGAATTATATGGTGGTTTTGGAAAACTTGAGTAAACCATAAGACGGTTTATATGAAATCCGTCTAATTAATAATTTCAAATGTTTGCTCAAGAAATATCATTACAAAATGTAAATGGTAAATTTCGCTAAAACTACCCTAACCATCGATGTTTTGCCTTGCTCAGTTAGACTTTGGTTTTGAAGGAACCCGCCGCAGTAAAAGATTTTAAGGTAGTTTAGTGATTAATTATATGCTAACCAAGTGCATTAAAATGATGATATGTTGCAGTTTGATAGGCATGTTCATGATTATTGGAGGGCTTTATGCTTTCCTATGGGGCAAATCAAAAGAAGCACTCATGGCAAAAATGAAAGTCGAAGATATTTCGGAGATTTCTGAGATGGTACGATCTCAATCCGCTTCCAAAGAGATTGTCGTCAACAAAGATGTTTTGTCGGTGAATATCGAGCCTTGACATCACGATGCAACTGAAAATTTGTGATTCTTTTTTGCTTTTTTTAGCTAATCTTTGATGACAATTTATTTACAACAATTGTCATAATATCGTACCTCTCTCAATTGTATGTATATGTTAACATGAAATTACTTCACAATAATTACATGGCAAAGAATTTAATTCAGTGTTAAGCATCATGAAAATTATATTACAAATATTTGTGGGGCCATTATATATATATATATATATATATATATATATGGATATATATTAGCTTTAACGGTTAGTTTCAAAAAATATTTTAACTGGATCAAATTAGTAAGTCAGGTCAAACTCTTGACGCAACCAATCCGTTTATTAATCTGATTAGGTACGCCAGACTGTTTATGACTGATTTATACGATTTCGGTTAACTTTGGAAAACAGTTGAGTGAAGTGATTCTCTTGGGTAGCCAAATGCAAATTCTCCTAAAATTAGCTCTCATGCATGTTGCTTTAAAGAAAGTATAAAGTACAGTCATATGCATGTCTTTGTGTTGGGTTTGTGTTCAACATTGATTGATTAGTTTTGATTCCAAGCATCAAAAGTTAACATAGGAAAGGGAAGCAATGGAAAAAAGTGAGAAAAGAAAGTGTACAAATTGGATGAGAACACCTCTTCATTTCAATAATGTAAGAATCTTGAAATAAAAATGCTTCAATTTTTAATAAGAAAGCGAGAGGTAAATAAATCAAATTTATGTGTCAAGTAGCTGGATGTTGGGAGCCTTAATGTAAGCAAGCAACTATTGTAAAAAAAATTGATAAGAAAAAGAGTACAAATCTATTGCAATACCTACATAATATCGAACTGTATGAGTGATATACCAAGAGTAAAATTACTCGGTTAATATAAAGGTTTTTTTTAATTTTGGCCGCCAAATTCTTTGATATTTTCAAAAACCCCACCAAATACTTGTTATTTCTAAAAGCAACACCAACTATTTTTAATTTATCTAAAAAAAACCTTCCGTTAATTTTCCATCCAATGTTAAACGTTAGGAGCTTGAAAAGAAAAAAAATGCTTATGAAAACCTTAGCAATCTTTTTCAGATCGAGGGCGGCGAATTGGGGGGTCTGATTGGAGAGGGGGTTGAGGGGAAAGCGTCACATCCCGTTTCCCAAAAGAGTGGTAACGGTACGTGACGAGCCTCGCAACGTATTTATTACGAGAAGGCCATTTCTCGAAATAAACACGCTAACCGTCTATAAAAGACATAAAATAATAAGAATAAACAAAATAATGAAATCCAATTCTGATTTATTGCATTCAAAATTCATAGTTAACAAAATATCTGAATACAAAATACGACAACATGAAAAGCCTTAATAAGAAGGCATACATAAATAAGCTGAAATGAAATAAAAAGCGAAAAGAAAACTAATTATCCGTGTCACGTCCCACCTCCAATACAGAGAGTATTGTCCGCTCTGGACGAAACCGCACGGTTTTGTCCTTCGCGATGAACCGGACCCGACCAGGAGTCACTTCCCAGGAGGTCACCCATCCCAGAACTTCCCTGGCTCGAGCATACATAAATAAGCTGAAATGAAATAAAAAATGGAAAGAAAACTAATGATCTGTGTCATGCCCCACCTCCAATACTGAGAGTATTGTCCGCCCTGGACGAAACCGCAGGGTTTTGTCTTTCGGGGTGAACAGGACCCGACCAGGAGCCACTTCCCAGAAGGTCATCCATCCCAGAACTTTTTTGGCTCGAGCACGCTTAACTACGGAGTTCTCAAGCTCCTGTAGTGCCGGTTCACTTAAAAAACGCCTATGTATTAAAGAGTGATATCATTCCATTTATAGTACAGATCTGCCCTCTTTCGGAATGTATTCTGAAGATTCCCCATTATTCTACAGCGGGTCCCATGGACTTAAGAGGTGGCCCCCGCCCCCTTGGCATAACACTTGGCGTGCATTTTGTTCCGTATGACACTTTATCCCGTAACCAAGAACCGGGTCCCGATATATATATATATATATATATATATATATATATATATATATATATGAGGTTAATGGAGGAAATGTGTCATAGGCGGGAATTTCCTCCTATAGCGTCGGAAAAATGTATTCTCTATGACTTTTTTCGACGATCGGCATACATCACCTCCATTTTTATCATCTAAGACGTGGATACACCAAATTTCATGTGATTATACTATTTTTTCACCGTTGATTTTGTTGGTGCAAAATCAATGGTTTACCGACAATAGAACTTTTTACATTGCTAATTCAACGGTGCAAAAGTGGTGGAATCACATGAAATTTGATGTATGCCGATCGTCGGAAAAAACGGTGGAGCTTGTATTTTTTCGACACCATAGAAGGAAATCCCCACCTATGGCCTATTTCCTCCATTATTCTCTCTCTCTCTCTCTCTCTCTCTCTCTATATATATATATATATATATATATATATATATATATATACTCTCTCGAAAGTCTATTTAGAAATTCCAAAGATTTAGTGGTCGTATAGTGTATGCCCTTGGGAAAATGTTTAAAATAACTAAACCAATTTTTCGGATTTTATCACATCCTTTAAAAATCTTTATCATGGTCTTAAATATAATTTTATAAAAAAATCTTTATCATCTTATATAAAATTCTATTGAAATCTTCTTAAATTATCTATACTTCTGTAATGCACATGACATTGGTTAGAGTACACCTTCTCCATTTTTAAAAAAATAAAGAAAAAATGAGAAAATTTCCTAAATCTTAGAGTCTCCACATCATCAAAGAAAAAGACAAAAATAATTAACTCCACATTCTCTAAAACTTGAGACAAAAAAGAACTTTCTAGAAATTGGTTTGAATTCCAAATTCAATTTACATTATACTCAAACTTAAGACAAAAAAGAACTTTCTAAAAGTTATTTTAATCTTACCATTGTTCAATTTCTACTTTGATTTGCTTAAAACTGACTTCTTTTACTTAAATACGGTTAATAACATATTATAGTATCTTCTAGAATACTTTTTATCTAAGTTACTAAAATGACTATTCTCTTCACTTATTAACATTCAAAATAATTTTAAACCAAAAGTCAGCCATTTTATATTTATGCATGGGCTTAAGAATATTTTTTTTTGGACTCTAAATAGGATAAAACTATACAGTTCATTTAGATTTATATAAGTATTTCACATTTTATTAATAAATCGTACACCGCGTGTGCAAAATGCTAGTTCTCTATGATGTTAAGATGACACACATGTACATGTTGAGCTCTTGTTTTCGTTGCTTTTATATTATGGTTTTTTTTATTTTGCCTACCAACTTTTTCCATATTTTCAAAAAAAACACCAAATATTTTGAATTTTTTAAAAACAATGCTAAATTCTTTGAAATTATCTAAAAAAGACGTCTTCGTTAACTTTCCATCAAGATCACGTTAATTTTCTATTATTAGGATATCAAAAACGAAAATACCCGTTCAATGTCACCCCTCTCCTTCCTCCTCGATCCCCAACCCTGAAACCCTAAGACCTAACAAGCTCTCCATACACTCCTGCTTCTCCCTCTCCCCCCTCGTCCTCTTCCCCGTATTCTTCTCCTCCTCCTCCTTCCTCGTTTCCAAACCCTAACCCTCCGCTTCATTGGATCTCCCCCCCTTCTCCTTACCCCTTTCGAACTCACCTCTGGCGACTCCTTTCTTCCAGTAACGACCCTAAAATTCCTATATTTTCGCATATCATCTCTTTAATAAAATATTATAATTATTTATTTTTGGTATATTTTATTTTCTAATAGATATATTATCTTATCACTTCATTTATTTTATCCATTTTATAATTTTTCAAAGCCCAAACCCAAGCCAAGACAAATCCATTTGATTTCTCTCTTTTCTTTTTTTAAGTCCACTTTCTTTTCAAGATACGAAAAATATTTAATTCTTATTAAATATGTCCATGAACAACTTTATAGCTCATTGGTTAAGTCCTTGTATTGTTATTCTATAGGTCACATGTTCAAATTCTCATTCTTGCAATTTTTTAATCAATTTTTATTTTTCTCATAACCTACAAATGAGACCTTTCCTTTTATCTTCCTTTTAACTTCCAAAATAATTAGAATACTTACGAGCTATAATTTATAAGAATTATGGTGGTCATAAACCTTTTTTATATGTCACTTGTTTCCCCCCAATAATAAAAGAGCAAGTCTCTGTTCAAAATTTGAAAAGAGGCAGCGTCTCGCGTGCCTTGCACGAAAGCGCCGGCGCCGAGAGTTAAAAATTCTGAGGCAGTGCCTCGCGTACCTTGCACGAAAGCGCCAGCGCCGAGAGAGGCAGCGCCTCGCGTGCCTTGCACGAAAGCGCCAGCGCCGAGAGAGGCAGCGTCGAGCGTGTCTTGCACGAAAGCGCCAGCGCCGAAAGAGGCAGCACCTCGCGTGCCTTGCACGAAAGCGCCAACGCCGAGAGTTAAAAACTCTGAGGCAGCGCCTCGCGTGCCTTGCATGAGGGCGCCAAGGCCCAAGAGTTAAAAACTCTGAGGCAGCGCCTCACGTGCCTTGCATAAGAGCACCAGCGCCAAGAGTTAAAAACTCTGAGGCAGCACCTCACGTGCCTTGCATGAGGGCGCCCGCGCCAGAACTAAAAGTTCTCTGCCATTAGATCAAAAATCTAACGGCGATGATAAATAATCAAAATACAGAATTAAATTCTGTTGAGAAAATATTTCTCAAATCTTTCTAAACGAGAAAGATTATTCTCTGTAAAATAGAGTACCGTTGGATAAAAATTCCAATGGTGATTAAAAATCACCAAGCTACAGAATAAGCTCTGTATGGGAAAATATTTCCCCAATCTTATTAAAAACAAGAAAAATATTTTCTGTAAAATAGAAATCCTTGGATCAAAAATCCAACGGTAGATAAAATTCCCAAATCAATTAAGGATCTCTCAATGAGAGATTTCTTTAATTAAATCAACAAATTTGCATCTACTATATAAAGGCCCCAAGACTAGAGAAGAGACCCCCCATAAGATTTGAGAAACAAAGAAGAAGAAGAAAAGAGCTCTCTTTTAGAAAAAGAAACCCTAGGTAAGAAGAAAGGCATAGGGATCATTTTATCTCTTCTTCGTCATTTCAAGAGTTTAACTCTTCTAAAAAGAACTTAGTTCTTTCTCTGGTTGAGATCTGCAGAAGCAGATCTCCCCACAAGTTGAGAATTTAATTCTTATTGGGGAGATTCTGTCATGCATACTCAAAACTTAGGGGAAAAAACTAAGTTTAAAGAATTTAATTCTTCCAAAGATATAGGAATTTAATTTCTCTGATAAAACTAGGGTTTAACACTGCATAAAAATTTAATTCTTATAAAACAAGGGACATGAAATTCTCAAAATTAAGATCAAGATCCCCATGCACATAAAAGAAATGATTAGCGTTCAACGCTATCACGACAAATCACGTGTCCCCGCGTGAGCATTTCTGAGGAACAAAAAGGAACGACTGAGATCCAGTCACGTGATCCTACGTGACCCCCCTAATAGTGCTTAGCACTTATGAAAGAAAAAGGGGAATAAATCAAAGACAGTTCCTATTCTAGAGCGCCTCACGTGATCCCACGTGACCCTCTAATAGTGCTTAGCACTTTCAAAAGAAAAAAAGGGATAAATCCAAAGACAGTTCCCATTTTGGGGCGCCTCACGTGATCCCACGTGACCCTCTAATAGTGCTTAGCACTTTCAAAAGAAAAAAGGGGATAAATCCAAATACAATTCCCATTTTGGGGCACCTCACACGATCTCACGTGACCCCCAATAGTGCTTAGCACTTATAAAAGAAGAAGTGAATAAACCCAAAGAATCAGTGCCCAATTCTCAGGCGCCTCATGTGCCACATGTGAGCGCTCCAAATTTCAGTGTTTAACACTGCTTTAGAGCCTCATGTGGGAGCACGTGAGCGCTAAGCAGATATTAGTGTTTAACATTATGAGAGGCCAACTTTAGCCCAAATTAGCCAAGTCTCCCGAGGCCAAAACCCTTTTGATAACCAATCAAACTAGCCCTCCTATGCTCAGGTCTCTCCAAATCGATCTTAGTTCCAAAGATGACTAATGATCTCCTGACACATGGTATCTAAAATGATGTTCATTCCACCATGATCTCTCCCTTCAATCTGGAGTTCGGTTCAAGGGTACATCTCTCCACACCTTTGATACATGTCGTTGTAATTCTTCAACGTCTTCAGAGAGATGGAGGGTCCCGACAACCAATAGCTCTTTAGTGCACTCCCAAACTCATGAGCACATTCCAATAGACTGCAATGTCCTTAAAATAGCTACGGACCGTAATGTTCTTAAACTAAAGCAATAGAGCCCAAATGCTCTTCTGTTGGGTCTAAATGACCCTAAAATCATGTTGAGTAGATCTTAGTTTAAAAATTAGACTAACGTATCCTCCATAAACATTTAAGTTGATCTTAATCCCAAATGAGATTAACGATCCTTAAATCAAACCAAATCCAAATCTAAGAAAATAGGGATTTGGACTAATCCACGCCCTCCGGGCGACAACACAAATTAGTCTCCGTATACAATCCATGGGTAACCAAAAAATAAAACAAACACACACGATGCGAAGTGACCTTCTGGAGCAGAAGAAAGTGGTTACCGCTACGCGGTAACGTAATTAACTGCAGGGGCTTGCGCCTGCAGGGAAGAACGTCCCCATAATAAAAAAAAAACCCTCGCAAACGAGGGGGAATCTGACGAATTCTGCTACAACGGCCGCCTCCGTGCAAACCTCTGATACACGGTGCCATAAATCAGCTTGGCATCTTCGGAGAGGTGGACGGATAAATCCAAATAGCATCTGCCCCCAAATTCTGGCAAGACGTCTGTTTTCCCGGCTTTCAGCGGTAAACCGATTCTGGCACGCCCGGTAGGACCTTTTCCTCTTTCCACTCCACAATTCGTGTGTCATGTTTGCGAACGAATCACGGTTTAATATGGTTGCCCCTAGATTCGAGGGGCTAAGATTTGGTGTCTTACTCCATGCAGAAGAGAAGATGACATCGATGGCTTCCAACTGCACCAATTGCAACAGCAACTCCCACTCCGTCCCTGCTGGAGGAGTGACTTATGAGCCCCAAGCGGCCTCCATCTTTGCAATGCCAGTGGAGCAGGTGACTCAAGCCACCACTGGACTGTTCTTCAGGACTATGCTCCCGCCAATAAACTTCAATGCTTCAGTGCCATCACAAGAGGCCCCAAAGAAGTCGGTCTTCGATCGGCTTGAAATTACTGCGGCCCCTCTCAACGGGTCGTCCAGTTCCAGCGCTTCAGTCTTCGACAGGCTGAGCCTAAGCTCAAGTGGGCCCGTAAAGAGGCTCGTGATACCTGAGAAGGCTATCCCAAAAAGGATAGTCCTCCCAATTCCTGCTGCGGGTTAGGTCGTTACAAGTGCTTCCCCTACCCGAAAGTCAGTCTTCGACAGGTTAAACGTTCGCACTCAACGGACGTCAGTCTTCAACAGGCTAGCACCAATAGTAGCCTCTCATCAAAGCAAGGGGCATAACGAGCTCGCTTCTACAACTGAGGTGATTCCATCCGCAAAACATGCTCGACGTCGCCACTAGCGCCGAGTAAGGAAAGCTGGGGGCAACTCCCCCTCTGGACTTACCCCACCAGCTCCAATGGTGGAAATTGATGCCGCTATTCCAACTGGAAACAGCTTCGAGCTGCTCAGGAGGGTGCGCAAGAACTCTCTGTTCCCCTCCGAACGGCGGCCAAGACATGGACATCTTGCCTTAGATTCGGGGCAGATGCTATTTGGTTTTATCCGTCCACCTCTCCGAAGATGCCAAGTTGATTTATGGCACCGTGTATCGGAGGTTTAGACGGATGCGGTCGATATAGCAGATTTCGTCATATTCCCCCTCGCTTGAGGGGTTTTTGATTGTGGGGACGCTCTTCCCTGCAGGCGCAAACCCCTGCAGTTAATTACGCTACCACATCGCGGTAACAACTTTCTCCTTCTCCAGAATTTCACTTCGTGTCGTGGGTGTTTGTTTTGTTTGTGGTTGCCCGTGGATTGTATACGGAGACTAATTTATGTCGTCGCCCGTAGGACGTGGATTAGTCCAAATCCGTATTTTCTTGGATTTAGTTTTGGGGTTTTGGTTTAAGGATACGTTAGCCATATTTGAGGCTAAGATCAACTTAAACGTTTGTTAAGGATACGTTAGCCCAATTTGAGACTAAGATCAACTTAACGGGATCGTTTAGATCCAACAAAAGAGCGTTTGGGGGCTCTATTGTTCCAGTTTAGGGACATGGTGGTCCATTGCCAGTTTAAGGATATGGTGGTCCGTTGCCAGTTTAGGGACATAGTGGTCTATTGCCAGTTTAAGGACATGGTGGTCCAATAAAATGTATGGCTGTCGGGACCCATCACCTCTCTGAAGACGTTGAAGGATTACAACGACAAATATCAGAGGAGCTCAGAGATGTACCCTTGAACCAATGAGTTGGTTGAAAGAGCAGATGTGCTCGGTTCAAGATGATTTGATGACTAATGGCCAGTTTGGGCTAAGTCCAATTATGTTTGAAATATTGGCCCTTTGGGCCATTAGACTTTGTCTAGGTTCAGCCCCTCATCATTCAGCAGTGCTAAACAGAGGTTTGGGGGTTCTGACAATCATTTTGTCTTTGATTTCCTCAATTTTGAGATTCATTTGGAGGAGGGACTTTTGCCTCTGGAAAATTAGCCAATTTGGCTAAAACTAGTGTTAAACACTAAAGAACAACAGTGTTAAACACTGGAGATAGAACTCTCAAATTAGTGTTAAACACTAAAAGACAATCAGTGTTAAACACTGGAAATATAATCTTCAATTTAGTGTTAAACACTAGAAACAATTAGTGTTAAACACTGGAAATATAATCCCCAAATTAGTGTTAAATACTAAAGAAAGAGGGGTCACGTGTGGACACGTGAAAGCGCCCAAAGGTGGGACCAGATCCTTTTTCTTCGTTCTGCAATTAAGTGTTAAACACTTCTTCATCTTTTGAGCATCACGTGTTGACACGTGATGGAGATTTATGCACTGATCATTAAAGCACTCGCTAAGGGGTCACGTGGGGGACACGTGAGAGCGCCCAAAGCTCATATTTCTTTTGCTTTTTCTTTCTGTGTTTTGTAGGTCACGTGGGAGCACGTGAGGCATTGCCTCAAAGCCTTTTCCTTCTTGTTTTTTGGGGATTTTTTCAGGGGTCACGTGGGGACACGTAACCTTGGTCTTTTGCATGCATGGAAATCTTTTAAGTCTCTTCATTTTAAGAATTGAATTCTCTGTAGGGTTAAACCCTAATTATGATTTTGGAGGAATTAAATTCCTATTGTGCAAGAATTAAATTCTTAAGTAGGGTTAAACCCCGATTTCTTTTTAGAGGAATTAAATTCCCATATATGTAAAAGAATTTAATTCTTGATTAGGGTTAAACCCTAGTTCCATTTTTTTTAAGAGCAATTAAAATCCTGTGGATTTGAGAGAATTAAATTCTCAATTAGGGTTAGACCCTAGTTCTGTTTTGGGAGAATTAAATTCTCTAAACTCAATTCCCCTCTAAGTTTTGGATCTGCATGGCAGGATCTCAACCCGATGAGAATTAAATTCTCATCCTATGGGGAGATGTGCTCTGTACAGATCTTCAACCAGAAGAAGAACTAAGTTCTTTATTTGCAGAAGAGTTAAACTCTTAAATTTTAAGAATTAAATTCTCTTTTTGAAGTTGATCTTTTTCCCTTTTCTCACCTAGAGTTTTTTTTGTTGAGAATTAAATTCTCTTTTCTTTTCTCTCTGCAATTTCAAGATCCCAGAATTCTCTCCAAAGTTTTCTCTCTCCAAATTCTATCCTTTCTCTTCTCTTGGCTCCTATTTATAGGAGGAGGAAAAGAATCAATTTGTTTAGCAAATCTTTCATTGAAAGATTTTGCTTGTTTTCATAATTAATATAATCCTTTAGATCATTCAGTGAATTTTATTCACCGTTGGATTTTAAATTCAAGGATATTATGTTTGTTATTTCTGGTGAGATTTTAGGGAAATCTTTCCTTGTATCAAATCTTTCCATAAACTGGTGATCTTTAATCACCATTGGATTTTTAATCCAACGGTTCCCATAATCCTTTTCCATTTAGAATGATTTAGAGAAATTTAGAATTTTCATTCTATTTGGAAAGATTTTAGAGAAATTTAGAATTTTAATTCTATTAAACTGTAAGGTTTTCAAAGCCTGTCACGTGCTGCCACGTGACACTTGACCCCCCAATTGGTTCCTTTAACAGCCGCTTGTTTATGTTGTTGTTTTAACCATTACATGTCAACACGTGACCATTGGTCACGTGTAAGCACGTGATACCTCTTTGAGGTATTTTCTGACTTTTAGAATTAAATTCTTTTAAACTGTGAGGTTTTCAAAGCTAGTCACGTGCTGGCACGTGACCCTTGGTCACGTGTGAGCACGTGACCCCCAATTGGGTCATTCTTCAGCCGTTTGTTTTTATTTCTGTTTTAACTATCACGTGTCAACACGTGACCATTGATCACGTGTGAGCACGTGATACCTCATTGAGGTAATTCCCGATTTTTAATCAGGGAACAGTGCATAGCCTATTTGCTCATAACTTTTGATCCCGGATGAATTATGAAGCCCATAATATATCAAATCGAAGGGTTTTTTGATATGCTTCCAATACCATCAGAATTTAATAGTTGCTCCTTTGGGAGTTTATCAAAATACAGGCCGGAAGATACTGGTTCGCATTTCCTTAAGCGTATCGCTGCCATTTGATACCTTGGACTCTTCTGCGCAGAAATTTTTGGCGGGAACAAATGCCCCCCACTAATTTTCCCATGTAAGTATATACGTGGGTGAAGTAGTGTAAAGTTATGAGTAGCCATGGAATTGAGGGCTTAGGAGACAAGTTTAGGGTCCTTGTAGCCTAAGACTTTTCAACTTTATGAGCCGTGAGGGTCTCACAAAGACTTTTCTCCCTACGGATCGAGAGGATCTCGTAGGTGTATTTTCTTCTTAGGGGTCGTGAGGACCCCTAAGTGTGTTTTCTCTTATAAGTCGTAAGGATCTTATAAGAGAATTTTCCCTCTTACGAGTCGAGAGGACCTGTAAGCGGTTGTTTCCCTCTTTGTCGAGATTCGACTTTGGAGAGTGTGACCCGTGGATAGTATACAAGAGACCGTTTTGGATCGACTTGCAGGGTCCCAGTGCTTAGGAAACAGGTTTTTTAATCCCCGCTGCCTAAGGCTTTTCCTTACGAGTCGAGACGAATCGAGCATTTCTCGCAAGAATATCCTAACGTTACAGTTAACCTCCGCTCTTTACGACAGAGGTCCTTTAGGGTCTGTGGTACTTAGGGTTTTGTCCGTCGTACCGCCGCATCGGCTGATGTATTCCTCGATAGGCAGTTTTGTTGTTCGAGTAGCCTTGCGATTGTCGTGTCTCCGATCCCTTCTGGGGCTGGACAAGACGTCTTTCAGCAATCCTCCTAAGCAGTTTGACCGTCGGAAGAGCAAGCTTTAGGAATTTTGCCATGCCGCTTTTTACTTGAGGTTAGGCTCATTTTGGAGAGCCCCGATGAGTCATAACCACTCCGCGCTGGTGTGGGATGATCTCCGATAGTCTTTCAGGCTTTATATGACTTGCCGTTAAGACCCTGAAGCTAGGAATTTGGCCTTTACTTCGTTTGCTGGCATCGCGTCTGCTGTATCGAGACGAATGTCGCGGTTGTCTCTAAGTTGCTGGTGAACCGTCGAGGTTTGGAACCGGGTATTTTGCCGTGACTCCTTTTAGTGATGTTGCGTCTGCTGTGTCAAGACGAACGTCGAGGTGGTGACCGCTCTGCATTGTGGCGAGATGATCTCCAATTATCTTTCAGGCTTTATATGACTTGCCGTTAAGACCCTGAAGATAGGAATTTGGCCTTCGCTTCGTTTGCTTGCATTGCGTCTTCTGTGTTGAGACGAATGTCGCGGTTGTCTCTAGGTTGCTAGTGAACCGTCGAGGTTTGGAACCAGGGATTTTGCCGTGACTCCTTTTGGTGATGTTGCGTCTGCTGTGTCGAGACGAACGTCAAGGTAGTGACCGCTCTGCACTGTGGTGAGATGATCTCCAATTGTCTTGCAGGCTTTATATGACTTGGAATTTGGCCTTTGCTTCGTTTGCTGGCATTGCATCTGCTGTATTAAGACGAATGTTGTAGTTGTCTCTAGGTTGTTGGTGAACCGTCGAGGTTTGGAACTAGGGATTTTATCGTGGCTCCATTTGGTGATGTTGCGTCTGCCGTGTCGAGACGAACGTCGAGGTGGTGACCGCTCTGCACTGGTGCGAGATAATATCCGATTGTCTTCCAGGCTTTATATGACTTACCGTTAAGACCCTGAAGCTAGGAATTTGGCCTTCGCTTCGTTTGCTGGCATCGCGTCTGCTGTATCGAGACGAATGCCGCGGTTGTCTCTAGGTTGCTAGTGAACCGTCGAGATTTGGAACTAGGGATTTTGCCGTGGCTCCTTTTGGTGATGTTGCGTCTGCCGTGTCGAGACGAACGTCGAGGTGGTGACCGCTCTGCACTGGTGTGAGATGATCTCCGGTTGTCTTTCAGGCTTTATATGACTTGCCGTTAAGACCCTGAAGCTAGGAATTTGGCCTTCGCTTCATTTGCTTTGTCACATCCGAATCCTGTTGGAGGAAGAACGCTGGGGTGACATCACGTCTGCTGTATCGAGACGAACGTCAAGATGGTGACCACTCCGCACTGGTGCAAGATGAGCTCTGATTGTCTTTCAGGCTTTATATGACTTGCCGTTAAGACCCTGAAGCTAGGAATTTGGTCTTTGCTTCGTTGCTTTGTCACGTCCGAATCCTGTTCGAGGAAGAACGCTGGAGTGACATTTCATCTGCTGTATCGAGATGATCGTCGAGGTGGTGACCACTCCGTGCTGGTGCGAGATGATCTCCGATTGTTTTTCAGGCTTTATATGAGTTGCCGTCAAGACCCTTAAGCTAAGAATTTGGCCTTTTGCTTCATTTGCTTTGGCGCGTCCGAATCCTGCTGGGGGAAGAACGCTGTGGTGACATTTCATCTGCTGTATCGAGACGAACGTCGAGGTGGTGACCACTCTGCATTGGTGCGAGATGATCTCCGAATGTCTTTCAGGCTTTATATGACTTGTCGTCAAGACCCTGAACCTAGGAATTTGGCCTTTTGCTTCATTTGCTCGCACTGCGTCTGCTGTATCGAGACGAATGCTCGGATGGAGCTGGGATTTTGCCGTCACTCCGCTTTGTTTCGACCATGGGATTTTTTGTTGACGTTGCGTCTGCATCCTGCCGAGGGAAAAAATGCTGGGGTGACATCACGTCTGCTGTATCGAGACGAACGTCGAGGTGGAACTGGGATTTTTCCGTCACTCCGCTTTGTTTCGACCATGGGGTCTTTTGTTGACGTTGCATCTACATCCTGCTGGACTGCGAAGGAATGCCGTTGTTGACATCTCATCTGCTGTATCGAGACGAATGCTGAGGTGGACCTGGGATTTTGTCGTCACTCCGCATTGTTTCGACCATGGGGTCTCTTGTTGACGTTGCATCTGCATCCTGCTGGACTGTAAAGGAACGCCGTTGCTGATTCTTAGGCTGTAGATATTGCCGTTAAGATTTGGAACTAGGTACTATGCCGTTGTTCCGTTTGATGGTGTAACATCTGTGTCATGCTGGAATGAGGAGGCCTACCGTCGTTGGTCTCCAGGCTGCATATGTGTCCATTGAGATTTGGAACTAGGGACTTTGCTATGGTTTCGTTTCGTTGCGACTCTGAGGTCGATTGTTGACGTCACGTCTGCATCTGGTTGGAATGAGGAGAAACGCCGTTGGTGATCTCTAAGTTGTCGATATCGACGTCGAGACCCTAAAGTTAGGGATCTTCTTTTGCTTCGTTTGTTGACATTGTGTCTGCAATATTGCGAAAAATGTCGAGATTGTCTCTAGGTTGTCTATGAACCGTCGAGATTTGGCTTCGCTTTCTGATGGAGCCTGTTGGGAAGGTATGGTTCCCTCTGTAAGTCGATGTGCAACACCCCACGAGTTGCGGGGAGGCGGAAATATGAAAAACGATCTTGTTTATTAAGCGAACATCGACTAACCGAAGATCTTTGCTAAACGATAATTAACAAAAGGCATAGAGTTCTAAGCTACTATGTTAAAAGATTATACCAAACGATTCTGGTCCTTCGTCTTTACAATCTCTATGGCCTCCTTGGATCTCCACGTCCTCTTCGGCTTCCTTTCCGTGATAGACGATCCACCCGAGAACCCTAATCCAAGCTATAACCTCTAAACTTGAGGTTACTTAGTTTCTCTAGTTGCTAATAAAGGAACTAAGATGATATAGAGATTGGTTATGGAGTGTTTAGTCTTTCCTAATCCTTGTTCTCAACTCATGAGTGGTAGGATTAGGGTTTGGTGAAGGAGAGAGAGCTTGAGGAGAGAGAAGGTGGAGATGATAATGAGAATAAAAAGCTTCTCACTTGAATATATGATACATAATGAATTATCAAATAATATCAATTAAATGATTATTCACCATGCTTCATTTATTCAAGAAGAGTGATTCATCATGTGAGTCATTAGATCATTAATGATGCATTAATGATGCATTTAATGATATGATGATTCATATGAATGAGTCACTAAAGCAATTAATGAAAATGCCACCTTAACCCCTCATGTCACATCCTTCTAGAAGCTTCTCGGAAATAACGAGAACGCCCCTCGCATCCGTGAAAACACGGAAAAACTTTAGACTGTATAAATCCAATAACCCGATACTAGAATCTGGCTTAAACCAAAGCCGGCTAGTAAAAACTGTCCGAATGTCGTACGTGCGTTTAAACACGTATGCGTCCGAACCTTTGTCGTAAAACCATACGACCTCTATATCTTTTCGCCTGGGTTTGGGAAATCTCTGTGTGGGACTCTAAAGACTCGACTACTACGCTGGCAGTGGGTTTAACCACAGACCGCAAGCAGCACTAGCTGTACGTAACGGTCCCCAGGTAGTTGTCGATAAGAAAGCCAATGAGGTAACCCATCCGAAATCCTACTGAGCCTGTCCGTGACAATATCCGCGCAGTCCGGTCTGTTCGTCTAAGAGTATCGTATGTATGGTCTAGGGAGGTGGTGGACGTCAGACCCTTAATAACCGTACAAGTCGTGTCGGTATGGCTCAAGACCATCCGAGAATCTACTGATCAGTCCATCAGTAATTCTCAATCAGCCCTGGCCAGGGACTTATGGTAATGACCAACCGATCACCGTGCGATATCAACTCCCTATACCGAGAGAGACGAATCCCTAACAGTCACTCACTGCCTCCACATGGCTCGGGACTGTGCCCAACTAAAACCTGTTTGCACGACTCCTTTGAGCCGTGGTAGGGTAATAATCAAAGCACAGTAGGAACTCACACGAGACAAATGATGACTTTAAGTCAACGGACTATCTGCACACATGTCACCTGAGAACTGCTATCTGACGTTAGGTATAATACCATCCAGTCAGTTCTTGGCGAGTCCTGTCCGGTGTACTCACATCCAGTGAGCATCTGTATACAATCTTAGGTGCACTCCACCAATGGCTGCGGGACCAGTCCATCGCCCCTCCTCAGAGTCTAGATATGTATACACTAGTCTACTCCGGAGTATCAATGCCCAGTCTCGATACTCCTACGACCAGGGACATCTAAGGGTGTGCCTATTGACTATCCAGCTCCCACTAGTATGACTGCCATCACAACGCCGGTAGTCAAATAAACACCCTATGGGCTTTATCAACATATATATATATAAACACCAAGTAAAATATATCATACGTTAAGATAAAGACAAACCAAATAGCGTACTATCATATCAAGCAAGACTGTCATGTACATACATATCCCAAGTATCCTATACAATGTAGGCCTCTAGGGCATATATATCCAACAATCTCCCACTTGCACTAAGGCCTATAATTGGTGCAATGAGTACCCACTGTCTCTACCAGATCCAGTTGCTGGCGTACCGCATGCCCAATATCTCAAACAGCCTCTCGAACTGCACTTAAGGGATGGCCTTGGTGAATGGATCTGCCGTGTTGTCTTTTGTGTCCACTCTTCGTATCTCGATCTCCCGACGATCCACGATCTCCCTGATCAGGTGAAACCACATTAAGATATGCCTGGATTTCTGATGGGACCTTGGTTCCTTCGCTAAAGCTACAGCGCCATTGTTATCGCAATTCAAAGGTATTGGATTGGCAATGGACGGAACCACCTGAAGTTCAGAAATGAACTTCCTCATCCAGACAGCCTCTTTTGCGGCTTCACTAGCAGCTATATACTCAGCCTCCATAGTTGAGTCTGCGACGGTATCCTGTTTGGAACTCCTCCAACATACCGCCCCTCCATTGAGGGTAAACACAAAACCCGAAATGGATTTAGAATCATCCTTGTCACTTTGGAAGACGGAGTCGGTAAAAGCCTCTACCTGGAGGTCCTTATTACCGTAAACTAAGAACATCTCCTTAGTCCTTCTCAGGTACTTGAGAATATTCTTCACCGCTATCCAATGTTTCTCACCTGGGTCAGACTGATACCTGCTTACCACACTAAGTGCGTAAGCTACATCCGGTCTGGTACATAACATCGCATACATTATAGATCCTACCGCCGAAGCGTAGGGTATAATGCCCATGCGAGCCCTCTCTTCATCAGTCTTTGGAGACATCTCTTTGGAGAGGGTGATTCCGTGACAAGCGGGCATATTGCCGCGCTTGGAATCTTCCATACTAAATCTCTTTAGTATGGTGTCAATATACCTGGACTGTGAAAGTCCCAACATTCTATTAGATCTATCACGATGGATCTTAATGCCCAGAATGTATGATGCATCTCCCAAGTCTTTCATAGAGAATTTCTGTGACAAGAAGAGCTTTACTGATTGTAGCATAGGGATATCATTCCCTATCAGTAGTATGTCGTCGACGTACAAAACGAGGAAGACTACTGCTCTTTCTACAATCTTCCTATAAATACATGGTTCATCTACATTTTTGATAAAGTCAAATTCTTTGACTGTCTCATCAAAGCAGATGTTCCAACTCCACGATGCTTGCTTTAATCCATAAATGGATTTAAGCAACTTGCAGACTCTTCCACTGCTCTCACTGTCTAAGAAACCTTCTGGTTGATCCATGTAAACACTTTCTTCTAAATGTCTATTTAGAAAAGCTGTTTTTACGTCCATCTGCCAGATTTCATAGTCATGGAAGGCAACAATCGCAAGCAGGATCCGAATGGATTTAAGCATAGCTACAGGTGAAAAGGTTTCATCATAGTCCAATCCTGGTCTTTGACGAAAACCTTTTGCTACGAGTCTAGCTTTGTAGGTTTCCACTTGTCCAAATGCACCAATCTTCTTTTTGAAGATCCATTTGCATCCAACTGGTTTTACTCCAGGAGGAGAAACTTCTAAAGTCCATACTTTATTGGTGTACATGGATTCCATTTCGGATCTCATAGCATCCAGCCATTTCATCGAGTCACTACTTGTAATAGCCTGCTGAAAACTAGTAGGCTCATCATCATCGATGATGCAATCCTCTCGATCCCCATCTAGAAGAAAACCATAGTATCTTTCAGGAGGATGAGAAAGCCTGCTAGATCTGCGGAGTGGTGTTGGTTCGTCATGTTCTATTGAAATCTGAGGTTCTACTAAGTCCTCGGTAGCAGTTTGAGGTTCTGGAATTCTTCCAGCTCTACCGCGCTCCCACTAATTTCTTTTGCAAGAAATTCGCTTTCTAAGAAGACAATGTGGCGAGCGACAAACACCTTTTGTTCTTCAGTGTGGTAGACCATATACCCTCTTGAATGCTTGGGGTATCCTATAAACTTGCATAAAACCGATCGTGCCTCGAGCTTGTCCGGATTATGCTTTTTAACATATGCCGGACACCCCCATATCTTGATATACTTGAGATATGGTCTCTTCCCGCTCCACATTTCATATGGAGTGGTAGGTACTGACTTAGTTAGAACTCTATTCAATAGGTATGCGGCTGATTCTAGAGTAAATCCCCAGAAGGAAAGTGGCAACTCAGCACTACTCATCATTGAACGCACCATATCTAATAGCGTGCGATTCCTCCTTTCTGATACACCATTATGCTGAGGTGTATAAGGCGGAGTAAGCTGAGAGAGAATTCCATTCTCTTTTAAGCATTCAAGGAAATTGGTACTTAAGTATTCTCCACTTCGATCAGACCGAAGTGTCTTGATGCTTTTACCAGTTTGTTTCTCTACTTCATTTTTATACTCCTTAAACTTCTCAAAAGCCTCGGATTTATGCTTCATTAAGAACGCATGCCATACTTAGAGAAATCATCAGTAAAAGTGATGAAGTAGGAGTGACCACTTCGTGCATGCGTAGACATCGGACCACATACATCACTGTGTACAAGTCCCAAGAGCTCAGTGGCTCTTTCTCTGTGTCCGGTGAACGGAGATTTGGTCATTTTTCGTTTGATACATGATTGACAAGTTGCAAATGATGAATATTCAAACGGATCTAAATATCCATCTTTATGTAACTTAGTCAACCTTGTTTCATTTATATGACCAAGTCTACAATGCCATAGGAAGGCTTGATTCGAATCTGGAGCCTTTCTTTTATGCGTGTTTTGAATATTGAAAATATGAGGTTGATTAAGTATGTATATGTCGTTTTCCAGTGTGCCATACCCAATCAGTTCTTGATTTAGGTGAATGTTCATAACATTTCTTTCAAGTGCAAAACTATATCCTTCATTCGATAACAAAGATACTGATATAATATTACACAACATACTGGGAATACAAAAACAGCTGTACAACACCAAAATGTGCCCACTAGTCAACCCTAAATGATATTCCCCTATTGCAATTGCATCTACATGCATTCCATTGCCCATCCGGAGAGTCATATCACCTGTCCCCAACACTCTACTATTTCTCAAATCCTGCAATGAATTACAGATATGAGAACCAGAACCGGTATCAAGTACCCATGATGTAGAGTTAACTGAAAGACAATTTTCGATTACAAACACACCTGAAGTAGAAGCAACTGCTTGCTTCATGTCCTTGGCTTTGAAGGCCTGACAATCCTTCTTCCAGTGCCCTTGCTTGTGACAATAGAAGCACTCGTTCTTTTCTGTTTTCACCCTTCCTGCCTTGTTCGTTCCCTGCACCTTCTTGACCCCACCTTTCGGTTCGGTGGCTTTCATCTTCTTCTTCCCTTTAGCTTTCGCTTTAGATTTAGAAGAAGATGATTGGCCAACATACAGAACGGAGGTCTTCTCCTTTTTCAAGGAGGTCTCTGCTATCCTCAACATATTGAGGAGCTTTGGAAGATCAGCTTCCATTTCGTGCATGTTGAAATTCAGCACGAACTGAGAGAAGGTGTGGGGAAGGGACTGCAAAATCAAGTCGATATACAAATCGTTTTCTAGCACGCATCCCAGGTTTGCGAGTTCCTCAATGAAGATGATCATTTTGAGGACGTGCTCTCCTACAGGCGATCCTGGAGCTAAGCTCATCTGGAAGAGTTTCCTTGAGGTTTCGTACCTCGTGATACGGGAGTGCTCCCCATACAATTCTTTGACATGGAGAAAGATGGATACAATATCCATACTCTCGTGCTGTTTCTGGAGTTCATTGTTCATGGACGCCAGCACGATACACTTAGCTCGCTCATAATCTAGATCCCAGGTTTTGCGGACTTCCCTGTCCACAACTGAGGAATCTGGTCCTGGGATAAGGGGAGGAACAGCGGTGGTAACATATGCTACTTTGTCATAAGTCAGTGCAATATTGACGTTCCTTAGCCAATCTTTATAGTTCTGCCCGGTCAGTATATTTTTTTCAAGCAATAGTTTTAATCCAGTCATGGTAGCTGCCAGAGAGAGAGAAAAGAAAACACTCGGCATATGCTCTTGCAAATTTAGATTGGTTTATTAATTTATCTAAACAGGATGGCTCCCGCTGTTTCCTCAAATCCTTCTTTAAAACCTAAAAGAAGAACTAGTCAGGATTTAATCACACGTCACAATACTTGCTTAACCTTTCAGCCAGGCTGGTGTTGGTACTTCGAGGGAGCTTTTCCAACGCTTTCGCGAAGTTTCTTAATTAAATAACCTCTTTTCCCTGGAGGCGTAGCCCCTCTAACACTTTTCTAGTCACCTACTTGGTTTATAGCATTGATTGTTAAGTGAGAAAAATTCCCGAGAGTAATCCTACTCATCAGTGGGATCGGGATCCAACTATCATTGCATGATGCCCTAGATGGAAGCCACTCTAGTCACCACACTCCATAAGGTATGCTAAATCTGCAAGTTTCCTTTATGTTTGAAACTCCCGATGTGATTTTTACCCCAAGCTCTTATAGACCTTGACGTAGGCCAACAAGTCATAAGACGCAAGTCAAGTTCTACCCGTCGTTGTCCTGATCAACTTAAGTACATCGTACAAGCCCTTGACGTAGGCCAACAAGGTGTACGTCTGTCTTAAACTAATGCATCTATCTATGCAACAAACAGGCACACACACTGCTACCATACACTATGCCTTAACGTAGGCCAACAAGCATAGCATGAATACGATGTGCTGTCTATCTGAAACGACGGAGGGTTACGGCTGGTTTTTGGCAAAAAACCGTTAACGTAATGAACTTGATATGATCGAAGGAACAAAGATAGCTTTTATTTAAAAGGAGTGGTTTAAGCTTCGTATTTAAAATTTGCTTTTTCAAGAAAACCAAGTGGTTTTAGAAATTGTTCCAACGATTCAGTTTAGGTTTTATTTTCTTTGCATTAATAATAATACGTCCCATCATTAACCTATCATTACAGATAACAACGAAAATACAACGTCCTCTTATGCCATCCGCATTCGCCACTGGGTCCCGTCATCACTCGTTGGGTTACTTAACTAACGACAGAGCGGGGGCTGGGCTAGCGCGGGTGTAAAACATAAGTGACATCTAAATAGCTATCATATATAGATATTGTACATTCGTCAGACGCAATAATAGGCATTCCAGATCACAGATAAACAATATTGGATTTGCAAGCAATCCGCGTTTCAATTGAGCCTGCAATGAAAGACGGATTACACAGTTGTGATGAATAGCGATTACCCCACCCCAGACCCCTACGGGTACGGCAAACTACCCGCCAAGTACCAGAAGTGAAGCGGTCTACCTCAACACTTCAAAATACCCGGTAGTTTGTGCACCCCACCTTGGGTCTATCCTAGGAGCAAAAACAGTAAAAAGAAATAATACAACGGTGGCTACAACCGCAACCTGGATGTGCCTCGCGAAATAATATTACAACTTATTACATTTACATCGAATGAATTAAAACAATAACCCATCACAAAACCCGGCTAATCACCACAACAGTCCAATACAGTTTATATACAAAAACAGTTATATATAACATCACAGATATGTGCAACCCCCTGCCAACCGACATACTAGCAGTTAGGGGAGGTTTACGAACACATAATACAATTCACAGATATAATCAAACAAGCAAACACCGTATAATTTCGATCGATTAAACACATTAAATTTTGCTCTAATACTTCTCTGCAAATCTGAAACCTGAGCAAAAATAAAATCATACCAGAAAATCCCAAATATCACAAAGAAGGCACAGAAGAAAACTGGGCTGAATCGGCCACAACTCGGCGGCGGAACCGCGGCGGATCGGTGGGATCGGCCACGGTTCCGCGGCGCTTTGGCCGATTCAGGATCCCATTTTTCTTGTGTGTTCTTATATTTTCAAGCTGGTCATTCTGGAGGTCCCTGAAAAATTTTTGGACTTCATTTTAAAATCGACAGAAACTTCATGATATCGGGGTTTTTTCCGGTTTGTTTTCCGTTCGAAATTCATACAACTTTGTAAGTGTGTCAATTATTGTTTAGTGAGGCTCTGATACCACTGTAAGTCGATGTGCAACACCCCACGAGTTGCGGGGAGGCGGAAATATGAAAAACGATATTGTTTATTAAGCGAACATCGACTAACCGAAGATCTTTGCTAAACGATAATTAACAAAAGGCATAGAGTTCTAAGCTACTATGTTAAAAGATTATACCAAACGATTCTGGTCCTTCGTCTTTACGATCTCTATGGCCTCCTTGGATCTCCACGTCCTCCTCGGCTTCCTTTCCGTGATAGACGATCCACCCGAGAACCCTAATCCAAGCTATAACCTCTAAATTTGAGGTTACTTAGTTTCTCTAGTTGCTAATAAAGGAACTAAGATGATGTAGAGATTGGTTATGGAGTGTTTAGTCTTTCCTAATCCTTATTCTCAACTCATGAGTGGTATGATTAGGGTTTGGTGAAAGAGAGAGAGCTTGAGGAGAGAGAAGGTGGAGATGATAATGGGAATAAAAAGCTTCTCACTTGAATATATGATACATAATGAATTATCAAATAATATCAATTAAATGATTATTCACCATTCTTCATTTATTCAAGAATAGTGATTCATCATGTGAGTCATTAGATCATTAATGATGCATTAATGAAGCATTTAATGATATGATGATTCATATGAATGAGTCACTAAAGCAATTAATGAAAATGCCACCTTAACCCCTCATGTCACATCCTTCTAGAAGCTTCTCGGAAATAACGAGAACGCCCCTTGCATCCGTGAAAACACGGAAAAACTTTAGACTGTATAAATCCAATAACCCGATACTAGAATCTGGCTTAAACCAAAGCCGGCTAGTAAAAACTGTCCGAATGTCGTACGTGCGTTTAAACACGTATGCGTCCGAACCTTTGTCGTAAATCCATATGACCTCTATATCTTTTCGCCTGGGTTTGGGAAATCTCTGTGTGGGACTCTAAAGACTCGACTACTACGCTGACAGTGGGTTTAACCACAGACCGCAAGCGGCACTAGCTGTACGTAATGGTCCCCAGGTAGTTGTCGATAAGAAAGCCGATGAGGTAACCCATCCGAAATCCTACTGAGCCTGTCCATGACAATATCCGCTCAGTCCGGTCTGTTCGTCTAAGAGTATCGCATGTATGTTCTAGGGAGGTGGTGGACGTCAGACCCCTAATAACCGTACAAGTCGTGTCGGTATGGCTCAAGACCATCCGAGAATCTACTGATCAGTCCATCAGTAATTCTCAATCAGCCCTGGCCAGGGACTTATGGTAATGACCAACCGATCACCGTGCGATATCAACTCCCTATACCGGGAGAGACGAATCCCTAACAGTCTCTCACTGCCTCCACATGGCTCGGGACTGTGCCCAACTAAAACCTGTTTGCACGACTCCTTTGAGCCGTGGTAGGGTAATAATCAAAGCACAGTGGGAACTCACACGAGACAAATGATGACTTTAAGTCAACGGACTATCTGCACACATGTCACCTGAGAACTGCTATCTGACGTTAGGTATAATACCATCCAGTCAGTTCTCGGCGAGTCCTGTCCGGTGTACTCACATCCAGTGAGCATCTGTATACAATCTTAGGTGCACTCCACCAATGGCTGCGGGACCAGTCCATCGCCCCTCCTCAGGGTCTAGATATGTATACACTAGTCTACTCCGGAGTATCGATACCCAGTCTCGATACTCCTACGACCAGGGACATCTAAGGGTGTGCCTATTGACTATCCAGCTCCCACTAGTATGACTGCCATCATAACGCCGGTAGTCAGACAAACACCCTATGGGCTTTATCAACATATATATATAAACACCAAGTAAAATATATCATACGATAAGATAAAGACAAACCAAATAGCGTACTATCATATCAAGCAAGACTGTCATGTACATACATATCCCAAGTATCCTATACAATGTAGGCCTCTAGGGCATATATATCCAACACCCTCTTTGTTTGTGCCCCTGGATTGTATACAGGGATCGATGTGATCTCACCTGCAGGGCAAAAAGTTTCATTCTTTCATCATTTTTTTTATTCTTTCCGCGATGCTCTATCATTTCAGCTTTTTATATCGCGAAAATCGCGATTGCCCAATCATTTCGGCTATTTTTCGCGGTGCCCAATCATTTCGGCTATTTTTATTTTTACTCGCTGCTTTTTATTGCGAGTTGCCCAATCATTTCGGCTGTTTTTGTATGCATACATTTTTACTTGCTGATTTTGTTGCAAGTTGCCCCATCATTTCGGCTATTTCATATGCATTTAGTTTTGGCTCGCTGATTTTTTCTCGCGAGTAGGGGATTTGGGATCTGATACCAATCTTAGCATCAGCATCGCTGCGACTGGAATATTGCCAGGAGCGAATCATCATTTGCCGTAAAAGGACTTGGAATTTGATACCGTTTTAGGCATCAGCATCGCTACAACTGGGATATTGCCAGGAGCGAATCATCATTTGCCTCTGTCAATGTCGAACAAAGGTGGCTTAGTAAACAGGGTTAGGGTCCTGTCGACTAAGGCTTTTAACTTCATGAGCCGTAAGGGTCTCACAAAGGTATTTCTCCGTACAAGTCGTAAGGATCTCGTAGGTATGTTTTCTCCATAGGAATCGTGAGGATTCCTAAGTGCATGTTCCCCTGTAAGTCGTAAGGATCTTACTAAAGGGTTTTCTCCTTATAAATCGAGAGGACTTACAAGGGTTGTTCACCATATGGACATATCCCTAGTCACGGATGGGACTTTGCTGGGAAAATGTTTATTCGCGCCCGTGGATTGTATACAAGGGTCAGTATTGAGCGACTTGTAGGGCCATATCGAAGGTTGTGGGGGTTGCTTAAGAATAGGTTCAGGTCTCTGTAACTTAAGACTTTCAAATCTTCTGAGCCGTGAGGGTCCCATAAGAGAGTTCTCCTTACGAGTCGTGAGGATCTCGCAAGTGTAATTTCTCCTTAGGAATCGTGGGGATCCCTAAGTGTGTTGCTTCCTTTGTGAGTCGTAAGGATCTCACGCGGGTGGTTCCTCCTCACAAGGTCGAGAGGACCCTGTAAGTGTCTTTTAACGAAGTTGCACCCTTTCGGGTTTTCACAAACACTCGCCGGTAGCCCTGCTGTTTTTACTCACGGAGCCCTTTCGGGTTTTCATCCGTGCCCATTTTGCTTATGGACATACCATTTTTTTAATTCTTTTTATTCTTTTTTTTAACGAGGTTGCGCCCTTTCGGGTTTTCACGAACACTCGCCGGTAGCCCTGCTGTTTTTACTCACGGAGCCCTTTCGGGTTTTCATCCGTGCCCATTTTGCTTATGAACATACCGTTTTTTTTTGTTTTTTTTACCACGTCAGCCTGAGGATGCTGCGGTAGTAGTTTAAAGACATTTCGGTCATTTGCAAGTTTTAGGATATTGCGGTCCATTGTTAGTTTAACGACGTTTCGGTCTATTATCCAGTTTTAGGACATAGTGGTCCATTGTTAGTTTAACGACGTTTTGGTCTATCATTGCCATATTTGAGGCGGATTCTTAGTTCCCGGACTTTTTGGTCCAGGTGGCCTTCCCTATGAATGAGCATGATGCTTCCGGCATATCTATCTTTCTCGGAGCGTGTGGTTGTGGCGGGCTCACCTTCCAGTTTTCGGATAGCGCGAACTTGCCCTGTTGGTGTTGGTCTTCAACCCAGTTTTTGAAGATGTAGCAATTTTCGATCGGATGGCCCAATACTTGGTGGTAAGGGCAGTAATTAGGATTGCTGACCTCATTCAGTTGTAGCTGGAATTTCGGCTCCGATAGAGTGATAAGCCCGTCGCGCACTGCTAGTTCGAACAACCTCCTTGTTTCATCCCGGGGAAATGAGTAAGGACGTTTCAACTTTTCATGGAGGGGTTGTCGCTTGTTGCTTTGGCGAACAACCGGTCTAGGGCCACTCGATTGTTGTTGATCGTTGGCGACGAAAGCCGTGTTTCCTTCCCTTTATCCTTTTTGTTCGATCTCTTGTTTGCGGGTCCGAGATTCTTTCCGGGTAGTGTGCGATTGCACGGCTGAATGTTCTCGCAACTCCTCAACTCTTTCGTTTTAGAGATGGATTCCTTGAAAAGAGGGCCGAGGGCTACTTTTTCGTCGGAATTGCTCCCGAATGTGAGAACTCGCGGTCCCTCGGGATCAACCCTATGACAATTGCCG
The DNA here is from genome assembly GCA_030015575.1 of Agapanthus africanus. NCBI lineage: Eukaryota > Viridiplantae > Streptophyta > Magnoliopsida > Asparagales > Amaryllidaceae > Agapanthus > Agapanthus africanus. The sequence goes on along the minus strand of JASDDO010000022.1, from coordinate 900,095,653 downwards.
GCAATTCTTTTACGCTCATCTGTCGCATTTTTCTGCTGTGTACGAGCTTCACGCTTTGTCCTGTTGAAGTGTTTCCTGTGAGCGACATACCCTTGCCACCAACACTTAAATGAGTTGCAGTCCTTAGTAGGATGTGTGATCTTCTGATGATATAAGCAGAAGTTAGGATGTACTTCCGCTTCATCAAGATGTATGCCACTAGGTGACTTTTCTCTGAAAGAGGACAGCCTCATCCCCATCGATATCGATTTAGCGAATCGTTTCCTTGTCTTGATCCTGCTTTCATTTGCGTCGGATGTACTTTGATCCGGTGGGAGTGTTTCGACCCTTTTGTCCAGTCGCCGGCGTTTAGCTTTCTCGAATATGGCCATCTCACGCTCTCGATCGACTTTGCTTTTAAGACAGGCTTCATTCAGGAAGGCATCGATCATCTCGTCTGACGGCCACAGAAGTTCTGGTTCAGGACCCGCTCCTGGTTTCTCGGTGCAAGGAGCCTCTTTATCATCTATCAATGAGTGAGAGATCACATGACAACTTGCTACGTGGTCCTTAGATTTATCTGATGAGTCTTTTCCATCATTTTCGTTCTCGAGGACGTGGCTGAGGAACTCTTAGAGCGTGATTGGAATCCGCGCCTTCTGGTTATACTCTTCCAGCACGTCAATCTGTTTCTGCAAATCCGTGCGCTTGTCGCCAGGCTTCACGGGCTTCTTGGATTTCTTCTTGTTTTTCTTTGAAGATTTTGACGGCTGGGTGTGAGTGCTGGGGCCTTCACCATCGATCTTTGGAGTTGGGCGCGGCTTCAGCATCCCTTCGACGATCTGGGGATCATTCAGCATCTTTTGGTTTTGGCTGACAGCACGACCTCCCACGGAGCTTCTTCAACAAAAGAACAAGTTGCCCCTGGTGTGTCCGTCTTCTTTGGAGTGTGCGGTTGTGGTGGGTTTTTTTCCACTTCTCGAACAGCGCAAACTTGCCTTATAGGTACTGATCTTCGATCCATCCTTTAAAGACGAAGCAATCCTCGATCGGGTGACTTATCGTTTGGTGGTAAGGGCAATAATTGGGATCGTTGACATCGCCTGGCTGCAACGGACGCTTTGGACTCGGCAGATTGATGAGTCTGTTGCGCACTGCCAGCTCGAACAGTGTTCTCGTTTTATCCTGAGGAAACGAGTAAGGACGTCCCAGTCTCTCCTCTAGGGATGGGTGTGGACGCATATTGTTTTGACGGATAACCGGCTTTAAGTTGCTCGACTGTTGTTGAGTATTAGCGACGAAAGTTGCTTTCCCTTTCCCCTTTTCATTCCGAGGGTCCGTCTTTGAAGGAGATGATCTATGATCCATCTGATCCATTTGGGCCAACTTGTCAATCAAGGCCTGGAAAGTAGTTGGCTTGAAGAACATCATGAATTGCGAGATGGTCGCTTGCGGATCAAGAGTGCCCACGAACATGCCTACCGCAGGTGCTTCTTCGATGCGTTGTTCGCACTTCGACCATAGATTCCGCCATCGTCTTGCGTATTGAACCCACGTCTCGCCTAGCCTTACCCTGGCATTAATCAGTGCTGTTATCGGGGTGCGTTCACTAGCGCTCGCGAATCTTTGTGTAAACAGCAGCTCCATCTCCACAAATGTTTTAACAGAGTCGTTAGGTAGCTCCGAATACCATTCAAAGGCTGTTTCTGTTAAGCTGCCGACGAATTGGCGAAGCAACAGTTTGTCGTCGCCTCCCGTGTTGCCGCATAAGGCCCTGAATTGAGCGACATGCTGATGGGGATTCCCTGTCTCTTTATATACGTGAAACTTAGGGATCGTATATCCCGGCGGGTAACTGATTTGGTCATACCAGCTCGGATAGGGCCGTCCGGTTCTAACAATTTGCTCAACCGCTTCACTCGCCTGATGAGCTCGTATTTGCTGAGCTATATAATCATCCAGTGCGGCCTTGGAAATAGTTTCCTCCTTGGCTGCTGAAAGAGCCGAAGGAGGATTGGATGTCTCCCCTCTATCGTCTTCAGTAATGGTCGGAGGGTCTTCAGCTGGAGGATCCTGCTGTAACATCATTCCTACCATATCTTGGAAAAGAAGCTCCATTTGTTTTATATTAGTTGCTTGTTCTGCTGCTTCTCTGTCTTTCTTTTCGAGGACTCTGCGTAGGAAGTCAGCGTTAGTTTCTTGCTCCCGGCGTTGATCCGAGGATGCCTCCGAGCTTTCTTTTGGCCCGGTAAGTGCGGCCATTGCAGTCATCATTTCATGAAGCTGCTGTTATTGCTCCTAGGCTTTGGTCACGGATCGAGTGAGCGGTCGGTGACGTGATGAAGCACGGCTTTCCTCCTTTCCGGAAGCCATATAAACAGTATGGACCGTTATGCCCCCAGACTTGGGGCGTTTGGTCTCGACGTTTTTATGGTCTGCCACGTTCACAGAGGCTTTCTCTGGCCTCCTTCTTTTCTGAGTGGTTGACGTTGAGGGGGCCGCTGCAGTGGGCACCCAAGTAGTCGTCATCTTTTGTGGCTTAACAGGACGGCTTACTTCCTGTTGGACCTTCAGCTTCTTATGCTGGCGGGAGGAATTTGGATCGATCACCGAGTCTCGGACCTGCCGCCAGACTTTGTAGATCTTGGAGGACAACCGCTGCGGGGACCGTTTTGGCTTTGCTTCCGTAGCCTTCTCTAGTGGAAGAGTAGTCCTTCTCAGTATAGCGGTAGGAGAATTCCTACGCACCTTATTCAACAGCTCAAACATGTTCCCGGTTGGAACAGCAGCATTAATTTCCGCCATCGAGGCTGGTGGAGTTAGCCCAGAAGGAGAGTTGCCCCCGGCCTTCCTCACTCGGCGCCAGTGATGACGTCGAGCATGTCGCGCTGATGGAATTGGCTCGGTGACGGGGATGGCCTTGTCTTGCCTCCTGCTCAGGTGAGGAGCCGTTGCCGGTGTCAGCCTGTTAAAGACTGATATCCTTTGAGTAGCCGGAGCAGGAGTTGGAGTTGGGACGGTCAGTCTTGTAAAGACCGACCCCTTGGAAGGAGAAACCGCCTTGACGATTTTGGGAGCAGGGATGACTATTCTCTTCGGAACAACCTTTTCTGGTATTGCAGGCTTCTTCATGGGCCCACATGAGTTTTGGTTCAGCCTGGTAAAGACCGAGGCTGCTGGCTTGACATTGGACGACCCGTTGAGAGGGGCCATGGTAGTAGTGAGCCGATCGAAGACCGACTTCTTTTGCGCCTCTGGCACGGGCACCGGAAGGGTGAAGCTTGCAGGTGGGAGCATGGTCCCGAAGAACAGACCAGTGGTGGCCTGAGTCACTTGTTCCACCGGCATGGTAAGGATAGAGGCCGCTTGAGGCCCATAGGCTACACCTCCAGGTGAGGTGGAGCGTCGGTTGCACTTGCATTTCGAGCAGCTCGAGCAGTTGGATGCCATTGATGCTTGATTTCTGCGCCAGGCAAAAGACCAAATCTTAGTAATTTGAAACCTAAAGGCAACCATTAACAAACCGCGATTCGTTCGCGAAGACGACACACGAAGTGTGGAGTGGAAAGAGGAAAAGGTCTCACCGAGCGTGCCAGAATCTTTTCCCCTCTGAACGGCGACCAAGACATGGACGTCTTGCCTGAGATTCGGGGCAGATGCTATTTGGTTTTATCCGTCCACCTCTCCAAAGATGCCAAGTTGATTTATGGCACCGTGTATCGGAGGTTTAGACGGATGCAGCCGATGTAGCAGACTTCGTCAGATTCCCCCTCGCTTGAGGGGTTTTTGATTGTGGGGATGCTCTTCCCTGCAGGCGCAAGCCCCTGCAGTTAATTACGCTACCGCATCGTGGTAACAACTTTCTCCTTCTCCAGAATTTCACTTCGTGTCGTGGGTGTTTGTTTTGTTTGTGGTTGCCCGTGGATTGTATACGGAGACTAATTTATGTCGTCTCCCGTAGGACGTGGATTAGTCCAAATCCATATTTTCTTAGATTTAGTTTTGGGGTTTTGGTTTAAGGATACGTTAGCCATATTTGAGGCTAAGATCAACTTAAACGTTTGTTAAGGATACGTTAGCCCAATTTGAGACTAAGATCAACTTAACGGGATCGTTTAGATCCAACAAAAGAGCGTTTGGGGGCTCTATTGTTCCAGTTTAGGGACATAGTGGTCCATCGCCAGTTTAGGGACATGGTGGTCCATTGCCAGTTTAGGGACATGGTGGTCCAATAAAATGTATGGCTGTCGGGACCCATCACCTCTCTGAAGACGTTAAAGGATTACAACGACAAATATCAGAGGAGCTCAGAGATGTACCCTTGAACCAATGAGTTGGTTGAAAGAGCAGATGTGCTCGGTTCAAGATGATTTGAGGACTTATGGCCAGTTTGGGCTAAGTCCAATTATGTTTGAAATATTGGCCCTTTGGGCCATTAGACTTTGTCTAGGTTCAGCCCCTCATCATTCAGCAGTGCTAAACAGAGGTTTGGGGGTTCTGACAATCATTTTGTCTTTGATTTTCTCAATTTTGAGATTCATTTGGAGGAAGGACTTTTGCCTCTGGAAAATTAGCCAATTTGGCTAAAAGTAGTGTTAAACACTAAAGAACAACAGTGTTAAACACTGGAGATAGAACTCTCAAATTAGTGTTAAACACTAAAAGACAATCAGTGTTAAACACTGGAAATATAATCTTCAATTTAGTGTTAAACACTAGAAACAATCAGTGTTAAACACTGGAAATATAATCCCCAAATTAGTGATAAACACTAAAGAAAGAGGGGTCACGTGTGGACACGTGGGAGAGCCCAAAGGTGGGACCAGATCCTTTTTCTTCGTTCTGCAATTAAGTGTTAAACACTTCTTCATATTTTGAGCATCACGTGTTGACACGTGATGGAGATTTATGCACTAATCATTAAAGCACTCGCTAAGGGGTCACGTGGGGACACGTGAGAGCGCCCAAAGCTCATATTTCCTTTGCTTTTTCTTTCTGTGTTTTGTCGGTCACGTGGGAGCACGTGAGGCATTTCCTCAAAGCCTTTTCCTTCTTGTTTTTTGGGGATCTTTTCAGGGGTCACGTGACCTTGGTCTTTTACGTGCATGGAGATCTTTTAAGTCTCTTCATTTTAAGAATTGAATTCTCCGTAGGGTTAAACCCTAATTATGATTTTGGAGGAATTAAATTCCTATTGTGCATGAATTAAATTCTTAAGTAGGGTTAAACCCCGATTTCTTTTTAGAGGAATTAAATTCCCATATATGTAAAAGAATTTAATTCTTGATTAGGGTTAAACCCTATTTCCATTTTTTTTAATAGGAATTAAATTCCTGTGGATTTGAGAGAATTAAATTCTCAATTAGGGTTAGACCCTAGTTCTGTTTTGGGAGAATTAAATTCTCAAAACTCAATTCCCCCTCTAAGTTTTGGATCTGCATGGCAGGATCTCAACCCGATGAGAATTAAATTCTCATCCTATGGGGAGATGTGCTCTGTACAGATCTTCAACCAGAAGAAGAACCAAGTTCTTTATTTGCAGAAGAGTTAAACTCTTAAATTTTGAGAATTAAATTCTCTTTTTAAAGTTGATCTTTTTCCCTTTTCTCAACTAGGGTTTTCTTTGTTGAGAATTAAATTCTCCTTTCTTTTTTCTCTGCAATTTCAAGATCCCAGAATTCTCTCCAAAGTTTTCTCTCTCCAAATTCTATCCCTTCTCTTCTCTTGGCTCCTATTTATAGGAGGAGGAAAAGAATCAATTTGTTTAGCAAATCTTTCATTGAAAGATTTTGCTTGTTTTCATAATTAATATGATCCTTTAGATAATTCAGTGAATTTTATTCACCGTTGGATTTTAAATCCAAGGATATTATGTTTGTTATTTCTGGTGAGCTTTTAGGGAAATCTTTCCTTGTATCAAATCTTTCCATAAACTGGTGATCTTTAATCACCATTGGATTTTTAATCCAAATGTTCCCATAATCCTTTTCCATTTGGAATGATTTAGAGAAATTTAGAATTTTAATTCTATTTGGAAAGATTTTAGAGAAATTTAGAATTTTAATTCTATTAAACTGTAAGGCTTTCAAAGCCTGTCACGTGCTGGCACGTGACCCTTGACCCCCCCCAATTGGTTCCTTTAACAGCCGCTTGTTTATGTTGTTGTTTTAACCATTACATGTCAACACGTGACCATTGGTCACGTGTAAGCACGTGATACCTCGTTGAGGTATTTTCTGACTTTTAGAATTAAATTCTTTTAAACTGTGAGGCTTTCAAAGCTAGTCACGTGCTGGCGCGTGACCCTTGGTCACGTGTGAGCACGTGACCCCCAATTGGGTCCTTCTTCATCCGTTTGTTTTTATTTCTGTTTTAACTATCACGTGTCAACACGTGACCATTGATCACGTGTGAGCACGTGATACCTCATTGAGGTAATTCCCGATTTTTAATCAGGGAACAGTGCATAGCATATTTGCTCATAACTTTTGATCCCGGATGAATTATGAAGCCCATAATATATCAAATCGAAGGGTTTTTCGAGATGCTTCCAATACCATCAGGATTTAATAGTTGCTCCTTCAGGAGTTTATCAAAATACAGACCGGAAGATACTGGTTCGCATTTCCTTAAGCGTATCGCTGCCATTTGATACCTCGGACTCTTCTGCGCAGAAATTTTTGGCGGGAACACTCTCCAACCGCTATACTGAAGAAGTCTCCTCCTCCTGCCGAAACCATGACACAGGTGAAGCCGGAACAGCCTCCTCAGCAGTTATCCTCCAAGATCCACAGAGTCTGGTGGAAAGTCCAAGACTCTGTAATTGACAAAGATTACTCTCGCCGGCTGAAGAAGGCGAAGGCTCGGCAAGATAAGGACTATTCCCCCATCATATCATGAAAAGTATCATCTACATGGGTGCATGCTGCAACGCCCCCTCAACTTCGGCTTCCCACAAAAAGAGAAAGCCTGAGAATCTCCCACCACCGACGACAAATTCTGAGAGTTGTGGATCCAAACGCCCCAAGTCTGGGGGCATGGTAGTACATACGGTGTACATGGCTTCAGAGAAAGAGGAAAGCCGTACATTCACGGGTCATCGATAACTCACACGATCGGTGACAAATGTTCAGGAGCCACAACAAAAGCTCTAGAAGATGCTAACAAAGATGGCCGCACTTACGGGGCAAAAAGAAAGCCTGAAAGTATAGTCCGAACAGCGCCAAGATCAGGAGACCAATAAAGAATTTTTGCAGAGGGTGCTAGAAAGAAAAGATAAAGAGGCTGCGGAACAAGCCACTAATATGAGTCAGATGGCGCTCCTGTTCTAAGACATGGTCAGGACGATGATTCGGCCGGAACCTCCAGCCGAAGATCCGTCGATAATCATTGAAGACAACAGAGGAGAGACATCGAACCCTTCTCCGGTTTTATCAGCAGCCAGGGAGGAGACGATCTCCAAAGCTGCCCTTGATGACTACATAGCTCAACAAATACGAGCTCATCAGGCAAGCAAAGCGAATGGCTAGGTTGTCAGGACTGGGCGACCTTATTCAGGCCGGTACGATCAAATTAAGTATCCACCAAGATATACGATCCCCAAATTCCATGTGTATAAGAGGACGAACAATCCACACCAACACGTTGCTCAATTTAGAGCTTTGTGTGGTAATACCGGAGGCGACGACAAACTGCTGCTTCTCCAGTTCGTCGGCAGCTTGACGGAGACAGCATTTGAATGGTACTCTAAGCTCCCAAATGATTCTATCAAAACATTCACGGAGATAGAATTATTATTCACACAGCGGTTCGCGAGAGCAAGCGAGCGTACCCCGATCACGGCGTTAATCAATGCCAGAGTGAAGCCAGGAGAGACCTGGGTTCAATACGCAATTCGATGGCGTAACCTATGGTCAAAATGCGAACAACGCATAGAAGAAGCGCCCGCCGTGGGCATGTTCGTGGGAACCCTTGATCGCCAGGCAACTATATCCCAGTTTATTATGTTCTTCAAGCCGGCCACCTTATAGGCCTTGATTGACAAGCTGGCCCAGATGGACCAGATTGGTCATAGGCCGTCCTCTTCAAAAACAGATCTTCGAAATGAAAAGGGCAAAGGGAAAGCGACCTTCGTCGCCAACGCACAACAACAACCGAGTGACTCGAAACCGGTAGCTCGCCAAAATAACAAACCAAGATCCCTCGAAGAAATGATAAGACGTCCTTACTCGTTCTCCCGGGATAAAACAAGCAGACTATTCGATCTGGTAGTGCGCAACAGGCTCATCACTCTGCCGGATCCAAGACGCCCACCACAACCGGGTGACGTCAACAATCCCAATTACTTCCCCTACCACCGAATAGTAGGCCACCCAATTGAAGATTGCTACGTCTTCAAAAATTGGGTTGAAGACTAGTACCAACATGGCAAGTTCGCGTGGTCCGAAAACTGAAAGGTAAACCCGCCCCAACAGCACACTCCTAAAAAGGTGGATACGCCGGGGGCATCATGCTCATTTATAGAAGAAGATCCGTGGGAAGTTGTCCTCTCGGCTAAAACTAAAAGAATACTGAAGGATCTTCAAGCGTGTCCGGCCATCAAATGGAAAAGCCCGCTGGAGCCCGAGATCATTGACGGGATGCTGAAACCGCGCCCGACACCGAAAGTTGGTGACAATGGGCAACACCTCCAGTCCGAGCTTTCGAAGTCTTCAAAGAAAAAGAAGAGGACCAAGAAGCCCATGCAGCTTGATGACAATCGTACCGGTCTGCAAAAATACATCGACGCACTGGAGGAATACAACCAAAAGGCGCAGACCCCGGTCACATTGGAAGAATTCTTCAAGCGTGTTCTTGAGAATGGAGACAGTGACATTGATGAAGGAGACAGCTCGTCAGAAGAATTCGAGGATTACGGGGCGAGTTGCCACATGATCTCTCATTCGTCGGTAAATGTCAAAGAAGCTCCTGACGTAGAGAAACTGGGGGCAGAACTAGAGCCAAAATCCCTGGAACCATCAGACGACCTGATCGACAGGCTGCTGAGTGAAGCTCTTCAAAAGAGCAAAGCTGATCGAGAAAGTGAAGCGGCTATATACGAAAAGGCCAAGCGTTGGTGTCAGGCTGAAAAAGCTCCGATAATGGGAAGATATAAAGTACCTCAACCGGATCGAAGCGCCCTTACCACCAGCAAGAGCAGAATCAAGATAAGGAAACAGTTCGCCAAAGCTCTTTCAGTGTGAATGAAGCTGCCACCTTTCAAAGAAAATACTTCCGGGAGTACGTGCCCCAACGAACCAGATGTACATCCGAAATATAGCTTCTATTATCGGAGGGTCACACACCCTACCGAAGAGTGCAATGCCTTCAAGAAGTGGTGGCAGGGATACGTTGCCCACCGACAACACTTCAAGCGAATAAAGCGCAAAGCCCGTCGGGAGCAGAGAAGCACGACAGATGAGCATAAAGGAACAGGCGATAACTGTCATATGGTTGATGCCATCCCAACAAAAAGGAAGCCTTAAGTTCTTACCTTCGGGAGCGATTCGGACGAGAAAATGACCCTCGGCCCTCTCTTCAAGGAATCCACCTCTGGAAAAGAAGAAGAGACGAAGAACTGTGAGAACATTCAGCTGCGTAACCATACGTTGCCTAAAAAGAATCTCGGACCCTCAAATAAAGGTTCATGCAAGAAAGACAAGGGGAAGGAAAAAGTCTCTGAAGGGATTGCCCTCAATGATAGAGTCGCCGAAGAGCTCACAACCAAGGACCCGCCCAAAAAGAATAAGGTGGATTACAATGTCCTGGAACATCTGAGGAAGATACCCTCACAATTGAGTATTTTGGATGCCCTTCTCCTATCTAAAGAGGCACGAGATTCCCTGATCAAGGTGTTACAAAAGCCCGACCAGTTTCAAGCCTTCCTTGCAGAAGAAAAGATGAAGGACGAGTTGGAAGAAGTCCACACGGCTGACATCACCTTCAGCGATGAAGTCTTTCTTCTCAGAACGTGTGAGCACAACCGTCTGCTGTATATAACCGGGTATTATCATGATATCAAGATAGGGAAGATCCTGGTCGACAACGGGTCCTCCGACAACCTTCTCAATATAAGAGTGTTGAAGGAGATTTGCATGAATGTGCAGCACCTAGCTCTGGATAAAATTACCATCTCTAGTTTTGACTCCCAATCATCACAAACGCTCGAGTCTGTAATACTGACATTACGTTTCGGGCTGCTTGTCACTGATATCAAGTTCCATGTTATTGACGCCAAGATTTACTACAACGCTTTGCTCGGCAGGCCTTGGTTACATGAGTACAACATCATCCCTTCTACACAATATCAGTGTATAAAGTACTTCAAGGACGGCCTCGAGTACACAGTTACAGGGGAGCTGAACCCATTCTCCGTAAATGAAGTCCGCAAATATGAAGATACCGAGTACTTCTTACCGGACTTCGAAGACATGGAAAGATGTCGCAAACCAGAGAATAAACAAAAATCCATCACCACTATCTCGATCTTTGGGAGCGATACCGAGGAGGATGAAGAGATGGTCTACTCGGGACAACCACAAGGCAACAGGCCAGGACCATCTACTCCTATTCTGGTCTTTGGCAGTGACTCTGAAGACGAAGTCAACACAGTGTTCTCCGTCCGCCCGTCAATGCAGACCTTTGATGGAGCTGACCAGAGTTTACAAATTACCATAGTTCCGCAGTGGCATTCCAATTAGAGGATGAAGAAAAGGCGAAGGATTGGAGAGAAGTTTTTGTAGACTACTTTAAATCTCATCATACGCCCAAAGACGCGTCGTCAAGACATCAGCTCATGAAACGAGCTCTATCTTTCGCCTTCGTCAATGATACTCTATATAAGAGATCGTTTGACAGTTTGTAGCTAAGATGCTTAGGACCGGAAGAAGCAAGGAAAGTCGTCCAAGAAACTTACGATGGATTCTGTGGTTCCCATCAAGCTGGGCCAAAAATGAAGTTAAAAATCAAGAGAATGGGTTACTATTGGCCCACAATGATTCAGGACTGCCTTGAATATGTAAAGCAGTGTCACTTGTGCCAAATTCACGGGGACTTCATCCACCAGCATCCGAATCCGCTACACCCAACATTGGCTAGCTGGCCATTCGAAATGTGGGGAACCGATATAATCGGGTCCATCGAACCAGCATCATCCAAGGGACATCAGTTCATACTAGCAACAACCGATTACTTCTCTAAGTGGGCAGAAACAATACCGCTAAAAGAGGTGAAGACGGAGAACATCCTCCATTTCTTCAAGACACATGTCATCTACCGTTTCGGTACTCCGCGACGGATTATCTCGGATAACGGGCTAACCTACAGAAGCCATAAGATCAGCCGTTTCGCACAGCAACATAAAATAGATTGGAGATACTTTTCAGTCTATAACCTTCGCGCTAACGGTCTAGCTGAGGCTTTCAACAAGACCTTGACAAACATCATAAAGAAAACGGTGTCCAGAAATAAAAAGGAATGGCACGAGAGATTGCATGAAGCTCCCTGGGCTTATCGGACTACGTTCAAAACGGCCACGAATACAATGCCATTTGCATTGCTATTCAGCACGGAAGCAGTACTTCCCTTGGAAATAGAGCTACCCTCTCTACGAGTAGCAGTTCGATACGAGCTGACGGATGAAGACAATGCCCATCTTCGGCTTGAGGAGCTTGATGCCCTCGATGAAACTCGTCTCATGGCGCAGCAAAACCCGGAAGCTTACAAAACAAGGATGGCGAGCTCATACGAAAGACTAACTAGGCCGATAGCATTCCGCCAAGGCGAACTTGTGCTAGTTGTCAAAAGACCTATGATCCCCAACCGTGCCAAACGGGGGAAATTCGAGCCGAACTATGAGGGCCCATACGTCATAAACAAAGTTTATCAAGGTGATGCCTATTTGCTCATGGATATGCATGGCGAAAGACCCTTCCGACCAATAAATGGTCGCTTCCTTAACAAATACTACCCTTAATAAAGTCATAACTCAGGTTAACGATAAATGACGACGCTCATGTCCGCTCGCTGTCCTCCCGAGTCCAAACTCTATAAGTAGTATCCGGCAAAACTTTGCCTCGAAGCTGCATTGGACCGAGACGTCCCTAAACTAACAACAGACCGAAATGTCCCTAAACTAACAATGGACTGCAACGTCCTTAAAGTGGCTGTGGACCGAGACGTCCCTAAACTAATAATGGACCGAGATGTCTTTAAACTAATAATGGACCGCAATGTCTTTAAACTAAATACGTCGCCTCAAACACGGTGACAGTGGAATTCAGGTCCACAGGTCCCAGCGGTAAGGATTGCAACTTAAGTCCCGCTGGCTGCACAACCGCCCCGGTAGCGAAATTCCCCTAAGTGCCATTAGCAAACGGAGGAGTTAAAAAAAATACGGTACGTCCACAAGCAAAAGGGGTACGGATGAAAACCCGAAAGGGCGCCGTGAGTAAAAACAGCAGGGCTACCGGCGAGCTTGTGAAAACCCGAAAGGGCACAATCTCGTGATGTAAAAAAAACGGTACGTCCACAAGCGAAATGGACACGGATGAAAACCCAAAAGGACTCCATGAGTAAAAACAGCAGGACTGCCGGCGAGTTCGTGAAAACCCGAAAGGGCGCAGACTCGTAAATAAAAAACACCCGCAAGGTTCTCTCGACATTGTGAGGAGAAAACACCTGCGTGAGATCCTTATGACTCACAAGGGAGAAACACACTTAGGGATCCCCACGATTCCTAAGGAGAAATTACGCTTACGAGATCCTTACGACTCGTAAAAAGAATTCCCCCTGTGAGACCCTCACGGCTCACAGGATTCAAAAGCCTTAAGCTACAAGGATCTGAACCTGTTCTTAAGCCATCACACTCCCCAAGTTGCCCTATAAGCGGTTCAATATTGACCTTTGTATACAATTCACGGGCACAAATAAACTTTTCCCCCACCAAGTCCCACCAACGACGAGGAATGTCCTCATGTGGTGAACGGCACTTGTAAGTTCTCTCGACTTATAAGGAGAAAACACTCTTGTATGATCCTTACAACTTATAAGAGAACATACACTTAGGAATCCTCACGACTCCTAAAGAGAAAACACACCTACGAGATCCTCACAACTCATAGAGAGAAACACCTTTATGAGACCATTATGGCTCATGAAGTCAAAAGCTTTAGTCGACAGGATCCTAATACTGTTTGCTAAGCCACCTTTGTTCGAATCGACAAAGGCAAATGATGATTCGCTCCTGGTAAAAATCCCAGTGGTAGCGATACTGATGCCTAAATTGGTATCAAATTCCAAGTCCTTTCACGGCAAATGATGATTCACTCCAGGCCATATTCCAGTCGCAACGATGCTGATGCTAAGATTGGTATCAGATCTCAAGTTCCATACTCGCAGCAAAAATCAGCGAGCCAAAAATGCATATGAAATAGCCGAAATGATAGGGCAACTCGCAACAAAAATCAGCAAGTAGAATATATGCATATAAAAATAGCCGAAATGATTAGGCAACTCGCAATAAAAAGCAGCGAGTAAAGAAAAAGAAAAATATCCGAAATGATTGGGCACCGCAAAAAATAGCCGAAATGATTGGGCAATCGCGACTTTCGCGATATAAAAAGATAAATGATAGAGCATTGCGGAAAGAAAAAATGAAATGAAACTTTTGCCCTGCAGGTGAGATCACATTGACCCCTATATACAATCCATAGGCACAAACGAAAAGGGAACCATGTTGCCCCACAGGGTTTCGTCAAAGGGAAGCCAAGTCTCGACAGCTACATCTACAGCCTATAGATCAACAACAGCGTCCTTCCTCCCTCCAGCAGTATGTAGACGCGACATCAACAAACGGAGCCATGGCAAAGTCCCCTAGTTCCAAATCTCGACGGTTCACAGACAACCTAGAGACTACTTCGGAGCCATGGCAAAGTCCCTAGTTCCAAGTCTCGACGGCAGTATCTACAGCCTAGATATCAACAACAATGTTCTTCATCCCTCCAGTAGGATACAGACGCGGCATTAACAAACGGAGCCATGGCAAAGTCCCCTAGTTCCAATCTCGACAGTTCACAGACAAGTTAGAGACTACCTCGGAGCCATGGCAAAGTCCCTAGTTCCAAGTCTAGCATCCATAGCCCAAAGATCAACAACAGCGTTCTTCCTCCCTCCAGCAGGATACAGACGCGACATCAATAAACGGAGCCATGACAAAATCCCCTAGTTCCAAATCTCGACGGTTCACAGATAACCCAGAGACAACCCCGACATTCATCGCGATATTGCAGACACAATGTCAACAAACGAACCTAAGGAAAATCCCTCGCTTTAGGGTCTTGATGGCAACTCAAATGAGACCTCAAAGACTATCGGAGATCATCCCACACCAGCGCGGAGTGGTCGTGACTCATCGGGGCTCCCCAAACTGAGCCTAACCTTAAGTAAAAAGCGACATGGAATATCCCTAACGCTTGCTCTTTCGACGGTAATATCACCTAGAAGATTACTTTAAGACGTCTTGTCCAGCCCCCGAAGGGATCAGAGTTACGAAAGTCGCGGGGCTACTCGAATAGCAAGATTGTGTATCGAGGAATACATCGGCCAACGCGACGGTACGACGGGTTAAAAACCCTAGTACCACAGACCCTAACTGACTTCTATTAGCAGGAGTTAACTGTGACGTTAGGACATCCTTGCGAGAACTTCTCGATTCGTCTTGACTCATAGGGAAAATAATGTTTCTGTGAGAACTTCTCGACTCGTCTCGACTCGTAGGGAAAATCCTTAGGCAATGTGGATAGGGACCCATTTCCTAAGCACTGGGGCCCTGCAAGTCGGTCCAAAATGGACTATTGCATACTATTCACGGGCCACACTCTCCAAAGTCGAATATCGACAAGGAGGGAAACAACCACCTACGAGTCCTCTCGACTTGTAAGGGGAAAAATTCTCTTGTGAGATCTCTACGACTCTCAAGAGAAAACGCGCTTAGAAGTCCTCACGACTCCTAAGGAGAGAACACACCTGCGGGATCTTCACGACTCTAAAGAAAAGTCTTTATGAGACCCTCACGGCTCATAAAGTTGAAAAGTCTTAGGCGGCAGATCTGAACCTGTTTCTTAAGCCATCGCTGCCCTGCAAGGAGATCAAGATAGACTATCTACGGTCCACATTTGCCAAAGGGACATGCCGATATGAAATAAAATATGTCATTTATTCATGAATGCAAGTGAATACAAGATATTTCACAAAGGAATCAAAATGAATGCATGTTATTCATAAATCGCAAGATTACAGTCAATACAAAAAAATAGGGGTACAAAGACGGTTATTGAGGAGGAGGCGTTTTCAACAAATCAGCAAGCCGCTTGCGCGCTCCTCTCAATTCTTTCTCGTGATCAGCCACCGCGGCCAACTCCGCTTCAACCTGAGCCCGTTGCTGTAAACAGGACGAAAGCTTCCCATCGGCTTCTAGCATGGCAGCTTCGCAGTCTTGCATGACCCGCTCGGTGAAGTCAAGTGTCCGCTTCAGCGTCAATCCATCCGAAATACATCTCTAGAGATTGTCAAAAACAGCTTTTAGCTATGCAGCATTCGCTTCAATCTGGATGCACAGTCGGACAGATTCGCTGGAAGCCACCTCATGTTCCTTTCATCTCAGGGTCGCCTCTTGTTCAAAATGAAGAATGAAAGAAACACTATGCTCGATCCACGCAGCCCGCTGAGAGTTCGAAGCTAATATTTCAGGAGCGGGACGCTGGAGCTCAATCTCGTGCAGGCAAGCCTCGATCTTTCTGCAGTAATCAACCCAAGAGCCGAGGATAGCTTCATCATGGAAATTCACGAGTGTCGCCAGCATTGGATTGACTTCCATGGCAAAATCCGTAGCAGAAGTGAGGGCCTCGGCATTGACATCCTCGATGAATTCACGCAACGTTCGCCGGTTATTTGCGGCGCCCCTGGAAGACATGCATTTAGCAAAGGGCTCTGTGGGCATTGGAATGCGAGACTCGAAAGGAGCTGGAGCTGGCGCAATTGCTGCAAAATGAATTAGGGTCAAAGATCGACACGAGGAATAAAGAAAACACATCAGCAATGAAGTCTATTATACCGGCTATGAAAAGCGGCAGGATGGGGAGTACCGGAGGCACGACTATTCTCTCGTCTCCTCCTCTTACCCGTGACACTATAATCAACATGAAGAAAACTTAGCAACAATACGTCTATTCGTAAAAGAAAGGAAGAGACGTCAGTTGAAGAATATACTAACCAACCAGAAGGCGGAACGACTTCCGACTGAAAGGAGAAATGCGGGTTCAACACTTGGTATAGATAGTCGAAAAGGACTCCTGCAGAGTTGCGACAATATACTGTCAATACAAGGAGGATGGTACCCACGGTAAAACAAATAAGTCATAAACTCATACCTTCCAATATTTAAGAGGGCACAGAAGAAAGCGAGGGGACAGCGACCGTCAGAGCAGCGACCGTCGATACTTCATCAGACGGCACAGCCTCAGGGTTCACCGCACCTATACTCAAGATAAATAAAATATCATTAGAAGGGCTGGACAGGATTGAAAAACTTGAAAACAGCGACCCGGCGACTACCTGATAAATTATGGACCGAAACCATGACGGAGGCGTCACAAGGTGTAACAGCTTCTTCGCTCTATTTCGGAGGAGTAGGTTCCGTGCCTATAGCTTCATCTCCTGACTCGACGAGGGCCATCGTGATGCTTGCGACGCCCGCCGATACCAAGGAGCATGTAACAACCTTAAACTTTCTGTAGATTTTATCAAAAAAATACAGAAAAGGGTATTTTTGCCTGAGCACAAGTTATAAGTTTGTTTTGCTTTTTAATAGCAAAAAGGATCTTGTAGCTCATTGGTAAGACCTTGCACTGCTGAACCAAAGCACCAGGGTTCAAATCCCATCACCCACATTATTTTAATATTGATTTCTTTTTAAATTTTTAGAATCCCAAGAGTCTACATATGCTAACTCGTAAAAACCCCACTTTACATATAAAACAAACTGACCTAGGTGAAAGACCAAACGATGACGGACCTATGGCGCGATCCCCGGCCCGACTCGGCCTGAATCGGCCGGCAGATCGGCCGACTCGGCCGCCGCCGCCGGTCGAACTCAGGCGTATCGCCGAGTTGTCAATATGGAACTTGTGTATTTTTGTATTCTAATAACCCCTGTATACTTTAATTTACCTGCACATTAACAGAGAGAGTAAAAACCCCATTAAACCCTATTTTTAATACAATTTAATACATTTCTTCTTCACACCCTTTCACCTACCCTAACCATAGTTTTACCCTATAAATACCACCCCTAAACACATACCCCTCACTCATAATTCTGTCCAAACTCTCAAGAAAACTCTCTGGAATTTTAGTGTGTAATTGGAGTTAGCGAAGGGCGAAGCTCCGGCGAAATTCCGACGACGACCCTAGGAGCTCCCGATGACGAAACGACGCACCGGCGCCTCCTACCGCTTCCTCTCTCTCTTCTCTTGACTCTAAACCCGTAAGTCCCACCTCTATATTCTCTAATCTATTCTTAAAACTTCTTTTACTAAAACCCGACGGAAGCAGAGTTAAATCCGACTTCCGATTCGGTTTCCTTTATAAAGTTCAATTTTCCTTAACACAACCATATTAAACTCTTACATCCTGACTATTAATCATTAACAAAACATGTTGAATAAGTTTCATAGCAAAATATTTCAATTTGTAACTTTTACCGCTCTTTTTCAGTAAAATACCATGTAGTATAGTTTCAACTTTAAAACATTATTAATCTTGCTATACCTTTAATTAGATTACGAGGTAATGACCTACCTCCTCACAACACTCATATGAAATATAGCACAATACTTTTTGGAAAATATAGATTCGGGAAATACCGTTTTATACAAAACTACCTTTAACTTATAAAAACCGTTTTCTAAAAGATAACGTATTTTTACAAATCTTTGCAAAGCGCCGCTACAACCCATTTTGGGGAACCCGTTCGGGATGGTGCGGATTATCGCACATCCTCGAAGTTAATAGTGCGAGATGCAGACCTCCGCAAGAAGCATTCGGTCTCGGGAGATTTAAAATACAAATATCTTAAGAAAATGAGATTTCCAGAAAATAATAAATTAAAATTATTTTATATAATATATATATATATATATGCATTATCAAAATACCTATTTTTGATATAATATAAATATTCCAACTTTTCTAAATCAAAAGAACCACTTTACATGAAAATACCATGAATTTACATACAAGTTCAATATTACAATTAAATACCCTATATTATGAAAAATATGTTTATTCACTAGAAATGTTACAATGATAAAATCTACAGTTATGAAAACTCTAAAGATGATAATTAAATACTTGGGGTGTATTTTGAAAATTATACCAAAGTATTTTTACATATAACCCTCTCAAGTTTTATAAAGTACCCTAAGGACCCTAATAAATATAGGTTTAAGCGGGACCAATCTTTTAAGCCTCAGAGAGCCGGAGAAATGGGTGCTTGCCTATTTTAAGGTAGACAACTTAACAAACAATGTTATCAACACGGTAATCGTTTTTGAAAAAGACACAAATCCTGCCGCCCATATGCAGCGGTTACCGATAACATCGAAACTTAATTCAGGATTTCAATTTCTATTCTATTTTGTTCTGACTCAGATTGAGTCTCATTATAAATAATCTGACTTGAATATAATTCAAGTACAATCTACAATACTACAATTCATTATGAATCCATGAATACATATGTTCAAACTGTTCAAACTATTCAAGCTATATTGATTGAACCGAACCATGGATATACTTCCATTTATATGATTCTCCAGTTACATTCATGATTCTCCAGTTATATACATTTACTGATATCATGGTTTCGGCAAGTAATCCAATTATACAATCTATATTATAAGACAATACAAGTCTTCCATTTACATTTACAAAACAGTACAAACAACACATTTACAATCCATCTAAACAATATAATACAATTTACAATACAATATAATAATGCAATCAAGGCATCGCGGGGTTTTTAAGGGGTAGATTGGTATGGAAGGTGTTAGAAGTGGCACGAGACTGTAAGATTTAAGATACCTAACCTGTATTTCTATTGCTGTTGTACCGTGGCATAAACAGTTCCTTATACTACACTTGCCTCTAGTCTCTGGCATATAGAGACTCTTCTCGTATACACTGGCATTCTTCTGTACCAAACTACAAACAACAACGTTAGCACTAAATACAACATTATAATAATATAATACAACTTTAAAAGCTACTCTCTCTCTCTCTCTCTCTGTCTATTCTACTCCTCCTTTATCTTTGGGACTTACCGAGCGATTGTTCGCTGACGACATTCCTTCTTTTTCTTCTTTGGAATGTTGTCAGGTGATCTGGACACTCAGGAGATCGAGCCTACCAGCGGGGACTTGAATCAGCTTGCCTACGACCCAGAGGTATAGATTCATTGTACACATTTCATTTCTGTATTTCCATTTCTGTTATGCCACTGTTTAGGCATTACTTCCATTCAGATGTATTTACTTTTCAATGCATTATACAAAAGAATGTTAATAAATAAAGTTGTTGTTTCATCACTTTTGTCTCTTGTGCATTTTTATTTATATTACTTAGATATGCTTAGCGTATTTACTTCAGAGTAAATACATAGCGGCTTCATCGTGTACCCTTCGCCGTACACCGGGAAGCGGGGAGTGATAGAGCCACAGGGAGAAAGGGCAGCGGTTTGGACAGTCCCAGGTTCCCGAGAAAGAGTAGCAACTTCGGGCACTGTAACCGCCAAAGTTTCACCCGTCATACCATCGCCAAGACTTGGTCCTGCCGAAAATGTATATGTCAAAATTCGAGGATCAAGTTCTAGTAAAAGACTGGGCATTACGTTACCTTGGAGCAGCTTTTCAGTTTCGTCCCAAGCTGCGCGTGCAACTTGTCTACGGGCGGTAGACAAGGCAGAGGGAACATCCGCCGAAGGAGTATCAGCAAGCGGAATGCTGCTTGAGCCTGCACTTACGGCTAAACCGGCATCGTGTTCCCTCGCCGCATGCTTCCTACGCTTCCTTTCGGTCTGAGCGGTGAGAAATGATCTCCTCAAGACCTCTAACAAGGGGACGTCGTCGTCCGAACTGAGCTCTGCCTCCGGAGCCGTTACGGTGTCCATCATCGGCTGCTTCAGCAAAGCCTCCTACGGTGACGTTGGGAGAGCTGGGGCCACAGTAGCTGGCTCTGAAAGTTTTGCCGCATCGCTTCTCGGGATCGGCACTGCACTTGGAATAACCTGAGTCAAGGTAGTCTCTGCAATAAAGTAAAGGAGAGGGTCAGAGTATGAATAAAAAGAATAAGGGTGTAATGAAGCGACTCATACCAAGACCCAAAGAAGCGCGGAGCCTCTCTTCCTCCTCGAATGTCCTGAGGGAAGCTGCGAGAGCCTCTTCGGCAGAAATACCAGTTGAAGAAGAAAGCGTCAATAGAAACATAATAAAGAGAAAAGAGATAACTGCAGAAGAACATAACTGAAAGTATACCTGACTTCGCGATAGTAATCAGCGCCGCTTCCTCGCGAGCCAGTCGCTCGGAAGCCGCAAGGGCAGCCTGAAGATCAGTATCATCCGCAGACGCGATGAATAAACCCTCATTGGTCCCGTACTCGCACAAACCCTCGCTATAGGGAGCATGTGGCTCCTGGCCAAATATGACATTGGCAGAGAATAGCGACTTCTTATTTTTCTGCGAGTGGACGCCGGCGGCCGATGACAAGAGCTTGCGCTTGACGGGCATTTTCGGGCGACGGGTCCTAATTTCTGCACCAACGCCGGATTCCGGGGATGCTACAACTACCGTTTCTATAGGAACACGGGGTGGAGACTTCTTAAGGAAGGTGCACGGGACCACAACCGCAGCGACTTCTCTTAAGGAGGGACGAACGGCGGTCCGTCGCTTCAAAGGAATTTCCGGATTACCAGCTGGGACAACATCCTTATGATCAAGTAATAGCCGCCTCTCTTCCCTGATAACAGCACCCGTCGCATGCTGATACCATGCCACGTAGGCATTCGAAGCTTTCAGCAAGTAGCTTGGCTCGCTGATTAGAAAGTTAGATCCCGTATTTAGTCGCATAAAGTGGTGCAGCGCGCTGCGGATACCCTCTTCCGTAGCAACCGGCTCGGCTAAGAAAGCCTCGAGCGGGACACCCTGATCGTAACCCGACTGTTGAGCGAAATGGTACGGGTTATACCTCATGAACAATGCCGAGGCGCCTTGCCTGAACACTAGAAAGCCTGGCCTAATCGAATATAAGTGCAGGATCTCCCGAGCCTTCAACGTATGAGCCCCGTCTTTAAAAGTATCACCCAGCGGTTGCACTACCTTGGTAGATTCCTTGCCGATAGTTAAGACTCTATCGACAAAAGTCATACTATCCCCGACTATACGTGGGCGAAGGACCAGACGTCGAGCCTCTCGCTGCGACGGATCTAATGTGGAAGCGTCAACTAGAAACATGACCCGGGGAAAGTTATAGCTGTCATAGAAGCGGGGCCGTTTGTAGATTCCGAAAGCACCAAGCACGTGCATTTCGACCCAGGACGTGAAGTAGTGCAACGGGAGATGTATGGGCTTTATCTCCGGCTGAGTAGTGTCTGCCGCTAAGGTCAGGCCCTGGTATAGATGAGCCAGCCCCGCTATCCCAAAGGCCGCACGCGTCCCTGCAACCATGTGGTGGGCGGGATAAAAGACAGACAGCCTCATGTAGAGAGGGTGCATCGGAAGCACAAACTAGCTCAACCACTGGCCGATAAACCCTAAGAAGAACGTCTCTTCATCGACATCTGAAACAGCAAGCTCTGCGAAAGGAACAACTGGGGTGTCCGAAATGAAGAAGCTTCTTAAATCTGCTTCCACCGTCAGCTGGTTATCCAAACCGAAACCAAATAGGTCGTCAAGCTTAGCGAATTTCGCGGCTTGTTTTGACAGGACTTCTGGGCGAAGAAAGCGAGCAATGAAGTCTGTGAAGCTGATTCCATACCCCCCAGACTCTAGAAATAGACTCTCGTAAATGTTCAACACCTTGATTAGGCTCGGAAATTGATGTTGAACGACATTCTCCAGGGTAAGGCCCAACACCACTGATTTGATGGCAAAGATGTACTCGTCAGGGGGAAGTATTTCCTCATAATGTTCCCCTCTGACGGGTAAGCCCGAAATTTCCGCGAACTCCTCCAGGGAAATCGAAACTTCCCGGTCCGATAGAAGAAAAGTGTGAGTCAGGATGTTCCATTGCTCCAGGAAATCCTTTACCCACCATACATGAGGCACGGGATACTGGAAAAGGGACGCATAAATTGCGGGGTAGAACCCGTGTTGGCTATAGTGTCCTCAAGGCAATTATCGTAGTCGCAGACACGTGATTATGATAATTGAGGGAGGACCTATACCGATAAAACAGTCTTACTCGATATGATAGTATAATATCTGATTTGTCTTTATCATCATGTATATGTTGATAAAGCCCATAGAATTCTTGCTTGACTACCAGTATTGTGATGGCGATCACATACGTGGGAGCTGGGGGTCTATAAGCACATCCTTAAATATCCCTGGTCGTGGGAGTATCGAGACTGGGCATCGACACTCCAGTGTAGACTGGTGTATACTTATCTAGACCCTGACGAGGGGCGGTGGCCGGTCTCACAAGCCATTGGTGTTAGTTGTTCACTTAAGATAGTATACAGGTGCTCATTGGATTATGAGTACACTGGACAGACTCGCCGGAAACATGCTAGTTGGTATTATACCTATAGTCAGATAGCAGTTCCCTGGTGACATGTGTACATGTTTGTCTGTCGACCTGAGATCGTCATTTGTTTCGTGTGAGTTCCCACTGTGCTTTGATTACTACCCTACCACGGCTCAAAGGAGTCGTGCAAACAGGTTTTAGTTGGGTACAGTCCCGAGCTACATGGAGGCAGTGAGCGGATCGTCGGGGATTCGTCTCTCCTGGTATTGGGGGTTGATGTCGCGCAGTGCACGGGTGGCCATCACTAGAAATCCTCGGCCGGGGTATGTGAGAATTACCGATCCAGGATCGATAGCTTCTCAGGTAGTGATGGGTTTCATACCGACACGAATTATCGCGTTGTTAGGGGTCTGATTTTATCCACCCCCTAGACTCGATATGCGATACTCTTAGACGAACAGACCGGACTGTACGGATATTGTCACTGACAGGCTCAGTAGGGGTTTGGATGAGTTTGCTCGTCGGCCTTCCTTTCGCTCAATACCTGGGTAGCCGTTACGTACAACTAATGCCGCTGACGTACTTGTGGTTAAACCCACTGCCAGCGTATTGACGAGTCTTTAGAGTCCCACACAGAGGGTTTTTCACGGTTCAGGTGATATGGTGTAGTTGATGTATGTTGATACATACAGGTGTCCGATTAAATATGTGCACAGGCTGCACAGACTTTAATCGGACGGTTGATAATATTAGCGGTTTAGGATTAAGCCAGATTGTTAAATCAAGTTTTGATTTAACAATTTACATATGTATTTATATATATGTATTCTAGTATTATTGCTCACTATTCATTTTCTCTCTTTGGCTATTCGTATTTTCGTACGAATACGCGTATGTGTATTTCGATACATTTACCGGGAAGTATTCCGTATTTGTACGGAATGACTTCTAGAAGATTTGCCACCTCATTATTGATTTTCCTTTTTAGAAAAATCATTTGTTTCATAATGAGGTGGAAAGATGATTTGGGTCAAAGCATGGGTTTTTGGCATGTAGAGATTGGTATGGGTTTATTTGTTTATTGTTAAATGGAATAAGTGTTTTTTTTTGTGTGCATTATTTTTGAGGGGAAGAGAGGGGGCCGGCCACTTCATGGGTGGATTTTTTTCCTTTGCTCATTTTGCTCATTCTTTTAGACTCTCTTTCTTGCTCACTCTCATTGATACACCCAGAAACACTTAGCATATTTAGCTCATGCCATTCTTGTCTTGATCACCTCCACATCTTCCATGGTTGCTCTATGAGTATTAAAATTTGAGAAAAAATTATGGCGAGACTATCCTACACCCCCCACTCTCCACAACTAGCAATCCTGGAGAGTCGGTTGGTCCGCTTGGCGAACCTGGAGCTTGTGTCGTTTCCCTCGGATGGATCATCGGAGATGAAGGAAGACCAGCGACCAAAGTAAATCCGCATCACTAGGAGCTTGGAGATGGTTGAAGGCCCGAAGGACTTGGATCATTAGGTATAACCATTTCTATCTCTTTGTGTTTGGCTTGCTAGTTTTACGGTTAATGGTTTTGACTCAGTGACCAAATTAACCGAACTTTCTTAAAACACTGACTTTTGGATTGCCTGAGTTGCATACATCATTGCCACTCCTTCTTTTACCCTTTGTTTTTCTCCAGAACACCCCGTATCACTACGTATATCCACTTCCATTGGATAAAACCATCGTATGGTTATATACGAACTCGAAGGAACTTTTTTGAGGATGGTTTCCGATTCTGGAGAAAATGAATATGACTATTCAGTTGTCTTTTCTTTTTACCTTCTCTCAGGTTGTGAGGGCTCCTGGATTAGGAGAGGGTACACCTATTATGCTTATTGGATAGTCTTCTTCCAAACCATAGGCAGGTGCCGAAAGGTAGGGAATGAAGAAAACCAATTAGTCTAAGTGTGATATACAGAAGGTAATAAGTAAAGACAAATAAAAGGATTAGAAAGAGGACAAAATAAAATGCAATTGCTATTCACGACCAAATCAAGTCTTTCATCGCCACTCCTACTTCACCTTTGTATTTCTCCAGAACACTCCGTATCACTATGAACATCCAATTCCATTGGATAAATCCATTGTATGGTTATATACGAACTCGAAGGAACTTTTTTCGAGGATGGATTCTAGTTCAGGAGAAATAGGAATAAGGTTTATTCAGTTGTCTTTTATCTTTACCTTCTCTCAGGTTGCGAGTACTCCTAGGATTAGGAGAGTACACCTATTACGCTTATTAGATAGTCTTCTTCCAAACCAAAGGCTGGTGCAGAACGGTAGGGAAGGAAGAAAACCATTTAAGCCTAACAAAGGTGTGCAGAAGGTAACGACTAAAGACAAATAAAGGGATTTGAAGAGATGGAAAGGAAATATATGGTTTCAGTCATGAATCTGGATAATGGAAGAGGTATTACTAAGAATACCAGGACACCCCTATAAAACATTTTAATGTTTTAGTTTCACTATACGTTGTTAATTGAAAACTGATTTCCCAATTAGGTCCTTACTCCAGGGTATGTATTTACCAGGTTTGATTCTCACATCTGTATGGTTTTACAGATAATAAGTGGGAGTAAGTTATTGGGAATTAGGTGATCATCCTCATTATATCGGAATTCGTTGTAATTGGTGATATTTGAGGAAATCGCCTGGGTTGTTTGCCGGACGGCAAGTATTTGGTTTTGAATATCCGTTGTTATGCACCAATTTCAAACTGATATATCTGTACGTTTATTTTTATAAAGTGAGATATAACTTTTTGAAATTATATCGATGATATTTACCTATATCAGTTGATGGTTAGGTAAGGAGCATTCAACAGTGGTGTAAGTCTTTATAACCATAGTACAGTTTTCAAACTACAACGCACAGGGTTTGAGTTATTAAACTCAGGAGACTTATACAATGTATTGTATGTTGTCCAGTGTCCATTAGGACAAAGGGATTGGTCATCATACTATATTCTGTTTACTTGTGACTTCTCAAGTTTTAGATAAGTGTTTTGTAGAAATATAAGGTCCAAGTTTGAGAAGTTATAGGTACAAGAATAAAGTAGAGAACCAGGTGTCGCAAGTATCGGGATTCTTCAAGGTAATCGAAGATGTAGATACTTGTATAAGGTATTCAGTTGATAGTAATGGTTTTGAGAAACTTTTTTCTCTTTCAGGTTACTCATAATTGGACGCACTCCTAAGTTGAGTAATGCTGATCGGCCTCTCTCCATTTAGTTGACGTGCACTGGAGACAGTTGCATGATTTGAATCTGGTTCCAATTAAATTAGTGCCTTTGTTTCTATATTAGATGTATATAGAATCAATTTATATCTTAACGATGTTAAGGTATAGGGAGTCGTTCGGCTGATGCTTAAAACCAGAATCCGGATAAACTCAGGGCACGTTTCAGTAATGGCTGTTTGTGGGTTATCCCGGGCTTTGACGAGGGTTAAATTTCTACCATCTGGAAGATCAATAGTGATATTGTTCTTGACTCGCCACAGTTTTAGTAAAATGAATTTTTTCAGAAAACAGTAGTGGGTGTATGGTAGAACTGGAAGTGATTCCAGAACCACAAACGATTACGGAAAATTTAATAGGACCTAAAGATTCAATCAGGATTGACATTCCATTAGCCACTCCGCAGATATGGTGGGTTACCTCAGGCATCCGAGAGGTACTTCGGTAGGCTCAAGAATGGTGACAGGGAAGTTCTTGTTTACCCAGACTTGACACTACTGTTGTTCCAGACTATGAGACCCGGCAGGAGGATGAGTATAGCGTCATTCTAAACTAGCTTTAGAAGTGCACGTGTATAAGACTCTGCCAGAAAGTTGTCGTAATCAGTGGGAGCAGTGGAAGCGTAGTGGACAAGTAGCTTGTGTCTATTTATAAACTAAAGCGGATATAGCGGAGATACATCATCTATTTATGATGTGACGGCCATGGGTTTTGACTTCATCAGAATAGGGGATGGATCTATTAAGAAGGTAGTAGGGTGTGTGTCCTGGTATTTGGGATGACATGCACTTTATAGGAAGTGAAATTCCTATACTACGATCGGTTATAATATGGTTGTCACACAGTGGTATCTCCATAAAGGTTATGGATATTATATCAGATATTCTGGTTACTAGATCTATGGTTTTAGATCTAGATTTGGGAAGTGTCCCAATCTGGGTACTTAGACAGTATTTTAAAAGTATTTTAGAATGGACGGCTCCTGGCATGGTGGTGAACCTGCAGGTAAAGGAGTCATCCTCTCTAAAGGTGTCTTACAGACTAAAGGGGAGAGGGATGTGCATGATTGACATATCACTTGCTTAGACAATTGAGTCAATCATGACATATCAAGTACCACAGCAGATGTTGTTTTTGCACTAGATGCAATAAGTTGATATATTAATCCAATCCTGGAGAAAAACGAATGGAAGCAATTTATGAACATAAGTGGATGTTCTAGGGATTTGATAACGGCAGCCTCCTTTGGGAGACGGTTATCATTCCAGGCTTCCAAGGTGATCTGGATGACAGAGTGACTGTCAGAGTTATAGTTTTCCCTCTGACGAGAGACAGTATATTGGACAGGTGGTCCAAGCGGATACTGAGGAAGGCATGGCGCAGTATGCTGATTAAATTAAGTAGATGATACAGTCTAAGAAGTTTTCTGGATTTGGAGTTCATTTATGAACTGGGTCCCATTAGATATCCGGACATATTCTAAGACGGGTATTGCTCATTTCGGGAGATAGTTTACTCCGCGAAGTTGAGATATATAGAGATACAGAAAGAAACACTGGACCGGATCCACTCACTGAGGCTATTTCTTGAACGCAATAATTTTACAAACGATGTTTATGAAACTGATTAGTAAAGGAGTTGGGTGTTTGTGAGTATGCGACATCGCAATAATTAGCCTTAAGTGCAAGTGGGAGATTGTTGGCTATAGTGCCCTCAAGGCAATTATCGTAGTCGCAGACACGTGATTATGATAATTGAGGGAGGACCTATACCGATAAAACAGTCTTACTCGATATGATAGTATGATATCTGATTTGTTGTTATCATCATTATATGTTGATAAAGCCCATAGGATTCTTGCTTGACTACCAACATTGTGATAGCGATCACATACGTGAGAGCTGGGGGTCTATAAGCACATCCTTAAATGTCCCTATTCGTGGGAGTATCGAGACTGGGCATCGATACTCTATTGTAGACTGGTGTTTACTTATCTAGACCCTGACGAGGGGCGGTGGCCGGTCTCACAAGCCATTGGTGTTACTTGTTCACCTAAAATAGTATACAGGTGCTCATTGGATTATGAGTACATCGGACGGACTCGCCGGGAACATACTACTTGGTATTATACCTATAGTCAGATAAAAGTTCCCTGGTGACATGTGTACAGGTTAGTCTGTCGACCTGAGATCGTCATTTGTCTCGTGTGAGTTCCCACTGTGCTTTGATTACTACCCTACCACGGCTCAAAGGAGTCCTGAAAACAGGTTTTAGTTGGGTACAGTCCCGAGCTACATGGAGGCAGTGAGCGGATCGTGGGGGATTCGTCTCTCCCGGTATTAGGGGTTGATGTCACGCGGTGCACTGGTAGCCATCACTAGAAATTCTCGGCCGGGGTATGTGAGAATTACCGATCCAGGATCGATAGCTTCTCAGGTAGTGATGGGTTTCATACCGACATAAATTATCGCGTTGTTAGGGGTCTGACTTTATCCATCCCCCTAGACTCGATATGCGATACTCTTAGACGAACAGATCGGACTGTACGGATATTGTCACTGACAGGCTCAGTAGGGGTTTGGATGAGTTTGCTCGTCGGCCTTCCTTTCGCTCAATACCTGGGTAGCCGTTACGTACAGCTAGTGCCGCTGACGTGCTTGTGGTTAAACCCACTGCCAACGTATTGATGAGTCTTTAGAGTCCCACACAGAGGGTTTTTCACGGTTCAGGCGATATGGTGTAGTTGATGTATGTTGATACATACAGGTGTCCGATTAAATATGTGCACAGGCTGCACAGACTTTAATCGGACGGTTGATAATACAAGCGGTTTAGGATCAAGCCAGATTGTTAAATCAAGTTTTGATTTAATAATTTACATATGTATTTATATATATGTATTCTAGTATTATTGCTCACTATTCATTTTCTCTTTTTGGCTATTCGTATTTTCGTACGAATACGCGTATGTGTATTTCGATACATATACCGTGAAGTATTCCGTATTTGTACGGAATGACTTCTAGAAGATTTGCCAGCTCATTATTGATTTTCCTTTTTAGAAAAATCATTTGTTTCATAATGAGATGAAAAGGTGATTTGGGTCAAAGCATGGGTTTTTGGCATGTAGAGATTGGTATGGGTTTATTTGTTTATTGTTAAATGGAATAAGTGTTTTTTTTTGTGCATTATTTTTGAGGGGAAGAGAGGGGGCCGGCCACTTCATGGGTGTATTTTTTTCCTTTGCTCATTTTGATCATTCTTTTGGGCGCTCTCTCTCTCTCTCTTGCTCACTCTCATTGATACACCCAAAAACACTTAGCATATTTAGCTCATGCCATTCTTGTCTTGATCACCTCCATATCTTCCATGGTTGCTCTATGAGTATTAAAGTTTGAGAGAAAATTATGGTGAGACTATCCTACACCCTCCACTCTCCACTACTAGCAATCCTGGAGAGTCGGTTGGTCCGCTTGGAGAACCTGGAGATTGTGCCGTTTCCCTCGGGTGGATCATCGGAGATGAAGGATGACCGGCGACTAAAGTCGATCCGCATCAATAGGAGCTTGGAGATGGTTGAAGACCCGAAAGACTTGGATCATTAGGTATAACCATTTCTATCTCTTTGTGTATAGCTTGCTAGTTTTACGGTTAATGGTTTCGATCTTGTTAATCGGGTAATGGTAGCGCCGGGTTTTAGAAAATTTTTGTTCCGCATTTGGCCACGGTTGGATGGCCGGGGCGCTCCCATAACCTTCAACCCGAGCTTCAGCAACAGCGACTTCTTGGCCGATAGGATGTATCGAGCCCACTGCAGGTATCCGGTTGAATGGCGAGGAGTCAAACCAATCATATATACTTATCCGTAAGGGCGCGACTCGCCTTGACATATGCGTCGCCCCAAGATATCCAAAGCTATCGGAGGCTGTACGGGTATTGAAGCCATAGAAGGCTGAAGGTAACCCTCCGAGGTCCAGTTAACCTCCTCTACAACGTAATTCACTTGAGGCGAGTCGGCGTAATGAATTGCTGAAATTGGATCTGAGGGCGCCGCACAAGAAAAACTACGCCGACCCCGAATGATCTGATTGTACTATGACCCCCATAGATGAAGAGATTTCTTCTCCGGATCGTGATCTTTAATGAGCACGAAGACTTCCCGATCCACAGGCGTGTCAGCAAAGGCGCTCTCAGAACGTACAAAAGGGAAGGAAGGGTCGAGAGCTATAGTACCTGCACGAAAAGAGACGAGGGATTAGTTATCAACGCTATATTCCAAATTCTGACACTTGGTACTTAAAAAATTATACCGTACTGCAATGCATAAGAAAGGGACAAAGAGGGACCCACAAAATCAAGGTGGCGTCCCATCATTGATGGGGCAGTCACTCATTAAGAGTGAAATCCTAAGAGGATTCTCATTTAATGAGAAATCTTATTGGGCCAAGGAGTTAAACCCTCTTGAGAACTGTGCTCTGCAAACAGATACCACATCTGTCAACTTTAATTAAGAAGGGAATAAAATTCCCTAAATTTTTTTTCTAAAGAGCTATGCTCTGAAAAAACAATGGTATAATCTACCAGAACCCTTAAAAGCAAAGCTTTTTACAGAGTAAAATCCCAAGATCTTTAAGATCTGCAAAACAAACCCTAAGAGTTCTTCATGGAAGATTAACAGTGTTCTAATTATTGGGTTAACTAACCCTAAAAATATATCTTAAAGATCTGTGATCCAAGAAGAGCAAAGCTCTGTTTAATGCGTTCAATTATGATCCTTACCAAAAATTTTGGGCAGAGTTAGAACTCTAGAAAAGATTTCTGTGGGCAGAGATCTAAGCTCTGAAAGGAGAATTAAATTCTCAGGAGAAGAAAGAAGAGAAGAAGATGAACAACAGTCATCTCAAAGGCCAAAGGCCCTACTTATAGGCAGGGGAAGCCGATTCAACTTTGAAGAAGATCCAACATTGAAAAAGCTGGCACCGCTGCACTTACGTGTAAGCCACGTGAGCGCAACGGTGGGGGGAATTTGTTTCCCTAAAATAATAAAAGAGTAAGGATCAGTTCAAAATTTGAAAAGAGGCAGCGCCTCACGTGCCTTGCACGAGGGTGCCAGCGCCGAGAGTTAAAAACTCTGAGGCAGCGCCTCGCGTGCCTTGCACGAGGATGCCAGCGCCGAGAGTTAAAAACTCTGAGGCAGCGCCTCACGTGTAAGGTTAGTATAGCACCCTATGAAGTGTTTTTAAGCATCACATGACCCAAAGTTATAATTTTTAAGGTGCTAAACTAACATGCAAAAGGATCGATCCTAGAAAATTAGGGTTATGAAACTTTAAGCTAGTAAAGATAAGGGTTTGAAGGCTACAACCTTTGTAGCTCCCCTTTGTTGGACTCCTTGGTGTCTTGGGTGTTGAATTGAGGTCCTCTTGAAGTTCCCTTGCGTCCACGACGATCCACCACGGAGCACTCCGTCCAAGCTCGCTACTTTGGAAAACCGAAGGAAACACTCTAATCAAGTCGGCTAGACTTGAGTAGAATGATGTTGTGGTTTGGAATCTCACTTCAAAAATCTTTCTTTAGTTGTATTTAGCTCACTAGAAAAGACTAGAGAGGAAGAGATGAAGGAGGATGAAGATGGTGGCTAAAATGAACAAGAGGTGTAAAAGATAACCTTGAGTTAAGAAGAAAAAGAAATATATATCACTATATATATTTATTTCCTTCTTAACTTCAACCATGATTAAATCATAGATAGTTAATTTAACTTGGGTTTTAAATGATAAAGAGAAGGATAACCCTTGGTTAGTGGTAGTTGAGATAGGTTAGGTTAGAAGAAGAATGTAGAAGCAAGAATGCTTATCCTTTCCTTTTTCATTTTACTTTAAAACCAAAATTAAATAATTATCCATTGTTTAATCTATGGTGTGAGGCTTATATTGCCACCATTTCCATATGCAATCAACCATGATGGTTTGATGTATGTATGTGTACATGTATGCACATCTACATGTGCATGAAATTAGAAAAGAAGAAAGAAACACATGCATGCATGCATACATCCATCAAACCCTAGAAAGGTTTCAAGTGAGAAAACTAATGGTTAGATGACAAATCAACACTTAATTTATCAATCCGGTCATATCTCATATGACCCCACCAAAAGCAGGCCACCCGATCAATGTTCGGTATCATATACGCACATTTCAATCGGGTGCAAGCGCATATCGCATACGCGCACCACAACGTTTCGCCTGGACTGGGTAACTCCTCTGTGGGACTCTAAGACTCGTCAATACACCGGCAGAGGGTAATGATCATATCAAGTACCCTCAAGCCGCAAGCGGTCAGCTAAACGTAACGGCCACCCGGGTATTGAGCGATCAGAAGACAACAAGCGAACCTGCTACAACTCCCGTCGAGCCATCCGGCAACACTACCGTACAGTCCGGTCTCTTCGTCAGATATGCTGCATATCGAGCCTAGGGATGGTCATGCCGACCCCAATAACTCAATAAGTCGTGCCGGTGAATGGTCTATAACAGATCGAGAAACTACTGATAACACTTATCAGCAAATCTCAGCAGCCCTGGCCAGGGACTTGCTGTTATAACCAGTCGGGCACAGTACAGCATCAACTCCCAATACCGGGAGAGACGAAACCCCTCCTATCGCTCATCGTCTTCGTGTGTCTCGGGACTCTACCCAACGGCCACCTGTTTGCACGACTCAGTAGAGCCGTGGTAGGGTGGCAATCAAAGTACAGTGGGAGAACACACAAGACTCCATGACGATCTCGGGTCTACAGACTAACCTGTACCAGTGTCACCTGAGAACTGCTATCCGACGATAGATATAATTCCACATAGGAGTTCTCGGTGAGTCCGTCCAGTGTACCCAGTCACCACTGAGCACCCGTATATGATCTTGATGTCAAACATCGATGAATGTGGGAACATCCATTGCCCATCGTATGGGTCTAGTATCATATACGCTAGTATACTCTGGTATATCGATGCCCCGTCTCGATATACCTACGACTAGGGACATTCCAGGATATGCTTATAGACTACAGATGTCCCACTAGTATGATCTCCATCATAATCAGAGTAGTCAAGCCGATATCCTCAGGGCTTTATCAGCATGTATGAATGAATAAAAGCATGATCAAATCAACATGTCAGATAAAGAATAACCAGATAGCATACTATCATGTCGAGCAAGAATGCAAACTGAATATATATATACATGTATAGATACATCCACTATCACATAATGGCCTCCAGGGCATACATATATCCAACAATCTTCCACTTGCACTAAGGCCAGTTATTGGCGTATCTCATACCCAACATCTCAAAAAGTCGCTCATGCTGTGGCTGAAGGAGGGCCTTGGTGAGTGGATCCGCGGCGTTGTTCTTTGTGTCTACTCTCTTAATCTCGATCTCGCGGCGATCTACAATCTTCCGGATCAAATAAAAGCGCCTCAGGATATGTCTGGACCGCTGATGGGATCTGGGCTCCTTGGCTAACGCCATCGCCCCATTATTGTCACAATACAAAGGTATTAGATCAATAATGGTTGGAACTACTCCTAGCTCCGAGACGAACTTCTTCATCCAGACGGCTTCCTTGGCGGCATCATTTGCAGCAATGTACTCAGCTTCCATCGTAGAGTCTGCAACGGTATCTTGTTTGGAACTCTTCCAACTTACCGCCCCTCCATTGAGGGTAAATACAAACCCTGAGATAGATTTGTTGTCATCCTTATCGCTCTGGAAGCTCGAATCGGTAAAGGCCTCCATTTGGAGATCTGTATTACCATACACCAAGAACAATTCTTTAGTCCTTCGTAAGTACTTAAGAATGTTCTTCACAGCTGTCCAGTGGTTCTCCCCTGGGTTGGATTGATACCTGCTTACAACACTAAGTGCATAAGCTACATCAGGGCGTGTACATAACATCGCATACATTATAGATCCTACTGCCGAAGCATAAGGTATAATGCTCATGCGAGCTCTCTCTTCATCGGTCTTTGGACAAGAATCCTTGGAGAGAGTGACTCCATGGCAAGCGGGTAAGGCACCCCGCTTGGAGTCTTCCATACTAAACCTCTTTAGGATGGTGTTGATGTACCTGGTTTGGGACAGTCCCAATAACTTTTTGGATCTATCCCTATAGATCCGTATGCCTAGGATGTATGTGGCATCACCCAGGTCCTTCATGGAGAACCTTAGTGATAAGAATGATTTGACCGACTGTAGCATAGGAATATCATTTCCTATCAGAAGAATATCATCCACGTACAATACGAGGAATGTGACAGCTCTTCCTACAGCCTTCTTATAAACACAAGGTTCATCTGGATTTTTGATGAAATCAAACTCTTTGATAACATCATCGAAACAGATGTTCCAACTCCGAGATGGCTGCTTTAACCCATATATGGATTTAAGCAATCTACATGCTTTCTCGCTGCTCCCACTGTCAATGAAGCCCTCTGGCTGATCCATGTAAACGCATTCTTCTAAATTTCCATTTAGAAATACTGTTTTAACGTCCATCTGCCAGATTTCATAGTCGTAGTGAGCAGCAATAGCAAGTAGGATCCGAATGGATTTAAGCATGGCTACGGGCGAAAAAGTTTCGTCATAGTCCAAACCTGGTCTTTGACGAAAACCTTTCGCCACAAGTCTTGCCTTATAGGTCTCTACCTGCCCATCCACACCAATCTTTCTTTTAAAGATCCATTTGCACCCTACAGGTTTTACCCCAGGGGGTACAACGTCCAAAGTCCATACTTTGTTGGTGTACATAGACTCCATTTCGGATCTCATGGCATCCAGCCACTTCACAGAGTCACCACTCGTGATAGCTTGCTGAAAACTGGTAGGATCATCATCATCCATGATGCAATCTTCTCCGTTACCATCAATGAGGAAACCGTAGTACCTCTCCGGTGGGCGAGAAGTCCTACCAGACCTACGGAGTGGCCGAGGTTCTTCAGTTTCTGTTGCAACAGCCGGTTCAACCAAATCGTCATTTGTAGTTTGTGTCTCCAGAACCTCTTCTAGATCTACCACCTTGCCATCATCTTTATCTGTGAAAAACTCTTTTTCCAAGAATGTGGCATACTGAGAAACAAACACTTTTTGTTCCTCTTTGTGGTAGAACAGATATCCATAAGAATTCTTTGGATATCCCACAAAGTTACACATGACTGACCGTGTCTCGAGTTTGTCCGGATTCTGCTTTTTAACATAGGCCGGGCAACCCCAAATCTTAATTCTCTTAAGAGATGGTCTCTTCCCATTCCATATCTCATATGGCGTGGTAGACACGGCTTTGGTTGGAACCCTGTTTAGCAGAAACGCTGCAGTCTCCAATGCATGCCCCTAAAACGAGACTGGTAATTCAGCGTCACTCATCATGGACCGGACCATATCTAATAGGGTCCTATTCCGTCGTTCTGACACACCGTTGTGCTGTGGTGTGTAAGGAGGAGTGAGCTAAGAGAGAATCCTATTCTCTTTTAGGAAGTTTGCAAATTCTGTACTGAGATACTCTCCACCTCGATCTGATCGAAGCATCTTAATACTCAAGCCGGTTTGTTTTTCTACTTCTTGTTTATATTCAACGAATTTCTCGAAAGCGTCGGACTTGTGCTTTAATAAAAATACATGACCGAATCTTGAGAAATCGTCGGTGAATGTAATGAAGTATGAAAAACCGCCTCTAGCCTGTGTAGACATTGGCCCACATACATCACTATGTATGAGGCCAAGGAGCTGGGTAGCTCTTTCTCCGTGTCCGGTAAACGGAGTTTTGGTCATTTTACCCTTGATACAAGACTGGCAAGTCGCATAAGATTTATATTCAAAAGAGTTTAAATATCCATCTTTGTGTAACCTGTTTAGTCTTGTTTCGTTAATATGACCAAGTCTACAATGCCAAAGAAAAGCTTCATTTAATTATGAAAGTTTTCTTTTATTAGTGTGTTGTATACTGAAAACTGTGTGTTGATTTAGGACATATATTCCATTATTAAGCATACCATACCCAACCAATATTTGATTCAGGTGAATGTTCATAACATTGTTCTGCAACACAAAATTATATCCTTCATTGTCCAACAAAGAAACGGATATTATATTACATAGCATACTTGGTACAAAATAACATGGATTCAAAATCAAAATACATCCAGATGGCAACCCCAAGTGATACTCTCCCACTGCGACTGTATGTACATTGGAACCATTTCCAACGCGGAGAGTATGGTCACCTGTCTTCAAAACCTTGCTATTTCTCAGCCCCTGCATAGAATTGCAAATGTGAGAACCTGAACCGGTATCCAATACCCAGGAAGCAGAGTTTATAGAAAAACAGTTTTCAGTCACAAACGCACCTGAAGCAGAAGCATCACCATGCTTCTTCTTGAGACTTAAGTACTCCGTGCAATTGCGCTTCCAATGTCCTGTCTTGTGGCAATGAAAACATTCGCCTTTTCCCGAGTCTCCAGCCTTGGACTTTCCCTTTCCCTTCACCTTTTTAACTCCGCCCTTAGGATTAGTGGGTTTCTTCTTTTTCTTTCCCTTGGCCTTGGCTTTCGGGCGAGAAGAGGAAGACTGTCCAATAGTCATAACGGGAGTTTTTGCTAACTTCATAGTGCTCTCTGCACTCCTTAACATATTAAGGAGTTCAGGGAGGTCCTTCTCCATGCCATGCATGTTGAAGTTCACTATGAACTGAGCAAAGATGGAGGGGAGGGACTGCAGAATAATATCTATATATTGTTCATTGTCCATTGTCCATCCAAGGTCCTCAAGCTCTTCTATAAGAGCTATCATCTTCAGAACATGGTCTCCTACTGGTGTGCCAGGGGCCATTCGCATCTGAAACAATTTCTTTGATGCTTCGTATCGTAATACGCGGGATTGCTCCCCATACAACTCCTTTGTATGGAGCAATATACCGTGAATGTCCATGTCCTCGTGCTGCTTTTGATGTGTGTTATCCATCGATGCAAGCGCGAGGCATGTGGCCGTGGCACAGTCAGCGTCCCATGTCTTGCGGACTTCAATGTCCGCAACTGAGGATTTTGGACCAGGGACGGGCGGGGCTGAAGCCGTGAGGACATATGATACTTTATCATAAGTCAAGGCGATCTTCAGATTCCTCAGCCAGTCTTTATAGTTGGTCCCATTCAGTTTGTTTTTATCTAGTAGAAGCTTAAGTCCAGTCATTGGTATCTGCCATTAAGAGAGAGAAAAGAATACACTCAGCGAAAGCTCTTGCACAGATTAGATTGGTTTATTATCTTGTCTAATCGATATTTCCCACTGCTTTTTATCAAGTTTTTCTTCCAAACCTTAAAAAGAAAAACTAGCCAGGATTAATTACAGTCTACAACTTCGCTAACCGTTCAGCCAGGTCAGTGTCGGTACTTTGAGGGAGGTCCCCGTGATTTCGCACGGACCTAATTAGAGTAAACCTCGTTTCCCAGAGACGGAGCCCCGTTAACACCTTTCTAGACACCTAATGAGTTAGCTAATTGTAAACTGTAAAACTCTCCTAGGAGCAACTATTGCCCACAGTGGGATCGGGATCCAACCATCACATGGAAGGTATGCAATCTCATTGCAAATTTCAACACTTGAAATTCCCGATGTAATTTTTACCCCTAGTACTTATGACCTTAACTATAGTCAACAAATCATAAGTACCAGTCAAGTTCTACCCGTCATTTCTTGATCAATTAGACCCACCTATATGGCCCTTAACTATGGTCAACAAAGTCGCATGAATGTCCTAATTAATCTGCATCATATGCAGTGTAGGAAGACATCACTTAGCTACCGTACACTACGCCTTAACTAAAGTCAACAAACGTAGCACGAATACTAAGTACTCTACTTCCTAAAATGACGGAGGGTTGCGAATGATTTTTAAGAAAATCTTTAACGCTTTGAACTTGATATCGTTGTAGAATCAAACAGTTTTTCAAAAGGAGTGGCTTAAGCTCCGCAGTTTTGAAATGTAGCTTTTTCATAAATAGCCGAGTAGTTTTTAAATCTGATTCTACAACATCTTTTTAGGTTTATTTTCTTTACATTAATCACATTAATGTAATCCCATCATTTAAGTCCTTAAGCCAATCACAGAAAAGAAACGAAAATAACACGTACGCTTATGCCATCCGCATTCGCCGCAATGTTCCGTTATGCACCGTTAGGTTACTTAACTAACGGCATACCGGGACGGGACTAGCGCGGGTGTAAAACATAAGCAACGTCTACTATATATCATATATATAATATGTCATTCATCTCAGATATCACAGAACACAGGCAGCAGAAACATAGATATAACGTGGGATATCCTAGGACGTCCGTATTTAGTATTTAGCCAGAATAGAAAATACGGATTCCACAGTCGCGATGAATAGCCAAGCCCACACCCTGGACCCTTACGAGAGCGGCAAGTGACCCTACCAATTCTGGAGTTTAGAAGACCCGGTCTCGACTCCTCGAGATGGCCTCCCACTGAACCCCAGAACCCGGTCACCTGTGCTCCCCTCCTTGGGTCCATCCTAATGCGGAAAAGTAAATAATATACAACACTGGTGACACAACCGCAACCTGGAAGTGCCCCAAATAAAAGAATATTACATTTGAATTTACATGAATGAAAATATAAAACTCTCATCTCACAAAAACCCCCCGGCTATTCGATCGCGACAATCCTGCACATCATATCTCAGCAACACATAATATCACATATCATCAACGTAAGTAAGTATGCGTACCCCGATTGTCGTCGATGTATAGCAACGAAACCGGCGATATCTAACATACTACACTTACGGTCACAGAAAAGAAAGTGTAAAACTACAATATTTGGAATCCAGATTCTCTTTAGACATCATAAATGCGAAATATCACATATTTCGTATTTCATGCCTACACTATATGAATTCCACATATTGTATCACATTCCAGATAAACAGACAGTATTAAAGTTTTCGAACGAACGATCAAGCACCCAAGATTCACTAAAGCTCAACACTTGAGCAGGGTTCAAAAATCCGGAGTGTGACACAGTAGTAGCGGTCCAGCCGTAGAAGGGTCAAGCCAACGCCTCACATGTGGCACGCCGTACTGCCCCAAACCCTAAGGTTCAAAGGGCAGTTCGAGACGGTCACATAATCGAGTTAAGGTTTGTTGTCTTCTAGAGGGACCACCGCAAAAAGACTTGCACGTATCTCCAAAGTATTTAAACCCCGTGAACAGTGAGTAAATGATACTCGTTCAAATACTTCAATACTTTCTAATTTACCCGGAAAAGCTACGAAATAAAAATCCCGATCGAAATGACGAGTTCAAAACCATCTCCAGAATTTTTCAGAACCAAATACAGATTAAAAATATCCAAATTTTATACAAGAAGATTCATGAATTACTGTACAAAAAATATTCATCAATACATATATACGGCCGCGGAAACGCGGCCTAAGCAAGCTTAGGTCGCGTTTCCGCGGCTAGAATCACTGTTCACTAGAAATATTTTGTACCGTAACTCTTATATTTTCCTGCTGTATTTTTTACATATTTTTAATTCTGCAAATTATCAAATTTTAGAAAATTTCCAGAGAGCACCCAAAAACACCGTATTTTTGTCCGATCGGGGTTTTCACTTCGTAAAAATGTCGCCTAATGTTCTAGGTCGGCTCTGATACCAATGTAAGGTTAGTATAGCACCCTATGAAGTGTTTTGAAGCATCACATGACACAAAGTTATAATTTTTAAGGTGCTAAACTAACATGCAAAGGGATCGATCCTAGAAAATTAGGGTTATGAAACTTTAAGCTAGTAAAGATAAGGGTTTGAAGGCTAAAACCTTTGTAGCTCCCCTTTGTTGGACTCCTTGGTGTCTTGGGTGTTGAATTGAGGTCCTCTTGAAGTTCCCTTGCGTCCACGACGATCCACCACGGAGCACTCCGTCCAAGCTCGCTACTTTGAAAAACCGAAGGAAACACTCTAATCAAATCGGCTAGACTTGAGTAGAATGATGTTGTGGTTTGGAATCTCACTTCAAAAACCTTTCTTTAGTTGTATTTAGCTCACTAGAAAAGACTAGAGAGGAAGAGATGAAGGAGGATGAAGATGGTGGCTAAAATGAACAAGAGGTGTAAAAGATAACCTTGAGTTAAGAAGAAAAAGAAATATATATCACTATATATATTTATTTCCTTCTTAACTTCAACCATGATTAAATCATAGATAGTTAATTTAACTTGGGTTTTAAATGATAAAGAGAAGGATAACCCTTGGTTAGTGGTAGTTGAGATAGGTTAGGTTAGAAGAAGAATGTAGAAGCAAGAATGTTTATCCTTTCCTTTTTCATTTTACTTTAAAACCAAAATTAAATAATTATCCATTGTTTAATCTATGGTGTGAGGCTTATATTGCCACCATTTCCATATGCAATCAACCATGATAGTTTGATGTATGTATGTGTACATGTATGCACATCTACATGTGCATGAAACTAGAAAAGAAGAAAGAAACACATGCATGCATGCATACATCCATCAAACCCTAGAAATGTTTCAAGTGAGAAAACTAATGGTTAGATGACAAATCAACACTTAATTTATCAATCCGGTCATATCTCATATGACCCCACCAAAAGCAGGCCACCCGATCAATGTTCGGTATCATATACGCACATTTCAATCGGGTGCAAGCGCATATCGCATACGCGCACCACAACGTTTCGCCTGGACTGGATAACTCCTCTGTGGGACTCTAAGACTCGTCAATACGCCGGCAGAGGGTAATGATCATATCAAGTACCCTCAAGCCGCAAGCGGTCAGCTAAACGTAACGGCCACCCGGGTATTGAGCGATCAGAAGACAACAAGCGAACCTGCTACAACTCCCGTCGAGCCATCCGGCAACACTACCGTACAGTCCGGTCTCTTCGTCAGATATGCTGCATATCGAGCCTAGGGATGGTCATGTCGACCCCAATAACTCAATAAGTCGTGCCGGTGAATGGTCTATAACAGATCGAGAAACTACTGATAACACTTATCAGCAAATCTCAGCAGCCCTGGCCAGGGACTTGCTGTTATAACCAGTCGGGCACAGTACAGCATCAACTCCCAATACCGGGAGAGACGAAACCCCTCCTATCGCTCATCGTCTTCGTGTGTCTCGGGACTCTACCCAACGGCCACCTGTTTGCACGACTCAGTAGAGCCGTGGTAGGGTGGCAATCAAAGTACAGTGGGAGAACACACAAGACTCCATGACGATCTCGGGTCTACAGACTAACCTGTACCAGTGTCACCTGAGAACTGCTATCCGACGATAGATATAATTCCACATAGGAGTTCTCGGTGAGTCCGTCCAGTGTACCCAGTCACCACTGAGCACCCGTATATGATCTTGATGTCAAACATCGATGAATGTGGGAACATCCATTGCCCATCGTATGGGTCTAGTATCATATACGCTAGTATACTCTGGTATATCGATGCCCCGTCTCGATATACCTACGACTAGGGACGTTCCAGGATATGCTTATAGACTACAGATGTCCCACTAGTATGATCTCCATCATAATCAGAGTAGTCAAGCCGATATCCTCAGGGCTTTATCAGCATGTATGAATGAATAAAAGCATGATCAAATCAATATGTCAGATAAAGAATAACCAGATAGCATACTATCATGTCGAGCAAGAATGCAAACTGAATATATATATACATGTATAGATACATCCACTATCACATAATGGCCTCCAGGGCATACATATATCCAACATCACGTGCCTTGCACAAGGGTGCCAGCGTCGAGAGTTAAAAACTCTGAGGCAGCGCCTCGCGTGCCTTGCACGAGAACGCCAGCGCCCAAGAGTTAAAAGCTCTGAGGCGGCGCCTCACATGCCTTGCAAGAGGGCGCCAGCGCCAAGAGTTAAAAACTCTGAGGCGGCACCTCACGTGCCTTATACGAGGGCACCCGTGCCAGGACTAAAAGTTCTCTGCCATTGAATCAAAAATCCAACGGAGATGAAAAATTATCAAAATACAGAATTAAATTCTGTTGAGAAAATATTTCTCAAATCTTTCTAAACGAGAAAAATTATTCTCTGTAAAACAGAGTACCGTTGGATTAAAAATCCAATGGTGATTAAAAATCACCAAGCTACAGAATAAACTCTGTATGGGAAAATATTTCCCCAATCTTGTTAAAAACAAGAAAAATATCTTCTATAAACTAGAAATTCTTGGATCAAAAATCTAACGGTGGATAAAATCTCCAAATCAATTAAGGATCTCTCAATGAGAGATTTTTTTAACTAAATCAACAAACTTGCCTCCACTATATAAAGGCCCCAAGACTTCAAGCCTTGTAGAGAAGAGACCCTCATAAGATTTGAGAAACAAAAAAAGAAGAAGAGCTCTCTTTTAGAAAAAGAAACCCTAGGTAAGAAGAAAGGCATGGAGATCATTTTATCTCTTCTTCGCCATTTCAAGAGTTTAACTCTTCTAAAAAGAACTTAGTTTTTTCTCTGGTTGAGATCTGCAGAAGCAGATCTCCCCACAAGCTGAGAATTTAATTCTCATCGAAGAGATTCTGTCATGCAGACTCAAAACTTAGGGGAAAGAACTAAGTTTGAAGAATTTAATTCTTCCAAAAATATAGGAATTTAATTCCTCTGATAAAACTAGGGTTTAACCCTGCATAAGAATTTAATTCTTATAAAATAAGGGACATGAAATTCTCAAAACTAAGATCAAGATCCCATGCACATAAAAGAAATGATTAGAGTTCAATGCTATTACGACAGATCACGTGTCCCCACGTGAACATCTCTGAGGAACAAAAAGGAACGACTGAGATCGAGTCGCATGATCCCACGTGACACCCCTAATAGTGCTTAGCACGTATGAAAGGAAAAGAAGAATAAATCAAAGACAGTTCCCATTTTGGGGCGCCTCACGTGATCCCACGTGACTCTCTAATAATGCTTAGCACTTTCAAAAGAAAAAAGGGGATAAATCTAAAGACAGTTCCCATTTTGGGGCGCCTCACGTGACCCTCTAATAGTGATTAGCACTTTCAAAAGAAAAAAGGAAATAAATCCAAAGACAGTTCCCATTTTGGGGCGCCTCACGTGATCCCACGTGACCCCCAATAGTGCTTAGCACTTATAAAAGAAGAAGGGAATAAACCCAAAGAATTAGTGCCCAATTCTCAAGCGCCTCACGTGCCACACGTGAGCGCTATAAATTTCAGTGTTTAACACTGCTTTAGAGCATCACGTGGGAGCACGTGAGTGCTAAGCAGATTTTAGTGTTTAACACTGTGAGAGGCCAACCTTAGCCTAAATTAGCCAAGTCTTCCGAGGCCAGAACCCTTTTGATCACCAATCAACCTAGCCTCCTATGCTCAGGTCTCCCCAAATCGATCTTAGTTCCAAAGATGACTAATGATCTCCTGACACATAGCATCTAAAATGATATTCGTTCCACCATGATCTTTCCCTTCAATTTAGAGTTCGGTTCAAGGGTACATCTCTCCACACCTCTGATATATGTCGTTGTAATTCTTCAACG
Organism: Agapanthus africanus; assembly: GCA_030015575.1. Classification (NCBI taxonomy): domain Eukaryota; kingdom Viridiplantae; phylum Streptophyta; class Magnoliopsida; order Asparagales; family Amaryllidaceae; genus Agapanthus; species Agapanthus africanus. The sequence continues at coordinate 900,051,921 of JASDDO010000022.1, read as the reverse complement.
TCTTCAGAGAGATGGAGGGTCCCGACAACCAATAGCTCTTTGGTGCACTCCCAAACTCATGAGCACATTCCCATGGACCGCAATATCATTAAACTAGCTATGGACCGTAACGTCCTTAAACTAAAGCAATAGAGCCCAAATGCTCTTTTGTTGGGTCTGAATGACCCCAAAATCATGTTGAGTAGATCTTAGTCTAAAAGTTAGACTAACGTATCCTCTACAAACATTTAAGTTGATATTAATCCCAAATGAGATTAATGATCTTTAAATCAAACCAAACCCAAATCTAAGAAAATATGGATTTGGACTAATCCACGCCCTACGGGCGACAACACAAATTAGTCTCCGTATACAATCCACAGGAAACCAAAAAATAAAATAAACACACACGACGTGAAGTGACCTTCTGGAGCAGGAGAAAGTGGTTACCGTTACGCGGTAACGTAATTAACTGCAGGGGCTTGCGCATGCAAGGAAGAGCGTCCCCACAATCAAAAACCCCTCGCAAACGAGGGGGAATCTGAAGAAGTCTGCTACAACAGCTGCATCTGTCCAAACCTCTGATACACGGTACCATAAATCAGCTTGGCAACTTCGGAGAGGTGGACGGATAAATCCAAATAGTATTTGCCCCCAAATTCAGGCAAGACGTTTGTCTTCCCGGTTTTCGGCGGTAAACATCACTCTTCTTTCTTTTCTTCATCACGCATTTCTATCATTTCACATTTTCCTCTTTATCTAGATTTCTCGAAGAGGAAAATGAAAAAGTTCTCAAGAAGGTCCCGCTAGAAACACGAGGCTATCGGCGGATAGACAGACCTGGTGACAATATCGGTTTTTGTATGTAAGTCCCCTTCGTTTCTTCTCCTACTCTTCTTGAATCATCATCATCTTTTCATGTCTCCACTGATATCCATACTTGCTAATTCCGTCTGTAAACTCCTTATTTAGAAAACACGCATAAAATAAATAGCTAACCTAATAGTTAATTGTTTTGTAAACTTATTTACCTTCATGAATAGGATACATTGTTAACTAGTAGTGATTATCTTGTTTCATATTTTAGTAGTTATGAAAATATATGAATCACATCATCCTATATTGCATACCATCACATAACGCGGTCGTTTGTTCAAAACAAAAGAAAAGTGTTTAATAATTTTTGTGTATATACCTTTCTTAATTTATTGCTCGCTATTTTTATTTTGTTTTATTTATATTTATTTTTAAAAGAAAACGAGATTTCAAATAAATACCGTGACCTTGTCAATCTCAAATACCATCTTGAAGAAATATCTTTACCTTCAAAATAATTTTTAGAAAATAAATCTTAACTTCTGGACATTATAGGAAAATTAGATTATATACTAAATAGAATTTCAGGTCTACAGTAAAAATTTCATATCAAATCGAATAACAGTTTAGGTATTACGCAGTTTTTTATTCACTATTTTTAAAACCAGAAAACTGCCAATAAGGATCTTCTTAGAGAGGCCATATGTCTATAATTTTTGATCCAAATTAAGTGTTTTCAAATATTTTGAATATCTACATTGAAATATCTAGATTTTGATAGTTTTAACTTTTTACTGAAAATAGATGTAAAATATAGAAAACCGCGTTACAATATTAAGCGACGAATCTGGACAGAATCTGTCCTAATCCGCACACTGTTTTTAAATAGGACATAACTCGAACTCCCGATATCCATTTGTGACAAACTTTAGATGTATAGATGCACAATTGATAGAAATATAATTTTCTGTATCTAGATTACTTAGAAATGCATGAAACAACCCGATATAGGCTTTGCAATACAATATATAGTTGCTGTCCAGAAATCTGAATTTCTGTTTGAAACACCGATATTAAAACGATCATAACTAGAGCTTCAGAAATCCAAATCGCGTGAATCTTAGTGTTTTGGATAATTAATCCGAAAGACCTACAATTTTATAATAATTTTTGTAATCTGAAACCTGATGGAAATTAACCCAAAATGCGTTTTAAAAATGTGTGACGGTGCTGAACAGATTCTGATTTGTTTTGCGCGATGATACGAAAACATGTATATCTCTTAAATCGGTAGTCGTATTTAGGCGAGACTGAAACTCATGTGTGCATAACACTTAAGGCTATATTTTCATTTATATTTTGACTTTAAATGACTTAATTAAATAGTCGTACATATCACATATTTACAACATTGTTTTTCGACGCTTATTATATACTTATCTCATATCATGTTTTATGATTGCTTATCTATTTTTATCTATATGACTTGTGATTAAACCATTACATACTAGAATTGACTTGATCTTGACACGGCTCAATCATGAATACTTGAACCCAATATGCACACTTGACTCGACTTGACCCGAACAATGAATACATAATGACTTGACATGAATACATGAACAATTGATTTGACTTGAACCCGACCAGATACTTGAATTGCACTCTCTTATGTATTTATGAATTTGGGCAAGACTTGTAACTTTAATCACAGACTAATATACGCGGGGTGTTGGGTAGTTTGAGTATGAATCCAACGAAATCTCAGAAGTCCCATTACTAAAATAACGACCGGGCTGAAACGGTATATCACAAATTCATGAATGAGGGCCCGTGTTTCCAAGCCCCTGAATGATAGCCTGTTGGGTTTGGAATACTTCAATAACAATTGAAGTCCTGCTATTTTGGGCCCGTGATTTCTTGCCCCTGAACGATAGCCTTGGATTCGAGAATACTCTTGAAATTGGTTGATATTTACACTTGAACTGACGTTAGAATATATTACCTTGTAGAGACCCCTTAGGACACGGACATCCATTTTATGTTTACTATACCTACACTCCATGACCATGTTATACTTGTTTACTATGCTGACATAGTTGTCATATACATTACCATACTTATTCACATATTACAATTTCCATTTATACTATATTACATGTCATCTTGCACTCAATTTATATATTACACATCTCTATTAGGACTTACCGATCGCAAGTTCATTGACGGGTATTCCACATATCTTTTGTTTCTTGGAATGCTCATCAGGTGACTTAGGATCAAAGGAGGTGGAAATTATCGTAGAAAATTACAACCAGTTCATACTTGAAGCAGATTGTCGGGACCCGGTTCTTGCTCACGGAATAAAGTGCCACGCCAAGTGTCAGACCAAGGGGGCAGGGGCCATCTCTTGAGTCCGTGGGAACCACTGTAGAACAATGGGGAATCTTCGGAATACATTCCGAAAGAGGGCGGATCTGTACTATAAATGGAATAATACCACTCTTCAATACAGAGGCGCCTTTTAAGTGAACCGGCACTACAGGAGCTTGAGAACTCTATAGTTAAGCGTGCTCGAGCCAGGAAAGTTCTGGGATGGGTGACCTCCTGAGAAGTGGCCCCTGATCGGGCCCGGTTTTCCCCGAAGAACAAAACCGTTCGGTTTCGTCTAGAGCGGACAATACTCTCTGTATTGGAGGTGGGGCGTGATAGATGTCGGGATCCGGTTCATGCTCATGGAATAAAGTACCATACGGAACAAAATTCCACGCCAACTTTCATGCCAAGAGGGTGGGGGCCACCTCTTGAGTCCGTGGGACCCACTGTAGAACAATAAGGAATTTTCAGAATACATTCCGAAAGAGGGCAGATCTGTACTATAATTGGAATGATGTCACTCTTCAATACAGAGACGCCTTTTAAGTGAACCGGCACTTCAGGAGCTTGAGAACTCCGTAGTTAAGCGTGCTCGAGCCAGGGAAGTTCTAGGATGGGTGACCTCTTAGGAAGTGGCCCGTGGTCGGGTCCGGTTCGCCTTGAAGGCGGCTTTGTCCAGAGCGGACAGTACTCTCTGTATTGGAGGTGGGGCGTGACAGAATGGTATCAGAGCCGGTCCCTCAATAATAGGTCCGCGGTTCGAGGACGAACCATTGTTCAAATGTGTAGAGAATGTCGGGACCCGGTTCTTGCTCACGGAATAAAGTGCCACGTCAAGGTCATGCCAAGGGGGCGGGGGTGTTAGTTATGTGTATGCCCTAGAGGCCATTACTATACATATGATGTATATTATAGTGGATGCTTGGACATATATAGAGAGGACTTTCTTGCTCGACATGATAGTATACTATCTGGTTGCTCTTTGTCTTAATATGTTGACTTGTATTGTAATACTGTCTTACTCTCACATGTTGATGAAGCCCATAGGATGTTTACTTGATTACCAGGACTATGATGGAGATCATACTAGTGGGGCTAGCGTAGTCCACAAGTACATCCTATAATCGTTCCTAGTCGAGGGTGTATCGAGACAGGGCATCGATACTTCAGAGTAGACTAGCGTATACGCTTCTTGACCCATATAATGGGTGATGGATGATCCCACATTCATTGGTGTTTGACATCAAAGGAGGTATACGGGTGCTCAGTGGAGACTGGGTACACTGAACGGACTCGCCGAGAACTCCTAGTTGGTATTATACCTATCGTCAGATAGCAGTTCTCCGGTGACGCTGGTACAGGTTAGTCTGTAGATCCGAGATCGTCATAGAGTCTTGTGTGATTCCCACTGTGCTTTGATTTCCAGCTTACCACGTTCAAGAGAACGTGAAAAACTGTAGCTTTTGGGTACAGTCCTGAATTACATGGAGGCAATGAGCGATAGGAGGGGTTTCGTCTCTCCCAGTATTGGGGGTTGATGTTGCGCTGTGCTCGATAGGCTATAACTGGAAGTCCCTGACCAGGGCTGATATGGAGATCTACTGGTAAGTGTTATCAGTAGTTTCTCGACCCGTTATGATCCTTACATCGGCACGACTTATCGGTTACTGGGGTCTGACGTTTACCACCCCTAAACTGGATATGCGACATATTAGACGAAGAGACCGGACTGTACGGTAGTGTTACTGACAAGCTTTGCAGGAGTGTATACAGGCTTGCTTGTTGATCTTCTGATCGCTCAATACCCAGGTGGCTGTTACGTTTAGCTGACCGCTTGCAGCTTGTGGGTGTTTGATATGATCATCACCTACTACCGGCGTATTGACGAGTCTTAGAGTCCTACACAGAGGTTTCCTAGCTCAGGCGAAAAGGAGTAGGTGCACATATATGATATGTGCAGGACCGAGAATAATACAAATATGTGATACTGTATTCTATTCTCGCGATATGTGATATCGGCCGGTTATATATGATATAGCCGGGTCATCGGATCAAGTGTTGATTCGATGAAATGATACATTTTATATTAGTCGGTTATATGTAATATATTCGGATTATCGGATCAAGTATTGATTCGATAATTTAATGTATAATTATATATTTGATATATTAAATTACATTAACTAATATAAGCTCACTTAAGTATTTATATTTCTCACTTTAGATACATTTAACATATATATGATATATGTTTATTGTATTGTTTTCTTTTGTTACATAAATAATATATATGTGATATATATTATTGTAACATGCTAGGTTATATATGCAACATGGGTGTATGAGAATTAAACCATATAAAAGATAATGAAAGGTTTTTATTTATTTAGGAAATTCAAAAATGATTGGATTTTTCCATGGTTGTTTTGGATAAACATTGACTAGTCCACCATTTTTGTTTTTCTTTAGATATTTATAAACCCAACCATTACCTTTAACTATGGTTTATTCTCTACATGAGTTAAGGATGACATATACTCACCATGGTTGCATTTCAAACCTCACTCTCACTCTCATTTCATTTTGCTTCATCTTCTTCCTTGAGCTCAAGTGAGAAGCTTTCTAGGTTTTTGATAAAGAGAGAAAAACAGTGAGAAACTAATTCTAAAGTGAGCAAAACTCTTTCTTCATCATCATCCTCTATACTAGCCATATATTTTAGGGTGTTAGCTTCACTAGTTGCTTAAGTAGTGAAGAGATAACTTGAGTCCGGTTTCCTCGAAGTAGATCATCTTGGATTTGGAAGACTTCTAGCAAGAATGGATCACTCACCTTGTGGAGCCTCTCCAGAGTCCGGGACTTGGATCGCAGCGAAGGGACCACTACTCGAAGTATATGAAGTGAAGGACCGGTCTACAAAGGTTATATTCCGCAAACACTTAGATGTAAAGTTGTTTACATATTGCTTTTGTCTAAATCTTTAGTTAAGATTCTGAGGTTAGGGTTAACAAGTATGGAAAATTTTTGAAAATGGCATGGTCGATGCCCCCGAAACCTTGTTGTTGTGCTTAGTAACCCTATAATGGTATCAGAGCCAAGCTGGAGATTTAGACGGATTGTGTAGGATTACGAAACCGAAACAACTCCGAAACTTGACACATTAAAACCACAGTTTCTGTCGATTTTTATATGAGCTCTAAAAATTTTTCAAACAAGTACAGAATGTTGTATGGGACAATATATGAACACAGAAGAAGTTTGAACCCAAATGGCCGGATTTTGGCCGAGCCCTAACCCTAAAAATCTGAGCAGGCCGGCCCCCAAGAGGAATTCTGGGTTCAAAATTTTTTTGTGTTCTGGTCTCTGGGTTTTGGTGTTTCAGGTGTTGTTTGTTTTTGCTAAATTTGTATGAGATATTGATTTACTGTAAAGGCAACTCAGAGTGTTTCGTAATCGTAATTCTAGCAGTATTTCGGGTTGTTTAGACGGTGTTAAAAAGTTCGAACGGATATCAGATACCTACTTTGGCCCTCGCTGGAAATTTTTTCAAGAGTTGAATTTTTTTTCCAAGTTTGAAACATTCAAATATCGTGCAAGTTATTCGATGAACCCTCTAGAAGAATGAAACCTTAACTCGATTCTGTGACCGTCAGAACCGCCACGAATCCTAGGGTTTGTGGTGGTTCAGCGGTGCCACAGGTGAGGCATTGGTTTGCCCTTCTACGGCTGGTTCATTGGTACTGGTGCATGTGATGGATACTTTTAAAATACGCTCAAGTGTTGAGCTTATTGGGTAATTGTGGGTGTTTGTTGATTCGATCGGAATGTTTAACATCGTCTAAATTTTTCTAGAATGTGATACAATATATGGAATTCATACAGTTAGGCATGAAATGCGAAGTACGTGATATTTCGGATTTATGATGTCTAAGGTGATTGTGGATTCCAAATGTTGTAGTTTTACATTTTCTTTTCTGCGACCGTAAGTGTAATATGTGGGGTATAGCCGGTTTCATTGCTATATATCAACGACAATTGGGATACGCATATTTACTTACGTTGATGACATGTGATGTTATATGTTGTTGTGATATGTTATATTAGATCGTCGTGTTCTGAATAGCCGGGGGTTTTATATGAGATGAGAGTTTTTATTTTTCATTCATGTAAAATTTATTGTATGTAATATTCTTTTATTGGGACACTTCTGGGTTGAGGATGATGTCACCATTGTTGTATATTATTTACTTTTCCGTATTAGGATAGACCCAAGGTGGGGAGCACAAGTAACCGGGTTCTAGAGTCCAGTGGGAGACCAACTTGAGGATTCGAGTCCGGATCTCCTAACTCTAGAATTGGTAGGGTTGCTTGCCGCTCTCATAGGGGTCTAGGGATGTGGGTTTGGCTATTCATCGCGACCGTAGAATCTGTATTTTCTATTGTTGGCTAAATACAAAATACGGACCTCCTAGCATATCCAATATTTCATATGTTATCTTCTGCTGCTCTGTGATGTGATCACTGTTGATGTTGAGATGAATGGCTATTATATATATGATATATAATAAACGTTGTTTATGTTTTACACCCGCGCTAGTCCCGTCCCGGTATGCCGTTTGTTAAGTAACCTAACGGTGCATAACGGGACACTGTGGCGAATGCGGATGGCATAAGCGTACATTGTATTTTCGTTTCTTCTGTGATGCTTAGGAAGCATAAATGATGGGACTTCATTAATGTGATTAATGAAAGAAAAGAAATCTAAAAGATGTTGTAGAATCAAATTTTCAAAAAGGGTGGCTCTAGTTTTTGCTTTGCATAGCGGTATTCCTTATAGAATATCCAGCACTTTATTCGATAAGGAAAGAGCCGAGATCCCTTCACCGGGAGTGATCTCTTTAGCGAAAATAGCAGATACTACAAACTCATTCGGTTTAGTTTTTTATTACTTCTATAGTTCTTGCTTTGCATAGTGGTATTTGTGAAATATCCTGCACCTTATTCGAAAAGGAAAGAGCCGAGATCCCTTCACCGGGAGTGACCTCTTTAGCGGAACTGGTAAAAGCCTCAAAAACACTCCTTTTCAAAAATCACTTGTTTCTACAACGATATCAAGTTCATTACGCTCATGATTTTTTTAAAAACCTGCGTAGCCCTCCGTCATTTCAGATAAAGACTATTTAGTATTCGTGATGCATTTGTTGGCCTTTGTCAAGGCGTAGTGTACGGTAGCTGAATGGTGCTTATCTTTTTATGCATGTGATGCAGATTGGATTAGGGTAGTCGTACGACCTTGTTGGCCTTTGTCAAGGGTCGTGCGGGTGGGTTTAATTCAATCAGGAAATGACAGGTTGAACTTGACTAGCTTCCTATGGTTTGTTGGCCTTTGTCAAGGTCATAGGGAGTTGGGGGCAAAAGTATTATCGGGAATTTCAAGTATTGAAATTTGCAATGAGATTGCATACCTTCTATGAGATAGCTGGATCCCGATACCCACTGCGAGTAAGAGTTACTCCAGGAGAGTTTTACACAGGACAATTAGCCGATCAAGTAAGTGTCTAGAAAGGTGTTAACGGGGTTATGCCTCTGGGATGTTTATTTTAATTAGGTCCGTGCGAAAGCACGGGGAACCTCCCTCAAAGTACTAACACTGGCCTGGCTGAAAGATTGGCAAACTTGTAAGGTGTAATTAATCCTGGCTAATATTACCTTTTAGGGTTTAAAGGAAGATTTGATGAAAACAGTAGGAGCCATCCTGATTAGATAAGATAAAAACCAATCTAATCTTGCAAGAGCGTACGCTAAAGTGTTTTCTTCTCTCTCTCCAGGTATCGACCATGTCAGGCCTTAATCAAGATAATAATATGGATGTATTGACCGAACCCGCTTGTTATATTGAGCAGGGGAACGTTGGTCTCGTTCTTTCTTATAAGTGTTGTAAGACTGAACAGGAAATAGGGGTATATCTGGATTCTCACGCCGCCCAAACAAAGAATAAGCATGTTGATGTATCTTCAGGTGTGTTAGTTATCGAGAACTGTTTCTCAATTCATTTTACGTCCTGGGTATTAGATACCGGATTAGGATCCCACATATGCAATATGTTGCATGGGCTAAGGAAAGGTAGAGAATTGTGAATGGGTGATCATTCCGTAAGAGTAGGAAATGGTGCAAATGTTGCAGCCAAAACAGTTGGCGAATATCACCTTGTATTCCAAATGGCAATACATTGATTATGAAAGAATGCTATTACATACCGACCCTGATATGCAATCTTATATCAGTTTCTTTATTAAGTAAAAAAGGATATAATTTTGTAGTACAGGATAATGTTATGAACATCTTTCTGAATCAAAAGTTGGTTGGATCAGGTTCGTTAAATAATGGCATATACATTCTAAATCAATCCACAGTTTTTAATGTACAAAACACACACAAGAGGAAGAGTTCAGAAATAAACGAATCCTTCTTGTGGCATTGTAGACTGGGTCATATCAATGTGACACGACTAGCTAAGTTATATAAGGATGGATACTTGAATCCGTTCGAGTTTTCATCTTATGACACTTGCCAGTCATGTCTCAAAGGCAAGATGACCAAAACTCCGTTTAGTGGACACAGAGAAAAAGTTACGGAACTCTTAGGACTGATACATAGTGATGTATGTGGTCCCATGTCTACACATGCCAGGAATGGTTCCTCATACTTCATTGCATTCACTGACGATCTCTCAAGATACGGACATGTGTTCCTGATGAAACACAAGTCTGAAACTTTTGAGAAATTCAGAGAATATAAGCACGAAGTAGATAACCAAACGGGTAAAAATATTAAAATCCTTCGATTTGATCGAGGAGGAGAATACTTGAGCAATGAGTTCCTGGACTATTTAAAAAAGAATGGGATTCTCTCTCAGCTTACTCCTCCGTATACACCACAGCACAACGGTGTATCGGAACGGAGGAATCACACCTTATTAGATATGGTGCGCTCTATGATGAGCACCGCTGAGTTACTTATTTCCTTCTGGAGTTATGCACTGGAAACAGCAACATACCTATTAAATCAAGTTCCATCTAAATCTGTACCTACCACACCATATGAGATATGGAGTGGGAAGAGACCATGTCTTAAATGAGTTAAGATATGGAGTTGTCCGTGTTCCCCTCCGAACGGCGGCAAGGACTGACGTCTTGCCTGAGGTTCGGGGCAGATGCTAATTGGTGCTATCCGTCCACCTCTCCGAATATGCCAAGTTGATTTATGGCACCGTATATCGAAGGTTTAAACGGATGCGTCCGATGTAGCAGACTTCGTCAGATTCCCCCTCGCTTGAGGGGTTTTTGATTGTGGGGACGCTCTTCCCTGCAGGCGTAAGCCCCTGCAGTTAATTACGCTACCGCATCGCGGTAACCACTTTCTCCTTCTCCAGATGGTCACTTCGTGTCGTGTGTATTTATTTTATGTTTGGTTGCCCGTGGATTGTATACGGAGACTGAGTTATGTCGTCGCCCGTAGGGCGTGGACTAGTCCAAATCCGCATTATCTTAGATTTGGGTTTGGGGGTTTGGGTTTAAGGATACGTTAGCCTCCTTTGAGACTAAGATCGACTTAAACGTTTGTTAAGGATACGTTAGTCTAGTTTTTAGACTAAGATCAACTTAACGGGATCGTTTAGATCCAACAAGAGAGCAATAAAAAGGGGGGCTCTGTTGTTTAGTTTAATGACATTGCGGTCAATAGGTAGTTTAAGGACATTGCGGTCCATGGGTAGTTTAAGGACATTGCGGTCCATGGGTAGTTTAAGGACATTGCGGTCTAATGTTAGTTTTAAGACATTGCGGTCAAGGTTAAGGACGTCATAGTCCATGGGTTTAAGGACCCCACGGTCCGTTGTTAGTTTTAAGACATCTCGGTCAAGGTTAAGGACCTCATAGTCCATGAGTTTAAGGACCCCACAGTCCGTTGTTAGTTTTAAGACATCTCGGTCAAGGTTAAGGACCTCATAGTCCATGAGTTTAAGGACCCCACAGTCCGTTGTTAGTTTTAAGACATCTCGGTCAAGGTTAAGGACATCATAGTCCATGAGCTTAAGGACCCCACAGTCCGTGTCAATGTGTGGTCATCGGGACCCGTCACCTCTTTGAAGACGTTGAGGAATTACAACGCCAAGTATCAAAGGAGTGAAGAGATGTACCCTTGGACCGGGGTGGATTAAACAGTCTTTGGCCCAATTTGGGATAAGGACCAATTAATTGTGTTATGAGCCCATTAGCCCAGTTAAGTTTGAATTGAGGACTTATGGCCATCTTGGGCTAAGTCCCATCATGTTTAGAATACTGGCTTTCTGTTGGTCCACTGAAGGAGAAGCTTTGCCTCTGGCCATTTAATCAACTGGGCTGAAGTTAGTGTTAAACACTAAAGATCAGCAGTGTTGAACACTGGGAACAAGTTAGTGTTTTAACACTAAAAGGCAGTTGGTGTTAAACACCAGCAACAGGGGGTTCAAATTAGTGTTAAACACTAGAGCAAATCAGTGTCAAACACTAGCAGCAGAGGTTTCAAATTAGTGTTAAACACTAAGAATAATCAGTGTTAAACACTGCAAATAAAGTTCTTTGATTAGTGTTGAACACTAAGGCCAAACAGTGTTTAACACTGGATTCCGAGATTCCAATTTAGTATTAAACACTAAGGCAAGAGGGGTCACGTGGTAGCATGTGAGGGCGCCCTCCCTTCCTTAGTTCTGCTGAGAATATCGCATCTTTTAGAGCATCACGTGCCATCACGTGACGGGCATTTAAATGCTTGTATGTTAAAGCTTCTGCCGAGGGTCACGTGGGTCATGTGAGGCACTGCCTCAAAGGGCCTTCTCTATGGATCTTTTCGGGGGTCACGTGGTGGCACGTGACCCTGCCGCTTTGTATGCTTTTTTAGAAGATCTGTTAATCCCCTTTTAAGAATTAAATTCTTCGTAGGGTTGAACCCTAACGATGAATTTAAGAGGAATTAAATTCCTATTTCCTTCTGAAGATTTATATTCTGGGATAGAATTGAACTCTGAATTTTCTGTAGGAATTAAAGTCCTCATATATGTGAAGAGCTGAATTCTATCATAGGGTTAAACCCTAATAAAAACTTTAAAGGAATTAAATTCCCACTCTCTTTTAGAGAGGCATGAGATTCTGTCATAGGGTGAAACCCTAATTTCTTCTTTTTTTAAAGGAATTAAATTCCTGTTATTTTAATAGAACTAAGTTCTTAACTAGGGTTGAACCCTGATTCTGTTCATTCTGAAGGAATTAAATTCCCATAACATAGGGTTAAACCCTAATTTTATTTTAAAGGAATTAAATTCCTATAGTTCTGTGAGAATTAAATTCTCAAACTCACATTCCCTCTCTATGCTTTGGATCTGCATGGCAGGATCTCAACCCTATGAGAATTCAATTCTCAATTCAAGGGGAGATGTGCACTTTAAAGATCCTCCACTAAAGAGAGAACTATGTTCTTCTGCTTAATATCAGAGTTAAACTCTGTTGAGAATTAAATTCTCCTTTTCTTTCAAAAAGCCTTCCCTTTCTTACCTAGGGTTTTCTTTTTGCAGAAGATCCAAATTCCTCAAAGTGTCAAGGCTCTCTTCTTTTTTTTATGTATCGATCCTCTCTGCATATATCTCTCTGTGTGTCTCTTGGCTCCTATTTATAGGAGAAGCAACAAAATCAATTAGTTTTTGATGAAACTTTCATTGAGAGATTTGATTTGTATTCATCATTCATTTGGACCTTTGGATTATTAGGTGAATTTTATTCACCACTGGATTTTAAATCCAGAGATTCTCCTTTATTATTTCGGTTAGATTTTAAGGGGAAATCTTTCCAAATTCAAGATTTTTCCATAGATAGATGATATTTAATCACCTTTAAATTTTTAATTCAATCGGTTCCTTTGGAAAGATTTGAGAGGTCTTTTCTCAGAATTTAATTCTGTTAACAGATGGGCTTTGAAAGCCGGTCACGTGTGGCCACGTGACCCCTGGTCACGTGTGGGCACGTGACCCCCTTGGAACGAGCCCTCTTCTTCTTATTATCCAGGGTCGCCGGAGTTTCCTTTGCGCAGTACCGACAGAGCCCACTTTCCCATTTTTGCCGATGGATCCTCCGAGGACGGTTTTTGCTGTGGAAATGCCCAACTGGACTCCAGCGGGGAGGCTCGAGCCTTCGACGACCGGTATCCCAAACCATCCGATCCCGGCTATAGATATCTTGGGGCGGCGTATTTTCCAGGGTGAGGCCCACCCGTGGGGGCAAATTTATAAGATAGGGCTCACTCCTCGACACCCTACGGGCTACCTTCTCTGGGCTCGCTACATCCTTTCTGCCCATCGTGCGCGATTGCAGAAGGTCGGGCTTTATCAGACAATATCTGCGTCACTCTTCCATTATAAGTCCCCGCACGTCTGGTGGGTTAGGGCGTTCTTGAATCAATGGAATCTTCCCACCAACACTTTCATTTTAGGAGATCGCGAGGTTTCGATTTCTCTAGCAGAATTTTATGAAATCTCGGGATTGCCAATCAGGGGTGCACTGTATGAGGAGTTGTTGCCTCTTGACGAGTATGTCTTCGAGCCCGAGCCTGCACCGGTTGACGGCTTGTCTGTTGAGAACGCCATTCGCCACAAGCGTCCCAGTTTGATCAAGGCGCTAGGTATCTTCGACCGATTGTTCACCGAATCCGAAGAGCAGGGTGTTACTTTCAAGAGCTTCATTGCTTGTTTCCTTCGTGAGGACGTCGTGTCGAAGATAGCTCCAAAGTTCGCCAACATTAAAGACCCCTTTGGGTTTGGTCCGAAGAAGCTGCCGACCACTGAATCGGATCTACCTCAATATTATATCCCCATCATGTCGCCGATGTCTTTTGAGTCCATTGCAGCACCCGGTATTGACGAGGAGACGTTCTTCATGGGGTTTGTCAGTGTCTGGCTCAGTTGATTTGTCATCCCCATGCATCGTCGTTTTATGAGGGCTTCGGTTATCTACCCGGCTCATTGTATAGCTGAGGGGACGCGGTTGGCCGTCGGTATCCCGGCGTTGGCGCATCTTTATCACGGGTTGGGCACCGCAGCTAATACCTCTACTCCCGGCGTGGATGTAGTAAACTTTTCGCTTCAGTATTTCACGTCCTGGGTCGAAATGCATGTGCTGGGGGCTTTCGCTATGCATCAGAGGCCCGCGTTTTACGACGCCTATCCCTTCCCACGACTTATGCGATTGGTGGATACTTCTGCCGCCGACCCGACTCAGCTCGGGGCTATTCGGGTGCTGATTTCTCCTTACGCTGCCGCTGGCGGGATGGTTTTTAATGATCGGGTCTTGTCTACTCCCTCAGGTCCAGTTCAACAACTCTGGGACCTGTCAAAAGACAACGTACCTTCTTTGAAGCCTCGGGAGGCCGCGCACTTGTACACTATTAGACCGGGCTACTTGGTGTTTCGCCAGGACAGTGCAGCTCTTTTCATGCGGTACAATCCGCATCGATTCGCCCGACAGCTTGGATACGACCAGGGTGTTCCTTTCGAGGCTTTTATAGTCGCCCCGATCCCTTCGCTCGATGTCGTTCGCGATGCCGCTCATTATTTCATGAGGCTAAACACCGGCTCCCACTTCATGGTCCCTGAAGTCGAATACCTGCCCCGGTGCGTGGGCGCGTTTACGGGTTGGTATCTTCATCGGGTCAACCCAATCATTCTTGAGGAAAGGAGGGTGCTTCTTGGCCACGACGCCCCTCCTCTGGTTCCGGGAGCTAAGCTGAGACCGAGGGCTCCGGTCCGCTTCCCTCTAAGGGATACCGGCACTACGCTCATCCCAGGAGAATCGGAGGTAAACCTTACTCCAACGGCTGGTATGCCCCTGGGTTCCCGCTCGCGAGGTGGAAGGGCCCCAGTAGTAGCACCACCGCCTGTGGCAGCACCACCCCCCGTGGCATCGATAATGGCAGTGTCATCCTCGGTCGTGGCACCAGGCGAGGGTGATAGGGATGAGGGCGTCGAAGGCGATGTGGGTCAGCGCCGCCCTAAGGCTTCGCGGGGGAGGAAGCGGTCATCCTCGGCGACCGGCTCTAGGTCTAAGCGGCGGAGGAAAGCGGCCACCAATTTGCTCGATTCTTTGGCGGAGTCTGAGCCTACTCTTGAAGACGAACAGTTGGCCCTGCAAGAGTCAGACGCTGGACTTCCTTTCCCGAGTTCGGCCGATGAGGAGGCCGCACAGTTGGCTGAGGCCATACGGCGTTCCAAAGACGTGTCTCATAACGCCAGGGTTCCGAAGAAGTCCTATCCCGCTGTAATCTCTTACAAAGACCCTTCATGGATTCGGCGGCGGTTTATCGGTCCTTTGGAGGAATAGGGGGAAAGGGCCCTGAAGCAGGCCGCTTCAGAAGACGCAGCGGACGCACTTTCTTTATGGACCGGCGGCCATGAGTCTACCCTTGGACCCCGGCGAGCACGCCTCCTTGAGAAGGAGCAGCGGCTTGAAGAAGCCATATTGAGGGCTTCTTTGCGCATCGGTACGTTGTTGTTCTTTTTGTAGTTCTTCAGATTATTCACGCCTGTATATGTGTATCCTTATTCTTATTTGAATTATGCAGAATCTTCGACGCTGGGGGAGCTCCCTACGGTCTCATTGAAGCTAAAGCCTGCCGAAATTCCCGATGAAGCATTGCCCGATGTGGGGGGCTGATGAGGCTGCTCCTCTTATGGTAGAGCCTCCAGCGGCTGTTCTTGATCAGGGAGTGCTTGCCCCTTTGGGGGAAGCTCCTTTGGAGGTTGCTGCCCCAACGGCTCTTCCCGAAGGCGGCCCGGAGGCTGAGATGGAGGTAGTGGGGACTACCCTTCCTCTGTTGGAGCCTGAGGTTCCGGCAGAGGCTGTCGAGGCTGCTATCCCCCCGACTCAGAACGGGAGAAGTGTTGAAGGTAACCTTCTGAATTTTAAATTAGCAGCCTTTCCGTTGTATGAACTCTTTTGTGTTTCTCAGAATTACGCGAGCTGGCGGCCTCTATTGCCGATCTGTCTCCCCGGCAATCCTTTCAGCGTCTGCTGGAGATGGCAGCTCCACAAGCGATATCCCCCAACGCATTGTCCTCTCATCCGGGCAAGGTTGGTGTCGTCCATCACTTCTCATAGCATCGTTGTTATTTTGCGTATTGACATTGATGTTTTCTACAGTTTTGGAGGCTGATGATAAGGTCGAGGTTCTCGAAGGGCCGGGGGAACCTTCAGCTCCTACTTGCACGACTGTCGGTAAGCGACATTTCATCATACTCTCATTCGTTCTTTGCTTAAGAATTTTACTGACATCTTCCAAATTTGAACAGCTCTGCCAGTCTCCACGGCATTGGAGTCGCACATCGTGATGCCGCCCGGCCCTTATGCCTTGCGGGCTTCAGAACGCTTGGCCCAATTAAGCCTTGTCTCCTTATCATCTTTGATTGAGGAGCTCCGTGCTGGCAGCGCGACCACCGCTGAAGCGTTTGCCGCCGAAGCTAACGGTTCTCTTCCTTTTCTTGCCACCTACCATAGCGAAGAAGTGGTGCGAGTCTGGGTAGAGTTCTGTCGGCAGGTGGAGGCTCGCTTGCACGCCCTTGAATGTTCTCGCCTTTCCTCGGAAGCCGTGGCTGCAAAAGCGGAGTTGCGGGGTCTGATAGCACGATGCGCGGCCAATATGACGTCATGCGAGAAGAGGCTTGGCCACAAATTCTCGGAGAGGGAGCTAGCTTCCAAGGCGCTGAGCGAGCTTCGCGCCACTCTTACCGCCAAGGCCAACAAAGCGTATGAACTCTGGCGGGTGCTTCAAGAGTCCATCAAAGAGGTGGTGGCTCTCGACAAAGCTGCCACGTTCACTCGTGAAAGGGTCGAGGCTCATAAAGCCACCGAGAAAGAGCTTGAAGCTCGGCTTGCTTCGTATCAGGCTCAGCAAGCTCAGGCGGAGGCTCGTCTTCTGGAGATCTTGCGTCATGAAGCCGTGGCTCAGCAACAAAACGATGAGCTGGTAAAATTACTACACCGCCCGCCGGCTTGAGGACTTATATCTTTTCCCTTTTTTTTTGTACATACTCATGGATGAGAGTATCTTCTTTTTTTTCTTTCATGAATTGTACGTTGTATCCATTTTGGTTTATGAAATAAAAGATACATTTTTCTTCTCAACGGCGTGTCTCTTTTCATTGAATGCGTTTGCGGACAATTTATCTCGATCTCCTTGCAGGGCATCGGTGGCTTAGGATTCAGGGTTAAGATCTGCTTCCTAAGACTTTTGCGCCTTATGAGCCACGAGGGTCTCATAAAGAGTTTTTCTCCCCATGGGTCGAGAGGATCCCATAGGTGTAAGTTCTTCTTAAGAATCATAAGGATTCTTAAGCGGGTTTTCCCTTGAGAGTCGTAAGGATCTCACCAGAGAGTTTTTCTTCCTTACAGGTCGTGAGGACCTGCAAGTGCTGGATGTAGTCACCCTTATTTGTGTTTCACGGGGTCGGGGGTTGCTCAAGGCATCGTAGTTTAAAGACGTCGCGGTCAAGGTTAAGGACATCATAGTCCGTGGATTTAAGGACTCCATAGTCCGATGTTAGTTTTAAGACATCTCGATCAAGGTTAAGGACCTCATAGTCCGTAGATTTAGGGACTCCACCGTCCGATGTTAGTTTTAAGACATCACGGTCAAGGTTAAGGACCTCATAGTCCGTGGATTTAGGGACTCCACAGTCCGATGTTAGTTTTAAGACATCACGGTCAAGGTTAAGGACCTCATAGTCCGTGGATTTAGGGACTCCACAGTCCGATGTTAGTTTTAAGACATCACGGTCAAGGTTAAGGACCTCATAGTCCGTGGATTTAGGGACTCCACCGTCCGATGTTAGTTTTAAGACATCACGGTCAAGGTTAAGGACCTTATAGTCCGTGGATTTAGGGACTCCACAGTCCGATGTTAGTTTTAAGACATCACGGTCAAGGTTAAGGACCTCATAGTCCGTGGATTTAGGGACTCCACAGTCCGATGTTAGTTTTAAGACATCACGGTCAAGGTTAAGGACCTCATAGTCCGTGGATTTAAGGACTCCACAGTCCGATGTTAGTTTTAAGACATCACGGTCAAGGTTAAGAACCTCATAGTCCGTGGATTTAGGGACTCCACAGTCCGATATTTGGTTGCAGGGACCCATCACCTCTTTGAAGACGTTGAGGAATTACAACGCCAGGTATCAAAGGAGTGAAGAGATGTACCCCTTAAACCAAGGTAGAATCCGTAGGGAATCGGGGTGGTTGATCGTTAGTTTTAAGACATTACGTCCGGTGTTTGCTCTGGATGCTTCACACGGGTTCACTGCCGTGCTTGGCGAGGACCAGGCTCCGCTCTGGGCGTTTTCCGCGGGGTCAAAGAGTGACGTTATCCGCGTTCCACGTAACCAGGAATTTTGCACTAGATGCTTCACACGGGTTCACTGCCGTGCTCGGCGAGGACTAGGCTCCGCTCTGGATGCTTCACACGGGTTCACTGCCGTGCTCCGTGAGGACTAGGATCCGCTCTGGACGTTTTCCACGGGGTCAAAGAGTGACGTTATCCGCGTTCCACGTAACCAGGAATTTTGCACTAGATGCTTCACACGGGTTCACTGCCGTGCTCGGCGAGGACTAGGCTCCGCTCTGGATGCTTCACGGGTTCACTGTCGTGCTCTGCGAGGACCAGGATCCGCTCTGGACGTTTTCCATGGGGTCAAAGAGTGACGTTATCCGCGTTCCACGTAACCAGGAATTTTGCACTAGATGCTTGACATGGGTTCACTGCCGTGCTCGGCGAGGACTAGGCTCCGCTCTGGATGCTTCACACGGGTTCACTGCCGTGCTCTGCGAAGACCAGGATCCGCTCTGGACGTTTTCCACAGGGTCAAAGAGTGACGTTATCCGCGTTCCACGTAACCAGGAATTTTTCACTAGATGCTTCACACGGGTTCACTGCCGTGCTCGGCGAGGACTAGGCTCCGCTCTGGATGCTTCACACGGGTTCACTGCTGCGAGGACCAGGATCCGCTCTGGACGTTTTCCACGGGGTCAAAGAGTGACGTTATCCGCGTTCCACGTAACCAGGAATTTTGCACTAGATGCTTCACACGGGTTCACTGCCGTGCTCGGCGAGGACTAGGCTCCACTCTGGATACTTCACACGGGTTCACTGCCGTGCTCCGCGAGGACCAGGATCCGCTCTGGACGTTTTCCATGGGGTCAAAGAGTGACGTTATCCGCGTTCCACGTAACCAGGAATTTTGCACTAGATGCTTCACACGGGTTCACTACCGTGCTCGGCGAGGACTAGGCTCCGCTCTGGATGCTTCACACGGGTTCACTGCCATGCTCTGCGAGGACCAGGATCCGCTCTGGACGTTTTCCACGGGGTCAAAGAGTGACGTTATCCGCGTTCCACGTAACCAGGAATTTTGCACTAGATACTTCACACGGGTTCACTGCCGTGCTCGGCGAGGACTAGGCTCCGCTCTGGATGCTTCATACGGGTTCACTGCCGTGCTCTGCAAGGACTAGGATCCGCTCTGGACGTTTTCCACGGGGTCAAAGAGTGACGTTATCCGCGTTCCACGTAACCAGGAATTTTGCTGATTGTATCCGCATTTCACGGGATGGAGGTTTGACTGTTGGCGATATGTATACCATCGAGCTATGGAACTGGGAGTTGCCGCTGTTCCGCTTAGCTTAGAGTTGTGTCCGTTGTTACGAGACTGTTGGGGTAAAAATTTACACCCCGGTTGACCAAGTCAAAATCCAAGTCAACCCCAAGCCAAGTGGGCCCAAGCCCAGACCCAGTGGGCCCATGCCCGAGTCGAGCCCGAACATGAAGCGGCCGGCCTCCTCCACACCAAGATAAAATTTTTGTAATAAATAATCTTGTTGCATTTTCTTTTATTTTATTTTATGGATAAATGTAAGAAAATGGGCATAAAGCCAAATTTTTGTAAAGCCCATGGCTTATGTGCAAAAAGAAATGGCACATGAGCCATGAAATAGGCAAAATGCCATTTTGTGAAGCCCAAGGGGCTATGTGTAAAATGTATGGCCTATAAAGGCAAAGATAATGAAAATATCTCATAACTTTTTCTCTCTCCAAAAAAGTTTCAGAGCTGAGCTCTTTCCTCCTTCTTCAAGGTTCCAAAACCTTCTTCTTTCTTTTGAATTAAATCAAGAGTTTTACTCTTCCTTTTTCAAAACTAAATAGTTTTCCACCACAAAACCCACAAAGGGGAACTTGGATCTGTCATCAGATCTTAAAAAGGAGGGATTTTGAGATTTCACATCTCTTGATCTTCAAGATCCAGCAAGCGACAGGAGGAAGAAGAAGAACCACTTCCATTAAGCCCAAAACACATTCAGGAGCCCGACTCCTCTCTGATTTCTCCTTTGAGAAATCCTTTTTTTCAGGCTAAAAGCCTCTTGTGCCTCTCCGGCGCGCAGCGCAAGTGCGCAAGGCGCCAGCGTGCCGACACGTGGCGCGCGCGCTTGCGCACCTGCGCGCTTTCGCAAGTGCGCAAGGCGCCCGCATGCCGACACGTGGCGCGCGCGCTTGCGCACCTGCGCAAGTGCGCAAGGCGCCCGCGTGCCGACACGTGGCGCGCGCGCTTGCGCACCTGCGCAAGGCGCCCGCGTGCCGACACGTGGCGCGCGCTTGCGCACCTACGCAAGTGCGTAAGGCGCCCGCGTGCCGACACGTGGCGCGCTGCGCGCACCTGCGCACAGCACCTAAGCGCACAGCGCCCAAGGTGCTGCCCCACGCATCCCTTGGATGCCTTTTCCCCCTCTTTTTATGTATATACATATACATATACATATGTATACAAATTCACACATATACATACTCCGCCACATTCTCCCCCTCCAAAAAATTTTCGGGCCGGGGCGCTGCCCCGAACCCCGCAAGGGGGCTGCTAGCCCCCTTGACCCCCAGCCCGCTATCCGGGTAGCGGGATCCCCGTAAAAACTCTGCGTGGCTCCCGATATATCCAAAACCCCTATTTCAAAACAAAACACACGCACACTGCACATTGAGTTCGCATGACCAATTTAACCCGTTAATCGGAGGTTCCCTCGCCCCAAAGGCGGGGGGGTAATTAACGGCAGCTTAGTCCGCGGCTGCCGGAGATTCGGATCCCCACAATCATTAAACCCCGGCCTACCCTAGGCAGGGGGAATCTGTAGTACGCCTGACAAGCGCGCGCGTATTCCCATCTCAATGGGGTGACGAAAAACACCCTACAGATCTGGCACGCCCGGTGGGACCCAATCTCTCCTCCCATATTTCGGGTTAAACGTTCATGCGAACTCAATCAATACACATATCGATTGCCTATACTGAAATGATGTTTTCTTTTCGTGCAGCAATCAACCTTCAACGACAATGTCTTCCCAGACGAATTCAACTTCCAAAGCGACCCGATTCCGTACGTGGTCAAGATCAACGCTCGTGTGGTTCTCCCTGCAAGCCTTAGTCGACAGTGGGAGGAACCGCCCCGCCAGTTTGGCTCCGTCATCATCTACCCTGCTGGAAGCGCTCATCTGGCGGAAATCCCGGCGGAACAGGTGGTCAAGCCGGTCCCAAGGGGCAAGAGGCCGAATGTTGTGATTGCTAAGGCACCACAACCGAAACTTAAGATGGTGTCTGAACGATTCCCTGACACTCTAGCTGGGGGCAAGACTTCCGGTGCGAAGGGCAACAACAAATGTCGCGGACGAGCTCAAGCGATGACTCCAACAAACGCACAATCGAGCGTATCTCCAAAGCCCTCCGTCGCCCGGTCTGCGACGTCTTCCCAAAGAGTTGAAGTCTGCCAGGTGCTTAGAACAGAAAAGTTAAGGCAGAAGCGGCTCAGGTATCGAGCCAACAAGAGGGCCAAGGCTTCGGCCAAATGGAACCATGTGAAGTTCCAAGTGCAGGGTTTCCCCGCGACGACGGCTGAGTCGGACGTAAGAATCAGCAATTCCTTCGAGCCTCTGAAGTGGGTTCAGAAAAACGCCATGACCGCCAGAATCAAGAAGACAACGGTCCGAACAGTGCCACAAAGAGACGTGTCCCCGCCCCAACAGAAAAAGTACGACACTATCTCTTCAAGAGTCTATCAAGCGCTCTGTGCCGCACGAAAGCAGCGGGGCAAACCCAGAAAAGATGCGCCAACACCATTCAAGAAGCTGGTTAAGCCAGCCGCCTTCAATCGACTACCAGTTACCGAAGCAAGGGGGTCAAGACAGCGATCCGTGAAATCAGCCACCAATGATCGAAAGACGGCCGGATATATCATCCATACGGTCTATATGGCGGGCGGGCGCCCCAGCGACAACCTTCGCAGCAAAAGCAAGGACGGGGCCACCACATCCCAAGCCCAATCTAGCCTGAATGTGGTTGCCGCCGCCCAAGAACAGCCGCCCCTGCTGGATGAAGAAAACCCTCTCGATGAGGATGATAGGCAGATAGACCCCTCGGTCCATGTAGAGTCAAGCTCGGACAGCGAGGAAGAGCCGACTTTCCGCCCTAGGACTGCGAAGCAAGAGCTGCTTCAAGAGCTTCGAAAACAGCTCAGGAGCAAGGATAAAGAGATGGCCAAGCTCTATTCGAAAATTGACGACCTAACAAATGTTGTGATGCAGCTTACGGCTCAAATTACTCGAGCGCCTCCCAATCAAGCACAAGCCGCTACTAATCAGCCGGGTGATGACAATCCGAGGCAGCCAATGCCTGTTCCTTCGGGTCCAAGACTGGTCGAGCCACATGAAAGCCGGCCACACTCTACTTCTGGGGATGCCTTGGCCCCAGATAGCATTATCCCGCTAACACAGGATCGGATAATGGATTTGGTCACCAGCAAGGTTAAAACATTGGTGGCCGAAGCTGAAGCTCAGAAAGAAATCGGCAGTAGCGGGCGGCCATATCCCGCGCAGTACGACCTGATTGAGTTCCCAAGCGGCTACGTTATTCCTAAGTTCGGAAGATTTGATGGAACGGGGAATGCAAATCAGCACGTCGCCCACTTCAAAGCATCGTGCGGAAATACAGGGGGCAATGACACGCTCCTTCTTCGTCAGTTTGTCAACAGCCTGACCGGCGTCGCCTTCGACTGGTATGCGAGTATACCGGACGGGTCCGTCATTACCTTTGCCCAAATGGAGTCCCTGTTTCGGCAAAGGTTCATGAGTGTCAGTGATAAAATCTCCATTGCCGACCTTGTGAGGACTAAGCCGGGGAAGAATGAAAGCAACACCGACTTTATCGCCCGATGGCGTAATCTCACAGTCAAATGCGAACCGCCGCTGGAGCAGGACCAGTCCGTCAGCCTTCTCATTGGGAACCTCAGCAATTGGATGGTCCCATTCTTATGTACAGCGGGCCTCAAGACATTTCAGGAGCTAACCAAGAAAGTTCAAATGCTAGAACGCTCGAAGCAAGAGTCCCCGCCGGACTCTCAGAGAGACAAAACCTGGAAAAGCAAGCGGGACGACAACCGTAGAAGCGGGAGTTCCAGCAGTACCAATGTCTTCAATGTGTCCGACAATGAAGAAAAGCGAAGGGCGGGCGAATCCAAAACCAACCGGTCGCGAAAGCCATTGCTGGGAGGAGATAGGCCTTCCCTAGAGGAGAAAAAGAACAAGGTTTACTCTTTCAGAAGGGACAAGGTCCGCAAGATATTTAAAGATGCCTTGAACAACGGCTTACAATTGCCGGAGTCGAAAAGACCCCAAGAAGCAAAAATGACCGACAATCCTCTGTATTGCCCGTACCACCGAGTAGTGAGCCATGCGATCGAGGATTGCTATATCTTCAAAGATTGGGTCGAGAAGCAGTACAAGGCTGGAGAGATCGAGCTATCCAAAAGTGTGTTGGTGAACAATCAAGTTGCAACCGCCAACTTTATACAGACGGAAGCCGAAGCCTTCTGGGAGCAGACAGCCGAACCCGCGGCCCTAAGAAATGAAACGGACTCATCGCGGCCTCCGTGGAGTACGCACATATCTAATAAGACGCAGAAGATGCTAAAGCTACTTTGGAAAGAACCCAGGACGGAATGGGAAGGGCAGAAGAAGCCTACCAGTCCAGCTGCCAATGCGGCTCCATCAGGCTCAAAATCCAAGAAGCTCAAGAAGAAGAAAAGTGCAGCTCGGCGCAAAAAAGAGTCTGCAGGGAGATCGACCATTCAAAAATATATTGATTCCCTCGAAGAATATGAACAAAGGGAAAGAACATTGGTACAATTGAAGGAGTTCTTCCCTGTGCAAGCGGCTGAAATTCTGGAGGAGTTAGAAGAAGACTCCAATGAAGAGATCCCAGTAGTGACCTGCTACGCCATCCATCTTGGCAGCGACTCCGAGGATGAGCTCTGTTTTCCCGAAGAGGACGAGGAGCTCACCACAAAGGCTAATCAAATCCAGCTCAGAAGCGGCAGGGCTCTACCGCCAAATCAGGGCAACGCCCCAAAAGGGAAGGAAAAATAAGTCGCTAATGAAGAAGATGGCAGAGAACCAGCTGATGAAAACACAAATCCTTCCTCGGTGGACTATAATGTCTTGGCACATCTCCGGAAGCTTCCATCTCTCCTGAGCATCTACGACGCCTTGGTCCTATCTAAGGAGCTTAGAGACGTTCTCATTCACGCTCTACAAAACCCCGAGCGGTATCAGGCTCACTTTGCGGAAATTAATATGAAAGAAGCCCAGCACGCTTTGCATGCCGCCGCAGTCACATTTAAGGATGAAGACTTGCTACTGGGAACGGCTGAGCATAATCGGCCGCTTTACGTGACCGGGTACAGCGACGGAGATCGAATTAATCGTATATTGATTGATCCGGGGTCCTCAGTGAACATCATGAACTTGCGAACTCTGAAGAGTTTGTCAATGGACGTCCGACACCTGTCGAGGGAAAGGATTGTCATTCAAGGGTTCAACCAAAATTGCCAGCAAGTTCTAGGGTCTATAGCTTTGCCAATCAAATTTGGGGATCTGCAAACTGAAGCTAAGATATACGTGATCGACGCCGACACATCTTATAAGATTCTCTTGGGGCAGCCGTGGATCCATGATTACGGCATCATTCCATCGACTCTCCATCAATGCATGAAGTATACTAAAAATGGCGAAGAAAGACGTATTGACGGAGACATCCAGCCGTTCGGTGTGCATGAAGTCCGATACGAAGATTCTCGGTACTTTACGAACCACCAAAATTCTAAGCCACAACTGACTGAGGATAGACCAGCCCCAAGACTCAAAAGAAAATCTGCGCCGGCTGTCACTTTCAAAAGCAAAAATACCCAAGTGCGCCCGCATTTCGGCAGCGACACTGATGAGTCCGATGCTGGAAGCCCGTCCTCCCGTAAAACTCGCCCTCGTTTCGGCAGCGATACGGACGAATCTGTTACCGAAGGCCCGTCTAGCAGCAAAGTCCACCCTCATCTTGGCAGTGACACTGAAGAGTCAGAAGAAGAGGACCTGCCGTGCAACAGCTGTGCAGATCGGCCCCCCGTGCAGCAAGCGAAACTACGAGAGACCTTCGAAGTCGCAGAAGGGTCCCTGGCTATCACAAGGGTGCCGGAACGGATGTGCAAAGAGCTCGACGCATTGTCAGTCTCTACCGTGGACCAGCTGAAAACTTTCTACGTGCCCGGGAGGAAAAATGGACAGAAGGGCATCCTGTTTTACAGGTCAAACCCCGTTGTGCACCCGGACGACCTTTCTAGCGTGTGCCTTCCCTATGAGAGAGGCATAAGAGCCGTCCTCAATCCCAGATACTATGCGCCCGAGATGCGGGAATACTTTAAAAAGTGTGGATGCCGGTTATATCAAACGGAGTCTGAAGCAAAGTTTTACGAAGGGCTATGGTATCCGCCCCAGGTCCGAGCAATCATCGATGGACGAATTCCAGATAGATGGGGCATAGGCTACATTCAACCTGATTCCAAAGCGTGCTACATGATCCATGTTGGTGAGGCCAGCGAAGGATCGAATAATGATGACGAGATAGCCGAGCCAGAAGAAGCTCCTCAAGAGCTCGAAGATGGCGGACAAGCAACCTTTGATGAGCTAACCGAGATTGACTTAGGAACGCCCGATAATCCAAGGCCGACCTACATCAGCTCACTCTTGTCGGAGGAAATGAAAGAGCAGATAATTGCCCTGTTGCGTGAGTTCGTTGACTGCTTTGCGTGGACATACAAAGAAATGCCTGGCCTTTCCCCTGAGGTAGCCGTGCATAAGCTGGCTATATCTCCTGATGCTAATCCAGTCAAACAAGCTCCTCGAAGAATGAGAAGGGAGTTAGAAGAAAAGGTCATCGAGGAAACCAAGAAACTCATCGATGCCGGCTTCATCAGAGAAGAGAAATATGCGGACTGGATCGCATGCATAGTCCCAGTCAAGAAGAAAAATGGGCAGATCCGAGTCTGTGTCGATTTCAGGGACCTCAATAAGGCATGTCCTAAAGATGACTTCCCGCTACCGGTCATGGAAATGATGGTCGATGACACCTCAAATTACGAACTGTTCACCTTTATGGACGGCTCGTCTGGATATAATCAGATCAAGATGTCGCCTGAGGATGAGAAGCACACAGCATTTCGAACCCCGATCGGAATATATTGCTACAAGGTAATGCCATTCGGACTGAAGAACGCAGGTGCTACATATCAAAGGGCAATGACCAATATCTTCGATGACCTAATTCATAAAGTCGTCGAATGTTATGTTGATGATCTGGTCGTTAAGACTGAAACCAAGGCCGATCATATCCAGGATCTTAGGACCGTTCTCACCAGACTGAGGGAATTTGATCTGAAGATGAATCCTCTGAAATGCGCTTTTGGCGTGTCATCGGGAAAATTCCTGGGCTTCATAGTTCGACATCGAGGGATCGAAGTTGACCCATCAAAGATAAAGGCCATCATGGAGATGCCTCCTCCGAAGAGTCTGACGCAGCTAAGATCTTTTCAAGGCAAGCTTGCTTATATACGGAAGTTTATCTCAAATTTATCGGGGAGATGTAGGCCCTTCTCAAAGCTCATGAAGAAAGGAGCTCCTTTTATCTGGGATGCCGAGTGTCAAGAAGCGTTCGAAAGTATCAAACAGTACTTGTTGCACCCTCCAGTGTTGGCCGCTCCCATTCCAAATAAACCGCTGATTCTCTACACTGCCGCGCTAGATGAGTCACTTGGTGCGCTCCTTGCTCAGAACAATGAGGAGGGAAAAGAGAATGCCCTCTACTACCTCAGTCGAACTCTAGTCGGGGCGGAACACAACTACTCCCCAATCGAAAAGCAATGCCTGGCTCTGATATTTGCTGTGAAGAAGCTGAGGCACTATCTGCTCGCTCATCGGGTTATGCTGATCTCCAAGGTCGACCCGCTCAAACACTTGATGACCAAAGCAAGCCTAGCCGGCAGAATGGCAAGATGGGCTGTCATGCTACTTGAGTTTGACATAGTTTACACTCCTCAGAAAGCAGTAAAAGGGCAAGCTCTTGCAGACTTTCTCGCTGCTCATCCCATACCAGAAGGGTCGCCACTAAATTGTGAGTTACCCGACGAACAAGTGCTGCATCTCGAGAATGACGAGCCATGTTGGGAGCTCTACTTCGATGGGGCCTCATCGATAAGAACCTCCAGTAAATCAAGCGTCCCGGAGATAAAAGCAGGGATAGGATTGGTGTTTATCACACCATCAATGGGAACCCTACGGCGTTCTTTTGCTCTCACCGAGCCTCGGACAAACAATGAAGCTGAGTATGAAGCTCTGATAGCTGGTTTGGAGCTCGCCATAGAAATGGAAATCCGTCGGCTACGAGTTTACGGTGACTCCCAGCTCGTCGTCAACCAAGTAAGCGGCGACTATAAGATATACAAACCCGAGTTAGCTCGGTACAGAGGTCGAGTGGTGGAACTCATGAAACGGTTCACTCATATTGAACTAACGAGAGTCCCTAGAGCGTTGAACGGAAAGGCTGATGTACTCGCTCGCTTGGCCAAGGAACTGGCTGATCCTGAAATGGACGAAATTCTGATCACAGTCAGGAGCCGGCAAATTCTACCCCCAGTCTCTCTACGAGAAGAGGAAAGCGCGGAACAGAAGAGCAGTCCTGCGGAAGAAGCTTCGATCATCCAAGACGAGCCCGATTGGAGAGAACCCTTCATAGAGTACCTCCGATACGACAAGCTGCCCGAAGAAAAATCTGCGAGGATTCAGCTGAAGAAAAGAGCTCTCCGATACGTGTTTGTAAATGACACGTTATACCGCAGGTCATATGACCAACTCTGGCTCAGGTGTCTGTCATTGGCCGAAGCCCAAAAGGTCATGAAAGATGTCCACTCGGGCGTTTGCGGTGCTCACCAATCTGGCCCCAAGATGCGACTTCAAATCAAACGGCTTGGGTATTACTGGCCCACCATGATACGGGATTGCGGAGAGCATGCAAAGAAATGTTATATCTGCCAAATTCACGGTGATTTTATTCACAAGCATCCCAACCCATTGCATCCTACAGTGGCGTCGTGGCCCTTCGAAGTTTGGGGCACCGACATTGTTAGCCCAATTGATCCTCCGTCATCTAAAGGCCACCGGTTCATACTGGCCGCGACAGACTACTTCTCCAGGTGGGCTGAAGCTGTCCCGCTAAAAGAAGTCAAGACAAAGGATATTCTGACATTCTTCCAGCATAATATTCTATACCGCTTCGGTACACCAAGAAGAATCATTTCTGACAACGGGCCTTCTTTCAAGAGCTTCAATGTCTCAAGATTCGCTACTCAGCACAAGATAGACTGGAGGTATTCCTCCATCTATAATCCAAGAGCCAATGGGCTAGCCGAAGCCTTCAATAAGACTCTATGCAAGCTTCTGAGGAAAAATGCTTCAGCCAACAAGAGAGACTGGAATCTCAAGCTTCACGAGGCATTGTGGGCATATCGTACCACGCACCGTACTCCAACTCAGTCCACTCCATACTCATTGCTCTTCGGAGTGGAGGCGGTCCTCCCCCTCGAAGTTGAAGTTCCGAGCTTAAGAATGGCCGTCCAACATGAGTTGACGGAGGAAGAAAACGTGCTCCTTCGACTTGAAGAACTCGATGCCCTCGAAGAAAAGAGGCTCGCGGTGCAACAAAATCTGGAGCTATACCGAGCCCAAATGTCACGGGCTTATGACAAGATAACCCGTCTCCGCGCCTTCAAGAAAGGTGAATTGGTGTTGGTCCTCAAAAGACCGATTATCCCCAATCGACATGCCAAGGGAAAATTCGAGCCAAACTGGGAAGGACCATACGTCATCGAGAAAGTGTTTGACGGAGGATCCTACCAACTAATAAGTGCCGAGGGAGAAAGGCCCATGCCACCCATCAATGGCCGATATCTCAAGAAATACTACACGTGAATGCTCCAAGTCGCAGGCGAATTGAGCACATCAGCCCTACGGTCTGGATCAGACATCCTGCAAAACCGTATACAATCCACGGGCGTAAATAACCCCTATTTCTCCCAAATCCTGCCGGTGAGACTACTTTTAAAGTCCCATCAGCGGCAAAAAAAAGAAAAAGAAAGAAAAAGAAAAAAAAAGAAGAAGAAATAAACGGTATGTCCACAAGCAAAACGGGCACGGATGAAAACCCGAAAGGGCTCCGTGAGTAAAAACAGCAGGACTACCGGCGAGTCTGTGAAAACCCGAAAGGGCGCAAACTCGTGAAAAGAGATGAAATACACTCGCAAAGTCCTCTCGACCTTGTGAGGAGAAAACCCCTGCGTGAGATCCTTACGACTCACAATGGAGCAACACACTTAGGAATCCTCACGATTCCTAAGGAGAAAATACACCTGCGGGATCCTTACGACTCGTAGGGAGAAAATGCTTTATGGGACCCTCACGGCCCATAAAATTGAAAAGCCTTAGGTGATAGGGACCCAAACCTATCTCCTAAGCCATCGTTCCCCAACGGGCAACGGCAAATGATGAGTCGCTCCTGGCATTTCGCTTCAGTGTTAGCGGTGCTGATGCCGACCAAAAACCCAAATCCCAAGTCCTCCCAAGGCAAATGATGAGTTGCTCCTGGCATTATTCCAGTGCAGCAATGCTGATGCCAAATAAGATCCAAATTCCAAGTCCCCAACCCCAAAGTGGCGAATGATGAGTCGCTCCTGGTATTATTCCAGTGTAGCGATGCAGACGCCAACCAAATTCCAAATTCTATACCCCAACGGCGAATGATGAGTCGCTCCTGGTACCACATTCCAGTCCAGCGATGCAGACGCCAACAAAGCCCTGAAATTTTTCCGGCCCTACGGTCTGGATCATACATCCTGCAAAACCGTATACAATCCACGGGCGTAAAACAATCCCAACCTCTCCCAAGTCCTACCGGTGAGACCACATTCAAAGTCCCACGAAAAAAAAAATTCCAAAATCCTCCCGGGGCAAATGATGAGTTGCTCCTGGCATTATTCCAGTGCAGCAATGCAGATGCCGAACAAAAACCAAAATCCCAAAATCCTCTAAATGACAGATGATGATTCGCTCCTGGTACCATATTCCAGTATAGCGATGCTGATGTCAACCTAAATCAAAATCAACAAGTCAACTTTCACTCTGACACCGCAAAGAGCGGAGCAAGTCAGAATCCAATTTCGACACCGCAAGAAGCGGAGCAAGTCAAGTCTACCCCTGACACTGCAAGAAGCAGAGCAAGTAAAATCAAGCATCGACCGTCCACGTCGCTAAAATGGCAGCACCGACCGTCCACGTCGCTAAAAGGGCAGCACCGACCGTCCACGTCGCTAAAAGGGCAGCACCGACCGTCCAAGTCGCAAAAAGGGCAGAACCGACCGTCCATGTCGCTAAAAGGGCAGCACCGACCGTCCACGTCGCTAAAAGGGCAGCACCGACCGTCCAAGTCGCAAAAAGGGCAGCACCGACTGTCCACGTCGCTAAAAGGGCAGCACCGACCGTCCACGTCGCTAAAAGGGCAGCACCGACCGTCCAAGTCGCAAAAAGGGCAGAACCGACCGTCCACGTCGCTAAAAGGGCAGCACGGACCGTCCACGTCGCTAAAAGGGCAGCACCGACCGTCCAAGTCGCAAAAAGGGCAGAACCGACCGTCCACGTCGCTAAAAGGGCAGCATCGACCGTCCACGTCGCTAAAATGGCAGCACCGACCGTCCACGTCGCTAAAAGGGCAGCATCGACCGTCCACGTCGCTAAAATGGCAGCACCGACCGTCCAAGTCGCAAAAAGGGCAGCACCGACCGTCCACGTCGCTAAAAGGGCAGCACCGACCGTCCACGTCGCTAAAAGGGCAGCACCGACCGTCCAAGTCGCAAAAAGGGCAGAACCGACCGTCCACGTCGCTAAAAGGGCAGCACCGACCGTCCATGTCGCAAAAAGGGCAGAATCGACCGTCCACGTCGCTAAAATGGCAGCACCGATCGTCCACGTCGCTAAAAGGGCAGCACCGACCGTCCATGTCGCAAAAAGGGCAGAACCGACCGTCCAAGACGCAAAAATGGCAGAACCGACTGTCCATGTCGTAAAAAGGGCAGTGCCAGCTTCCCAAAAGGTGGGAACCAAATCAAGTCGCCTCCACGCGAAAGAAGATCCATCAATTTCATGCACACGACCCACATATGTGGTGTGCATTTATTGATGGGGGGCAATTTGTTGGGGTAAAAATTTACACCCCAGTTGACCAAGTCAAAATCCAAGTCAACCCCAAGCCAAGTGGGCCCAAGCCCAGACCCAGTGGGCCCATGCCCGAGTCGAGCCCGAACATGAAGAGGCCGGCCTCCTCCACGCCAAGATAAAATTTTTGTAATAAATAATCTTGTTGCATTTTCTTTTATTTTATTTTATGGATAAATGTAAGAAAATGGGCATAAAGCCAAATTTTTGTAAAGCCCATGGCTTATGTGCAAAAAGAAATGGCACATGAGCCATGAAATAGGCAAAATGCCATTTTGTGAAGCCCAAGGGGCTATGTGTAAAATGTATGGCCTATAAAGGCAAAGATAATGAAAATATCTCATAACTTTTTCTCTCTCCAAAAAAGTTTCAGAGCTGAGCTCTTTCCTCCTTCTTCAAGGTTCCAAAACCTTCTTCTTTCTTTTGAATTAAATCAAGAGTTTTACTCTTCCTTTTTCAAAACTAAATAGTTTTCCACCACAAAACCCACAAAGGGAAACTTGGATCTGTCATCAGATCTTAAAAAGGAGGGATTTTAAGATTTCACATCTCTTGATTTTCAAGATCCAGCAAGCGACAGGAGGAAGAAGAAGAAGAACCACTTCCATTAAGCCCAAAACACATTCAGGAGCCCGACTCCTCTCTGATTTCTCCTTTGAGAAATCCTTTTTTTCAGGCTAAAAGCCTCTTGTGCCTCTCCGGCGCGCAGCGCAAGTGCGCAAGGCGCCAGCGTGCCGACACGTGGCGCGCGCGCTTGCGCACCTGCGCGCTTGCGTAAGTGCGCAAGGCGCCCGCGTGCCGACACGTGGCGCGCACGCTTGCGCACCTGCGCGCTTGCGCAAGGCGCCCGCGTGCCGACACGTGGCGCGCGCGCTTGCGCACCTGCGCACAGCACCTAAGCGCACAGCGCCCAAGGTGCTGCCCCACGCATCTCTTGGATGCCTTTTCCCCCTCTTTTTATGTATATACATATACATATACATATGTATACAAATTCACACATATACATACTCCGCCACATTCTCCCCCTCCAAAAAAATTTCGGGCTGGGGCGCTGCCCCGAACCTCGCAAGGGGGCTGCTAGCCCCCTTGACCCCCAGCCCGCTATCCGGGTAGCGGGACCCCCGTAAAAACTCTGCGTGGCTCCCGATATATCCAAAACCCCCCTTTCAAAACAAAACACACGCACACTGCACATTGAGTTCGCATGACCAATTTAACCCGTTAATCGGAGGTTCCCTCGCCCCAAAGGCGGGGGGGTAATTAACGGCAGCTTAGTCCGCGGCTGCCGGAGATTCGGATCCCCACAATCATTAAACCCCGGCCTACCCTAGGCAGGGGGAATCTGTAGTACGCCTGACAAGCGCGCGCGTATTCCCATCTCAATGGGGTGACGAAAAACACCCTACAGAGACGAGTGTTGAAACGATCTCCAGGTCTCCTTTGGCCCGTCGAGATTTGGCTTCTTCTTCTGATGAAACCTGGGGGAGAAGTATGATCCCTTTTTTGTTTACGCCCTTGGATTGTGTACAGGGTGTGATGGAACATCACCTGTAGGGCATAAATTAAAACTTTTTTTATTTTATTTTATTTCCGCGATACTCTATCATTTCAGCTTTTATATCGTGAAGGTCGCGATAGCCCCATCATTTCGGCTATTTTTCGCGGTGCCCAATCATTTCGGCTATTTATTTCATTTTCACTCGCTGTTTTTTCTTTATTGCCAGTTGCCCCATCATTTCGGCTATTTTGCGTGCATACATTTTTACCTGCTGCTTTTTATTGCAGGTTGCCCCATCATTTCGGCTATCTCATATGCACGTGCGGCCTACTGGCTTTTCGCCATAAACCTGAAATTAGACACAGATTTCGGCATCAGCACCGCTACAACTGGGATATGGCCAGGAGCGAATCATCATCTGCCTCTGTCGATATTGAACAAAAATGGCTTAGCAAACAGGGTTAGGGTCCCGTCGACAAAGGCTTTTGACTTCATGAGCCGTAAGGGTCTCACGAAGGTATTTCTCCCTACAAGTCGTGAGGATCTCGCAGGTGTATTTTCTCCCTAGGAATCGTGAGGATTCCTAAGTGTATGTTCCTCTGCAAGTCGTAAGGATCCTACAAGAGGGCTTTCTTCTTATAGGTCGAGAGAACCTACAAGGGTTGTGTTCACCATATGAACATATCCCTAGTCACGGATGGGACTTTGCTGGGGAAAAGTTTATTCGCACCCGTGGATTGTATACAAGGGTCAGTATTGAGCCACTTGTAGGGCAATGTCGAAGGGTATAGGGGATTTTGCTTAAGCACGGGTTTAGGTCTCTGTGACTTAAGACTTTCAAATCTTATGAGCCGTGAGGGTCCCATAAGAGAGTTCTCCTTACGAGTCGTGAGGATCTCGCAAGTGTATTTTCTCTTTAGGAATCGTGGGGACTCCGAAGTGTGTTGCTCCCTTGTGAGTCGTAAGGATCTCACGCGGGTGGTTTCTCCTTGCAAGGTCATGGGGATCCCGCAAGTGTCCTTTAACGAGGTTGCGCCTTTTCGGGTTTTCACAAACACTCGCCGGTAGCCCTGCTGTTTTTACTCACGGAGCCCTTTCGGGTTTTAATCCGTGCCCTTCTTGCTTATGGACATATCGTTTTTTTTATTCTTTTCTTATTATTATTTTTTTTTACGAGGTCGCGTCCTTTCGGGTTTTCACGAACACTCGCCGGTAGCCCTGCTGTTTTTACTCACGGAGCCCTTTCGGGTTTTCATCCGTACCCTTTTTGCTTATGGACATACCGTTTTTATTTATTATATTTTTATTTATTTTTTTTTATCTCGTCAGCCTAAGGATGTTGCGGTATTAGTTTAAGGACGTTTCGGTCCGCTATTAGTTTAAGGACATTTCGGTCCGTCGTTAGTTTAAGGACATTTCGGTCCGTCGTTAGTTTAAGGACATTTCGGTCCGTCGTGGAGAGAGCCAGCTACTACTTATAGAGCTTTGAGCTTTAGGAAGATAGCGAGCGGATATAGTCGTCGTCATCTATCATTGACCTAGGCTGTGGCTCATTAAGCGTAGTATTTCTTTAGGAAGCGGCCGTTTATTGGCCTGAAAGGCCTTTCACCATGCATGTCCATGAGTAGATAGGCCCCACCCTGGTAGAACTTATCTATGATGTACGGGCCTTCATAGTTTGGCTCGAATTTTCCCCGCTTGGCGCGATTGGGGATCATCGGTCTTTTGACCACTAGCATGAGTTCGCCTTGGCGGAATGTTCTCGGCCTGGTCAATCTTTCGTACGAGCGCGTCATCTTTGCTTTATAGGCCTCCAGATTTTGTTGCGCTATGAGCCGGGTTTCATCGAGGGCATCAAGCTCCTCAAGCCGAAGGTGAGCATTTTCTTCGTTTTTCAATCCGTGGTGGACTGCCACTCGTAGAGAAGGCAGCTCTATCTCGAGGGGGAGTACCGCTTCCGTACCGAATACCAGTGCGTATGGCGTCGTGTTCGTGGCCGTCTTGCACGTAGTTCGATATGCCCAAAGAGCCTTTTGCAGTCTCTCATGCCAGTCCTTCTTATTTCGGGACACCGTCTTTTTTATGATCTTTGTCAAGGTCTTATTGAAGGCTTCAGCCAGACCGTTAGCTCGTGGATTGTAAACTGAAGAATATCTCCAGTCTATATTGTGCTGTTGCGCGAAGCGGCTAATCTTATGGCTTCTGTAGGCTGGCCCGTTATCAGAGATAATCCGCCGTGGAGTTCCAAACCGATAAATGACGTGCGTCTCGAAGAAGTGGAGGATATTCTCCGTCTTCACTTCCCTCAGCGGCCCATTTGGAGAAGTAATCAGTTGTCGCCAGGATGAAACGATGCCCCCGGAACGATGCTGGTTCGATGGGGCCGACTATGTCAGTCCCCACATTTCGAATGGCCAGCTAGCCACCGTCGGATGCAGTGGATTCGGATGCTAGTGGATGAAATCCCCATGGATTTGGCATGAGTGGCATTGCTTCGCATATTCGAGGCAGTCCTGGATCATCGTGGGCCAGTAGTAACCCATCCGTTTAATTTTTAACTTCATCTTCGGGCCTGCTTGATGAGAACCACAGATTCTGTCATGAACTTCCTGAATGACTCT
The DNA here is from genome assembly GCA_030015575.1 of Agapanthus africanus. Classification (NCBI taxonomy): domain Eukaryota; kingdom Viridiplantae; phylum Streptophyta; class Magnoliopsida; order Asparagales; family Amaryllidaceae; genus Agapanthus; species Agapanthus africanus. Next base: position 900,015,880 of record JASDDO010000022.1, on the reverse strand, counting down.
TTCTGCTTCGTCAGGTCCTAAACATCTCAGCCACAGAAAATCAAACGACCTCTTATACAGAGTATCATTGACGAAAGCGAAAGATAGAGCTCGTTTCATGAGCTGATATCTTGAGGACGCTTGTTCGGGCATTCGGTGGGACTTAAAGTAGTCTATGAAGACTTCCCTCCAGTCCTCAGCCTTCTCACGGTCTTTTATCTGTAGGGTTCAGTCGCTCCCTTTTCTTTGCATGATTCCGGAGATATTTCTGCTGGGGCGAGCACTCGACGGCTTTGTACCATGATTTTAACTTCATCGAGGTTCTCGTCAGCCAATTCTTTGGCGAGCTTAGCTAACGCGTCCGCTTTGCTATTTTCCGCGCGTGGTATGCTTTCCAAAGTATAGGAGGGAATTTGGGTCAACAGTTGTCGCACCTTTTCGCCGTACTTCACCAACTCTGGTTTGCATGTTTGGTAGTCACCATATACTTGACTAACGATCAGTTGAGAGTCCCCGTATATAAGAAGGTCTTCAATTCCCATGTCAATAGCGATCTCGAGGCCCGCTATCAAAGCTTCGTATTCGGCTTCGTTATTCGTCCTCGGCTCTGTTAACGAGAAGGCGAAGCGCATAATCCCTCCTTGTGGAGTTACGAAGATGAGGCCTACTCCCGATTTGATTATGGGGGTACATTGCTTGCTCTTCTTCATGGAAGATGCTCCATCAAAATAGAGTTCCCATCGGGTATCATCGCCGCCGATCGCATCAAATGCATGTTCGTCCGGAAAATCGCAGTTCAGAGGAGAACCGGCAGGTACTGGATGCTCAGCAAGGAAGTCGGCGATGGCCTGGCTTTTCACTGCCTTGAGAGGTCGATACGTTATCGAGAACTCCATCAAGAGTAGAGCCCATTTAGCGAGTCGACCCGTCAATATAGCCTTTGACATCAAATATTTCAGGGGGTCCACCTTCGAGATGAGACGGACTTCGTGCGCCAACGCATAGTGCCTGAGCTTTGTTATCGCGAAGATCAACGCCAGGCAGTGTTTTTCAATGGGAGAGTAGTTGCTTTCTGCCCCCATCAGAACTCGACTTAAGTAGTAGAGTGCTCTTTCTTTTCCTTGATCGTTCTCTTGTGCCCATAATGCGCCTAAGGAACCTTCGAGGGCGGTTGTATAAAGAATGAGGGGTTTTCCCTTGTCCGGAGCAGCCAACACCGGCGGGTTCTGCAGGTACTGTTTAATTTCGTCCAACGCGCCCTAGCATTTTTGATCCCAGACAAATGGAGTTCCTTTCTTCATCAGGTGGCTGTAAGGACGGCACTTGCCTGAAAGATTGGCGATAAACCGCCGGATGTATGCGAGCTTCCCTTGGAGAGACCGCAACTGTTTGAGGGTTCTTGGCGGAGGCATTTCTATGATCGCCTTGATCTTAGATGGATCTATTTCGATACCTCGGTGTCGGATGATGAATCCCAGGAATTTACCTGAGGAGACTCCGAACGCATATTTGAGGGGATTCATCTTCAAATTATATTGCCGAAGGCGTTGAAATACAGTCTTCAGATGCGTTAAGTGCTCTTCGTATGACATGCTCTTCACCACGAGGTCATCAATATAGCACTCGACGATGTCATGTATGAGATCGTCGAAGATCTTTGTCATGGCCCTTTGATGGGTAGCACCGGCGTTCTTTAGACCAAAAGGCATAACCTTGTAGCAGAATATTCCCAAAGGGGTCCGGAAAGCCGTATGTTTCTGGTCTTCAGGATGCATTTTTATTTGATTATACCCTGATTAGTCGTCCATGAAGAAGAAAACCTCGTGAGTGGACGTGTTATCTATCATCAGTTCGGTGACTGGCACTGGAAAATCGTCCTTCGGGCAAGCTTTATTAAGATCCCGGAAGTCTACGCATATGCGCACTGTCCCATTTTTCTTCATCACTGGGACGATATTGGCGATCCATTCAGGGTATTGAACTTCCTGGATGAAGCCAGAGTCAATCAGCTTTTTGACCTTGGCGTTGATGCTCATCTCAAGCTCGAGCCGCATTCTCCTCGGCGCCTGTTTGACTGGCTTGATGTCCGGGGATATCGCCAATCTGTGTACAGCAATTTCTGGATCTAATCCCGACATTTCGGAATAGTTCCACGCGAAGCAATCTCTATGCTGTAGAAGCACGTCCTTTAACGCAGCCACCCTTTCTTCAGATAGCAGCTCGCTGACGAATGTCGGTCGCGGATCATCTGCCGATCCCAACTCAATCTTCTTGAGGTTATCTGCAGTAGTATGTATGCCATCTTCCAGTTCTTTCGGAGCTGGCGGAAATTCTGAGATCACCTCATCATTGCTGTTCTCAAAGCACCAGGGAAGGTCATCCATGTTCTTGGGCTCTTCTTTTAATATTGTAATCATGTGATAAGTGCGAATCCGCTTCCAAGACCGATGTGGGTCTGGCTCTGCTCTCGCGGCTTTAGGTTCGTGCTGTTATGGCGGCGTTACCCTCCAGCTGCGGGATAAAGCAAATCTGCCTTGTTGGTATTGGTCTTCGACCCAGTTCTTGAAGGTGAAGCAGTCTTCGATAGGGTGTCCTGTGGCTCGGTGATAAGAGCAATATCCCGGATAAGAAACCTTGTTAACTTGCTCAGGGTGCTTAGACTCCGGAAGTGCGATCATTTGATGTTCTATAACGAGCTCGAGTAGCTTCTTCGTCTTGTCTCGAGGGAAGGAATACGCTCGACTCATCTTCTTCATGAGGGACAAATCCGGACCGCGCGATGCCCGGTCACACGACTCTCTGATCCTGCGTCGTTGTTGTCGGCTCTTCTTTCCGCTTCTTGATTTATTTCTGCCTTTGCGTCGACCCTTTTGCACAACGGGTTGACAGGGAGGAGCATCTTTGTCTTTTGCAGCCTGTTGAAACAGACGTTGCGTCCTGGCCTTCTCGTAGATGGCCATCTCGCGGTTGTGGTCTTCCCGAGCCTTTTGACCTGCTTTCCTGATAAGCTTTTCCATTTGTTCTTCAAATGACGGACTCGGCACTTCACTCGCGGGATCCAGTTTTGATGAAGGGTTGGCATTGCTGGACAGGGCGTTTTCCTCCTCCTCGAAGTTATATACGGTGTAGCTACCGTGGATTCGCTCCCGTTTACCGGATCTCACGTATCCAAGGCCGAGCATTTCCATTCTCCCGTTGGGCAATTTGCGCTGAGTTCCAGGGACATTCCAAATCTTGTTGTAGAACCGAGCTTGTCGAACAGTCTGTTTTAAGGGTACTCCTTGGCGCTTCAATAGCCTCTTTAGTCCATTTATGTAATATCTGGGCAAATGGATGGGTTGGAGCCTATCGAGTGTAGCATCCGCGCCATGCCAGATCTCTTTCTCTACTTTCGTCTCTGAGGATCGGTAGAATAGGATTACCTTCTCACCCCTTTGCCTGGGAGGGACGTAAAACGTCTGCAGGTCCTGCACATTGTAAGCTTGAAGTGTGTCGAGATCCTTATAGTGTTCTCGCGGCACCATGGTGATTTGCAAACTCTGATCATCGCTAGGGGATGCTTGTATTGACGGCCGATTGGAGAACACGGCATTAACCTCATCTTCCGAGTCACTTCCGAAGATCAACATGGGGGCGGACGTCCCCGGGTTGTTGCGTTGAGACGGCCCAGCATAAACTATCTCTTCTTCTTCTTCAGTATCGCTCCCGAAAACAGGGATGGTGGCGGCGGCGGCTTTGTTCTCCGGCTTGCGACACCTTTCTGTATCCTCGAAATCTGGCAAAAAGTACTTCGCATCTTCGTATTTGCGGACTTCGTTCACGGAAAATAGATTCAGCTCACCTGTTACGGTATATTCGAAACCATCCTTGAAGTACTTCATACACTGATGCTGTGTAGAAGGGATGATGTTGTACTCATGCAACCAAGGACGACCGAGCAAGGCGTTGTAGCAAGTCTTGGCGTCAATGACGTGAAACTTGATGTCCGTGACGAGCAGTCCGAAGCGTAATGTCAGTATCACGGATCCGAGAGTCCGTGACGACTGGGAGTCGAAACCAGAGATGGTAATTTTGTCACGAGCGAGGTGTTGCACACTCATGCAGATTTCTTTCAACACCCGAACATTAAGGAGATTGACGGAGGATCCATTGTCAACCAGGATTTTGCCTATCTTGATATCGTGGCAATACCCGGAGACGTATAGGGGACGGTTGTAGTCGCACGTCCCGAGGAGAAGGTCTTCGTCACCGAAAGTGGTGTCGGCCGTATGCACTTCTTCCAGTTCATCCTTCATCCTTTCCGCGGCGAAGAAGGCTTGGAATTGCTCAGGTTCTTGTAACGCCTTAATTAGTGAATCTCACGCTTCTTTTGATAATAGGAGGGCATCGAGAATGGTAAGTTGAGAAGGTAGGTTCCTTAGGTGCGCCAGGATGTTGTAGTCCACCTTACCCTTCCTGGGAGGGTCTTTGGTAGTCAGCTCTTTCATGACTTGGTCATCTAAAGTGATATCCTCGGTGACCTTTTCCTTTCCTTTATCTTTTCTATTTGCGGGCCCGAGATTCCTTTCCGGGAGCGTACGATTGCGCAGCTGAATGTTTTCGCAGGACTCTGGTTCTTCCTCTTTCCCCAAAACGGATTTTTTAAAGAAAGGGCCCAGAGCCATTTCTTCATCAGAGTAGCTCCCAAAGGTGAGAACTTGTGACCCTCCGGCGTTAACCATGTAACAGTTGCCAGTGGTTCTGTCGTGCCCGTCGGCAGTACTTCTTCGTTCCCGACGAGTCTTGCGTTTCATGCGCTTAAAATGTTGCCGATGAGCAACATATCCCTGCCACCATATCCTAAAGGCGTCGCACTCCTCCATAGGGTGTGAAATTTTCCGATGATATGCGCAATAATTAGGGCGCCTCTCCGCTCCATCGAGCGTGTTTTCTTCCGAGGGTGGTAGCTTCATTCCCATTGACATAGCTTTGGCAAACCTTTTCCTCGTCTTGAATATCTTTTTGTCTACATCGGACGTCTTTTGATCTGGCGGGAGTCCTTCGACTCTTTCGTTCAGTCGCTTGCGTTTAGCTCCTTCCGATGCGGCCATCTCACGCTCCTGATCCGCTTTACTCTTCAGACGAATCTCGTCCAGAAAGGCGTCGATCATTTCATCAGTTGGCCACACAAGCTCTGGTTCAGGCTCTACTCCCAGTTTCTTAGTGCTAGGAGTTTTTTCATCGTCAGTAAACGAGCGGGAGATTACGTTACAACTCACCACGTATCCCTCGGATTCTTCCGACGAACTCTCTCCATCATCTTCCTCTTGAAAGATGTGGTTGAGGAACTCTTGCAGCGTGACAGGAGTTCGCGCCTTTTGATTGTACTCTTCCATCGCGTCGATTTGCTTCTGCAAGTTCGTGTGCTTGCCTCCAGGCTTCACGGGCTTCTTGAATTTCTTATTCTTTTTCTTCGAAGATTTTGACGGTTGGGCGTGAGTATTTGGGCCATCACAACGAGTCTTCATAGTTGGGCGCGGCTTCAACATCCCTTCGATAATTTGAGGTTCAAACGGGTCCTTCCATTCGACCACTGGGCACGCATGAAGGTCCCTCAGCATTCTTTTGGTTTTAGTTGACAGCACGACCTCCCATGGAGCTTCTTCAATAAAGGAACAGGTTGCCCCCGGTGTGTCTTCTTTCTTAGGAGTATGCGGCTGTGGTGGGTTCACCTTCCACTTTTCGGAAAGTGCAAACTTCCCCTGGAGGTATTGATCTTCAATCCATCCTTTAAAGACGAAGCAATCCTCAATCGGATGACTTAACGTTTGATGGTAAGGGCAATAGTTAGGGTTATTCACCTCAGTGGGTTGTGGCGGTCGCCTTGGATTTGGTAGGTTTATAAGTCTGTTGCATACTGCCAGCTCGAATAACCGTTTCGTCTTGTCCCGTGGGAACGAGTAGGGACGCTTCATCTTCTCATTATAATACCGGCGTCTTTCTTCCAATTGATCCGCCAGCTTTGGGGCATCGGGTTGCTGCTGGGCATTCGCGACGAAGGTTGCCTTTCCTTTACCCTTGTCATTCCGAGGTTCTGGCTTCGGGGGAGGCGGTCTATGACTCATCTGGTCCATCTGAGCCAACTTGTCGATTAAAGCCTGGAATGTGGTGGCTTAAAGAACATCATAAACTGGGAGATAGTTGCGTGAGGGTCTAGGGTTCCCACGAACATGCCTACCGCGGGCGCTTCCTCAATGCGTTGCTCGCATTTCGACCACAAATTCCGCCAGCGTATAGCATACTGGACCCAAGTTTCGCCTGGTTTTACCCTGGTGTTAATCAATGTCGTTATTGGAGTGCGTTCGCTGGCGCTTGCGAATTGCTGAGTGAATAGCAACTCCATTTCAGCGAACGTCTTGATAGAATCGTTCGGGAGTTCCGAATACCATTCGAACGCTGTTTCTGATAACCTGCCCACGAACTGGCGAAGCAACAGTTTATCGTCACCGCCGGTGTTACCGCAAAGGTCCCTGAACTGGGCAACATGTTGATGGGGATTGCCGGTCCCCTTATACACGTGGAATTTTGGTATTGTATAACCCGGCGGGTATTTGATTTGGTCGTACCAGCTTGGATACGGCCGCCCCGTTTTTACGACCTGGCCGGCTGCTTCAGTCGCATGATGAACCCGTATTTGCTGGGCTATGTACTCGTCCAAATCAGTTTTAGAAATTGTGTCCTCTTTAGCCGTTGACAAAGCCGGCGGGGGATTTGATGTCTCTCCCCTATCGTCTTCGAGGACGATCGGGGGCTCTTCAGCTGGAAGATCTTGTTGTATCATCATCCCTATCATATCTTGGAAGAGAAGGCCCATACGTTGTATATTGGCTGCTTGTTCAGCAGCCTCTTTGTCCTTCTTCTCCAATATTCGGCGAAGGAATTCGGCGTCAGTTTCTTCCTCCTGGCGTTCGTCCGAGGGTGTTTCTGGGTTTTCTTTTGGCCCGGTAAGTGCGGCCATAGCATTCATCATCTCTTGGAGCTTCTGTTGCTGCTCCTGCGCCTTGGTCACTGACCGTGTAAGCGGTCTATGACTTGTAGACGCACGGCTGTCTTCCTTTCCTGACACCATGTATACGGTATGGACCATCATGCCCCCAGACTTAGGGCGTCTGGGCTTAGTGCTTTTAGCTCTCGTCGCAGGCCCGGGGATCTTCTCCGACCTTCTCTTTTTATGAGCAGTGGAAGTTGAGGGGGCCGTTGAGTGGGCACCCAGACAGCTTTTCGTGGCTTCGCCTGGTGACTGGCTTCCTGTTGGATTTTCAGCTTCTTGTGCTGGCGGGAGAAATTTGGATCGATCATCGAGTCTCGGGCCTGCCGCCAGACTTTATAGATTCGGGAGGACAGCCATTGAAGAGATTGGGGCTGTTCTGTTTCTACTTCTACAGCCCTTTTCAGCGGAGGGGGAGACCTTTTTAGCACCGTGGTAGGAGAATTCCTACGCATCTTATTTAGCATCTCAAAGATGTTCCCAGTCGGAACAGCAGCATTAACTTCTGCCATCGGGGCTGGTGGAGTTAGCCCAGAGGGAGAGTTGCCCCCAGCCTTCCTTACTCGGCGCCAGTGGCGACGTCGAGCGCGTCGAGCGGACGGCGTGGTGAGGGCGATAGCCTCGTCTTGCCCCCTGCGTAGGTGGGGGGTCGCTGCTGGCGTCAGCCTGTCAAAGACCGATGTCCTTTGGGTAACAGGAGCGGGAGCTGGAGCCGTTAATCTTGTAAAGACCGACTTTTTGGCAGGGGAAGCCGCCTTGATGACTTCGGGAGCAGGACCGGTCACTTTCTTAGAATCAGCCTTCTCCGGGATTGCAGGCCCCATTGCGGGTCCACAGGAGTTCTGGCCCAATCTAGAGAAGACCGAGGCGCTGGTGTTGGGCGACCCGTTGAGAGGGGCCGCGGCAGGGGTAAGGCAATCAAAGACCGACTTTTTGGGAGCCTCCCTTGTCAGCACCGGAGCGGTGAATCTTGTCGGCGGGAGCATGGTCCCAAAAAAAAATCCTGTGGTGGCTCGAGTGACTTGTTCCACGGGCATTGCGAATAGCGAAGCAGCTTGGGGTCCGTAGGCTATACCTCCTGGCGAGGCAGAGCGTTGGTTGCAATTGCAGTCCGAGCAGTTGGAGCATTTCACACAAGTAGAAGCCATCGATTCTTTGCTTTCTACAATAAGCAAGACGCCAAGTCTTAGTATCTTGAAACCCAAGGGCAACCATTAGCGAACCGCGATTGGTTCGCGATTACGACACACGAAGTGTGGAGTGGAAAGAGGAAAAGGTCCCACCGGGCGTGCTAGAATCTGTTCCCCTCCGAACGGCAGCAAGGACTGACGTCTCGCCTGAGGTTCGGGGCAGATGCTAATTGGTGCTATCCGTCCACCTCTCCGAAGATGCCAAGTTGATTTATGGCACCGTATATCGAAGGTTTAAACGGATGCGTCCGATGTAGCAGACTTCGTCAGATTCCCCCTCGCTTGAGGGGTTTTTGATTGTGGGGACGCTCTTCCCTGCAGGCGCAAGCCCCTACAGTTAATTACGCTACCGCATCGCGGTAACCACTTTCTCCTTCTCCAGATGGTCACTTCGTGTCGTGTGTATTTATTTTATGTTTGGTTGCCCGTGGATTGTATACGGAGACTGAGTTATGTCGTCGCCCGTAGGGCGTGGACTAGTCCAAATCCGCATTATCTTAGATTTGGGTTTGGGGGTTTGGGTTTAAGGATACGTTAGCCTCCTTTGAAACTAAGATCGACTTAAACGTTTTTTAAGGATACGTTAGTCTAGTTTTTAGACTAAGATCAACTTAACGGGATCGTTTAGATCCAACAAGAGAGCAATAAAAAGGGGGGCTCTGTTGTTTAGTTTAAGGACATTGCGGTCCATGGGTAGTTTAAGGACATTGCGGTCCATGGGTAGTTTAAGGACATTGCGGTCCAATGTTAGTTTTAAGACATTGCGGTCAAGGTTAAGGACGTCATAGTCCATGGGTTTAAGGACCCCACAGTCCGTTGTTAGTTTTAAGACATCTCGGTCAAGGTTAAGGACCTCATAATCCATGAGTTTAAGGACCCCACAGTCCGTTGTTAGTTTTAAGACATCTCGGTCAAGGTTAAGGATCTCATAGTCCATGAGTTTAAGGACCCCACAGTCCGTTGTTAGTTTTAAGACATCTCGGTCAAGGTTAAGGACCTCATAGTCCATGAGTTTAAGGACCCCACAGTCCGTTGTTAGTTTTAAGACATCTCGGTCAAGGTTAAGGATCTCATAGTCCATGAGTTTAAGGACCCCACAGTCCGTTGTTAGTTTTAAGACATCTCGGTCAAGGTTAAGGACCTCATAGTCCATGAGTTTAAGGATCCCACAGTCCGTGTCAATGTGTGGTCATCGGGACCCGTCACCTCTTTGAAGACGTTGAGGAATTACAACGCCAAGTATCAAAGGAGTGAAGAGATGTATCCTTGGACCGGGGTGGATTAAACTGTCTTTGGCCCAATTTGGGATCAAGACCAATTAATTGTGTTATGAGCCCATTAGCCCAGTTAAGTTTGAATTGAGGACTTATGGCCATCTTGGGCTAAGTCCCATCATGTTTAGAATACTGGCTTTCTGTTGGTCCATTGAAGGAGAAGCTTTGCCTCTGGCCATTTAATCAATTGGGCTGAAGTTAGTGTTAAACACTAAAGATCAGCAATGTTGAACACTAGGAACAAGTTAGTGTTTTAACACTAAAAGGCAGTTGGTGTTAAACACCAGCAACAGGGGGTTCAAATTAGTGTTAAACACTAGAGAAAATCAATGTCAAACACTAGCAGCAGAGGTTTCAAATTAGTGTTAAACACTAAGAATAATCAGCGTTAAACACTGCAAATAAAGTTCTTTGATTAGTGTTGAACACTAAGGCCAAACAGTGTTTAACACTGGATTCCGGGATTCCAATTTAGTGTTAAACACTAAGGCAAGAGGGGTCACGTGGTAGCACGTGAGGGCGCCCTCCCTTCCTTAGTTCTGCTGAGAATATCGCATCTTTTAGAGCATCACGTGCCATCACGTGACGGGCATTTAAATGCTTGTATGTTAAATCTTCTGCCGAGGGTCACGTGGGTCACGTAAGGCACTGCCTCAAAGGGCCTTCTCTATGGATCTTTTCGGGGGTCACGTGGTGGCACGTGACCCTGCCTCTTTGTATGTTTTTTTTAGAAGATCTGTTAATCCCTTTTTTAAGAATTAAATTCTTCGTAGGGTTGAACCCTAACGATGAATTTAAGAGGAATTAAATTCCTATTTCCTTCTGAAGATTTATATTCTGGGATAGAGTTGAACTCTGAATTTTCTGTAGGAATTAAATTCCTCATATATGTGAAGAGCTGAATTCTTTCATAAGGTTAAACCCTAATAAAAGCTTTAAAGGAATTAAATTCCCACTCTCTTTTAGAGAGGCATGAGATTCTGTCATAGGGTGAAACCCTAATTTCTTCTTTTTTTAAAGGAATTAAATTCCTGTTATTTTAACAGAACTAAGTTCTTAACTAGGGTTGAACCCTGATTCTGTTCATTCTGAAGGAATTAAATTCCCATAACATAGGGTTAAACCCTAATTTTATTTTAAAGGAATTAAATTCCTATAGTTCTGTGAGAATTAAATTCTCAAACTCACATTCCCTCTCTATGTTTTGGATCTGCATGGCAGGATCTCAACCCAATGAGAATTAAATTCTCAATTCAAGGGGAGATGTGCACTTTACAGATCCTCCACTAAAGAGAGAACTATGTTCTTCTGCTTAATATCAGAGTTAAACTCTGTTGAGAATTAAATTCTTCTTTTCTTTCAAAAAGCCTTCTCTTTCTTACCTAGGGTTTTCTTTTTGCAGAAGATCCAAATTCCTCAAAATGTCAAGGCTCTCTTCTTTTTTTTATGTATCGATCCTCTCTGCATATATCTCTCTATTTGTCTCTTGGCTCCTATTTATAGGAGAAGCAACAAAATCAATTAGTTTTTGATGAAACTTTCATTGAGAGATTTGATTTGTATTCATCATTCATTTGGACCTTTGGATTATTAGGTGAATTTTATTCACCACTGGATTTTAAATCCAGAGATTCTCCTTTATTATTTCGGTTAGATTTTAAGGGGAAATCTTTCCAAATTCAAGATTTTTCCATAGATAGATGATATTTAATCACCTTTAAATTTTTAATTCAATCGGTTCCTTTGGAAAGATTTGAGAGGTCTTTTCTCAGAATTTAATTCTGTTAACAGATGGGCTTTGAAAGCCGGTCACGTGTGGGCACGTGACCCCCTTGGAACGAGCCCTCTTCTTCTTTTTGCGCTCTGCCTTCTGGCCGCTGCTTAGCCGTCACGTGCCACCATGTGACCCCTGGTCACGTGTGAACACGTGACCCTCGTCTGGAGCCTTTTTCTTGATTTAACCGGAGAATGAGTCTGCTGCTCTTAAATGTCACGTGCCAACACGTAACCGCTGGTCACTTGTGAGCACGTGACCTCTTCTGAAGCCTTTTCCTTGATTTGATCAGGGAACTGATGTGCCTTTGAAGCCGTTTTTAAATGTCACGTGCCAACACGTGACCCTGGTCACGTGGGAGCACGTGACCCTTTCTGAAGCCCCTTCCTTTGATGTAGTCGGGAAACTGAATCTGCCTTGCCGATACTTTTAGATGTCACGTGCCAACACGTGACTACTGGTCACGTGTGAGCACGTGACCCTTTTCTGAAGCCTCTTCCGTAGGCTTTCCTGATTTTAAATCAGGAAACAGTCCGGCCTATATGAAAAGGCAAAATCCGGACAAACTCGAGGCACGGTCAGTTCTTTGCAAGTTTTTGGGATATCCCAAACATTCACATGGGTATCTTTTCTACCACGGCGAGGAACAAAAGGTGTTTGTTTCTCGACATGCCACCTTTTTAGAAAAGGAATTTCTTGCAAAAGAAATTAGTGGCAATGATGTAGAACTGGATGAAACTCCGGCTACACAAACTGCGACTGAAGATTTATTGGAACCAGAGAATTCAGTAGTTCCCAACGAACCCCAGTTTCTCCGCCGATCTAGTAGGTTTCCTCATCCACCTGAGAGATACTACGGTTTTCTCGTCGATGGTGGGAGCGAGGATTGCATCATGGAAGATGATGATCCGACTAGCTTCGAACAGGACATCACGAGTGGCGACTCTGTAAAATGGTTGGATGCAATGCGGTCTGAAATGGAATCCATGTACACCAATAAAGTATGGACTTTGGAAGATGCTCTTGAAGGGATAAAACCCATTGGGAGCAAGTGGATCTTCAAGAAAAAACTTGGTGTAGATGGGAAAGTGGAGACTTTCAAAGCTAGACTTGTTGCAAAGGGTTTTTGTCAACGACCAGGTGTGGATTATGACGAAACCTTTTCTCCAGTGGCTATACTTAAGTCCATCCGGATCCTACTTGCCATTGCTGCATGCCATGACTACGAAATCTGGCAAATGGATGTTAAGACCACCTTTCTAAATGGTGATTTAGAAGAGAGCGTGTACATGACTCAGCCGGAGGGCTTCGTGGATACTGGGAGCAGCGGGAATGGGTTTAAGCTGCTTAAATTCATCTATGGGTTAAAGCAGGCATCACGGAGTTGGAACATCTGTTTTGATGTCGTAGTCAAAGAGTTTGGCTTCGTCAAAAATATAGATGAACCTTGTTTATACAAGAAGGTGGCAGAGAGTAAGATTGTCTTCCTCGTATTGTACGTGGATGCCATACTCTTGATAGGAAATGTTCCTATGCTGCACTCGGTTAAGCTCTTCTTATCACATAGATTCTCAACGAAAGATTTAGGTGATGCCTCTTGCATCTTGGGAATTAAGATCTATAGAGATAGATCAAAACGGATACTGGGATTGTCCCAATCCAGGTACATTGACACCATACTAAAGAGGTTTAGTATAGAAGAATCTAAGCGTGGGAATTTACCCACGATCTCTGGACTCACTCTCTCCAAAGAAATGTCTCCCAAGACTGATTTGAAGAGAGCTCGCATGCAAGGAATACCTTATGCTTCGGCAGTAGGCTTTATCATGTATGCGATGCTATGTACCAGACCCGATGTAGCATACTCACTAAGTGCAGTGAGTCGGTATCAAGCAGATCCTGGAGAGAATCACTGGAGAGCTATGAAGAACATTCTCAAGTACTTGAGAAGGACTAAAGGGATGTTCTTGGTGTATGGTAACGGAGAACTCCAAGTGGAGTCCTTTACCGATTCGAGCTTCCAAAGTGATAAGGACGATTCTAAGTCGGTCTCGGGATTTGTCTTTACCCTCAACGGAGGGGCGGTATGCTGGTAGAGTTCCAAGCAGGAAACCGTGGCAGACTCGACGATGGAGGCTAAATACATCCCTGCCAACGATGCTGCCAAAGAGGCTGTTTGGATGAAGAAATTCATAACTAAACTTGGAGTGGTTCCGTCCATTGAGCATCCAATACCTTTGTATTGTGATAACAATGGAGCAGTGGCTTTGGCCAAGGAACCCAGGTCCCATCAGTGATCCAGGCATATTCTGAGGCGGTATCACCTGATCCGAGAGATAGTTGATCGCCGGGAGATCGAGGTCAGGAGAGTTGACACGAAGGACAACAGAGTGGATCCATTCACGAAGGCCTTACCCCAGACACAATTTGAGAGACTCTTTGGGATGTTGGTATGAGATACTACAACAACTGGCCTTAGTGCAAGTGAGAGATTGTTAGTTATGTGTATGCCCTAGAGGCCATTATTGTACATATGATATATATTATAGTGGATGCTTGGACATATATAGAGAGGACTTTCTTGCTCGACATGATAATATGCTATCCGGTTACTCTTTGTCTTAACATGTTGACTTGTATTGTGATACTGTCTTGCTCTCACATGTTGATGAAGCCCTTAGGATGTTTACTTGATTACCAGGACTATGATGGAGATCATATTAGTGGGGCCATGGTATTCCATAAGCACATCCTATAATCGTTCCTAGTCGAGGGTGTATCGAGACAGGGCATCGATACTCCAGAGTAGACTAGCGTATATGCTTCTTGACCCATATGATGGGCGATGGATGATCCCACATCCATTGGTGTTTGACATCAAAAGAGGTATACGGGTGCTCAGTGGAGACTGGGTACACTGAACGGACTCGCGAGAACTCCTAGTTGGTATTATACCTATCGTCAGATAGCAGTTCTCCGGTGACACTGGTACAGGTTAGTCTGTAGACCCGAGATCGTCATAGAGTCTTGTGTGATTCCCTCTGTATTTTGATTTCCACCTTACCACGTTCAAGAGAACGTGCAAAACGGTGGCTTCTGGCTACAGTCCCGAATCACATGGAGGCAATGAGTGACAGGAGGGGTTTCGTCTCTCCCGGTATTGGGGGTTGATGTTGCGCTGTGCTCGATAGGCTATAACTGGAAGTCCCTGGTCAGGGATGATATGGAGATCTACTGGTAAGTGTTATCATTAGTTTCTCAACCCGTTATAATCCTTACATCGGCACGACTTATTGGTTACTGGGGTCTGACGTTTACCACCCCTAAACTGGATATGCGACATATTAGACGATAAGAACGGACTGTACGGTAGTGTTACTGGCAAGCTTTTCAGGAGTGTGTACAGGCTTGCTTGTTGATCTTCTGATCGCTCAATACCCAGGTGGCTGTTACGTTTAGCTGACCGCTTGCAGCTTGTGGGTGTTTGATATGATCATCACCTACTGCCGGCGTATTGACGAGTCTTAGAGTCCTACACAGATGTTTCCTAGCTCAGGAGAAAAGGAGTAGGTGCACATATGTGATATGTGCGGGACCGAGAATAATACAAGTATATGATACTGTATTCTATTCTCGCGATATGTGATATCGGCCGGTTATTTGTGTTATAGCCGGGTCATCGGATCAAGTGTTGATTCGATGAAATGATACATTTTATATTAGTCGGTTATATGTAATATATCCGGATTATCGGATCAAGTATTGATGCGATAATTTAATGTATAATTATATATTTGATATATTAAATTACATTAACTAATATAAGCCCACTTAAGTATTTATATTTCTCACTTTAGATACATTTAACATATATATGATATATGTTTATTGTATTGTTTTCTTTTGTTACATAAATAATATACATGTGATATATATTATTGTAACATGCTAGGTTATATATGCAACATGGGTGTATGAGAATTACACCATATAAAAGATAATGAAAGGTTTTTATTTATTTAGGAAATTCAAAAATGATTGGATTTTTCCATGGTTGTTTTGGATAACCATTGACTGGTCCACCATTTTTGTTTTTCTTTAGATATTTATAAACCCAATCATTACCTTTAACTATGGTTTATTCTCTACATGAGTTAAGGATGACATATACTCACCATGGTTGCATTTCTAACCTCACTCTCACTCCCATTTCATTTTGCTTCATCTTCTTCCTTGAGCTCAAGTGAGAAGCTTTCTAGGTTTTTGATAAAGAGAGAAAAATAATGAGAAACCAAATTCTAAAGTGAGCAAAACTCCTACTTCATCCTCCTCCTCTATACTAGCCATATAGTTTAGGGTGTTAGCTTCATTAGTTGCTTAAGTAGTGAAGAGATTGCTTGAGTCCGGTTTCCTCGAAGTAGATCATCTTGGATTTGGAAGACTTCTAGCAAGAATGGATTACTCACCTTGTGGAGCCTCTCAAGAGTCCGGGACTTAGATCGCAGCGAAGGGACCATTACTCGGAGCATATGAAGTGAAGGACCAGTCTACAAAGGTTGTATTCCGCAAACACTTAGATGTAAAGTTGTTTATATATTGCTTTTGTCTAAATCTTTAGTTAAGATTCTAGGCTTATAGTTAACAATCATGGCAAATTTTTGAAAATGGCATGGTCGATACCCCCCAAAACCTTGCTGTTGTGCTTAGTAATCCTACAGGGGGCCACCTCTTGAGTCTGCGGGACCCACTGTAGAACAATGAGGAATTTTCGGAATACATTCCGAAAGAGGGCAGATCTGTACTGTAAATGGAACGATACCACTCTTTAATATAGAGGCGCCTTTGGGAAGTTCTGGGATGGGTGACCTCCTGGGAAGTGGCCCCTGGTCGGGTCCGGTTCGTCCCGAAGGACAAAACCGTGCGAGTTCGTCCAGAGCGGACAATACTCTCTGTAGGTGGGGTGTGACAATATATATATATATATATATATATATATATATATATATAAGACTCTTAAATCATCTCCGTTATTCTAGAGTGGACCTGTTAGTATTTACTTGTCGGTTATTTCCATGATTAAGGGGTTGTTAGTTATCTGCAGCATTCATTGTCCTCGTTTATCCCTCAACGCTCAATTCTTATAGAACTCAAAGGAGTGCCAGATATGAGAACTTGAAACCCTAAAGGGGACCATGAGCTTGAAGTGGCCCCTGGTCGGATCCGGTTCGCCTTGAAGGCGGCTTTGTCCATAGCGGACAATACTCTCTGTATTGGAGGTGGGGCGTGACAGAATGGTATCAGAGCCGGTCCCTCAATAGTAGGTCCGTGGTTCGAAGACGAACCATTGTTCAAATGTGGGGAGGATGTCGGGACCCATTTTTTGCTCACGGAATAAAGTGCCACGTCAAGTGTCATGCCAAGGGGGCGGGGGCCGCCTCTTGAGTCCGTGGGACCCACTGTAGAACAATGGGGAATTTTCGGAATACATTCTGAAAGAGGGGAGATCTGTACTGTAAATGGAATGATACCACTCTTCAATACAGAGGCGCCTTTGGGAAGTTCTGGGATGGGTGACCGCCTGGGAAATGGCCCATGGTCGGGTCCGGTTCGCCTCGAAGGACAAAACCGTGCGAGTTCGTCCAGAGCGGACAATACTCTCTGTAGGTGGGGCGTGACAATGTGTGTGTGTGTGTGTGTGTGTAAGACTCTTAAATCATCTCCGTTATTCTACAGTGGACCTGTTAGTATTTACTTGTCGGTTGTTTCCATGATTAAGGGGTTGTTAGTTATCTGCAGCATTCATTGTCTTCGTTTATCCCTCAATGCTCAATTCTTATAGAACTCAACGGAGTGCCAGAAATGAGAACTTGAAACCCTAAAGGGGACCACGAGCTTGAATTGGCAGCATGAAATGGTAAATTTACCTTCTATAGAAATTAACTAAGAGGATTGAAACATATTAGTATCAGTGATGATGCTCTTATGTGGGAATTCAATAGATCACGACACGTAGCGGATGACATGCACTCTCGTTTCGATCTATTTATGGGTCGGGTCGAGAGTGGTCTGCTTAGTTTTCTTTGCTCAGCTTGGTGCCGAAAATTCTTCATGGTGGATTGTACGAGAACGACGTGGCGTTTGGTAGTTGCGTCTTTTCGATCTTCAAGTCCACGTGACATCTCACCGTGCGCCTTAATTTTCGCGCGTATCCCCGATGGCATTAGTGGATTACCGAAAGGATGCCGCCATAATGGAGACGTCGCTTCGTCTGTTCGGGCCGGCTATCGACCGAACTCGAGCTTTTTTTACTTGGTCCATGTTAGGAGTTTGCCTACTTCGGGTACGTGCACCGGGTAGAGACCTGCCTGCTGGTTTAATGCGAGACTTAAGGTTCCACCGTTGAGGCCTAGCAGGAAGATATCTGACGGCCTCGTGATGAGGGCCTTTGGATCCACAACGATGTTGGGTAGGAAGCTAACGCGGTGGACGGGCTGAGAAAGAAGCTGCCCGGCCGCCTCGCTAGTAGGGAAGGAAGCTACCCGCGGTGGATGGGTCGAGCAGGAAGCTGCCCAGCCGCCTCGTGATGAGAGCTTTGGATCCACGACGTTGTTGGGCAGGAAGTTACCCGTGGTGGACGGGCCGAGCAGGAAGCTCCCCGGCGGCCTCGTGATGAGGACTTTGGATCTACGTCTTCGTTGGGCAGGAAGCTACCCGCGGTGGATGGGCCGAGCAGGAAGCTCCCCGGCCGTCCCATGATGAGAGCTTTGGATCCACGTCTTCGTTGGGTAGGAAGCTACCCGCGGTGGATGGACCGAGTAGGAAGTGTAGGGTTACTAGGCACACTAACAAGGCTCTACAAGGCATCGACCATGCCCGTTTAAAAAATTTATGTGCCTAAAAACCCTAAGCAAGATCTTGTACTAGAGTTTAGGCGAATCTAAAGGCAAGTAAACAACTTTACTCTAAGGGAACACGAAATACAACCTTTGTAGATCGGTCCTCCACTTCATTTGCTCCTTGTTGAATTCCCTTCGCTGCGATCAAGATTCTCCCGGGTTCTTGCATGGCTTCACGACGCGAAGGATGCGACCTTGCTTGATGTCTCCGAGGCCGAAGATGATCAACGTCGAGGGAATTCCGACTCAAGCTCCTACTTCACTAACTAGAGAATTAGTGAAGTAAACACCCTAAACTAAAGTGCTAGTCTAGTAGAGGATGGAGAAATAGGAAGTTGGTTCTCTTTAGAATTTTGTTTCTCACAATCTTTCTCACTTTAGATCAAACCCTAGTTTTCTTTTTCTCTTGTTCAATGAAGAAGAAGATGAACAAAAGAAAGTGAAGAGGATAATGATCAAGTGAGAAGTCTAACCATGGTGAGTGGGTATCATATACTAACTCTTGTAGAGCCATAACCATAGCTAACACTTATGGTTGGGTTAAGAAATATCTATGGTAAAAACAAACTCAAGTGGACTTAGTCAATGCATCCACAAGCTTCCACAAGCTTCATGCATTGATCTAATCCTCCACTTAATTTTGTAATTACTTAAAATATAAAAACCCAACATAATATATAGCATGGTGTAAGTCTCATACACCCAAGTTATGTGTATCATCAACCATGATACATTAAGAAAACACAATTTAATATATATCATATATATAGTAAAGTTGTGTACATGTGAGGAAAAAACCCTAAGTGAACATGTGTTAGTTAATGTAAACTAGTATATCAAATATACAATTATACAATAAATTATTAAATCAACACTTGACTTAATAATCCGGTCATATCACATATAACCGACTAACATCCAATATATCGACTTATCGAATCAACACTTGATTCGATAACCCGGCTATAACATATATAACCGACCGATACAGAAAGTCGCGAGAATAGAATACGGTATCACATACACGCATTATTCTCGGTCCCGCACATATCACATATGCGCCCCTATTTCGTTTTGCCTGAGCCAGTAAAACCTCTATGTAGGACTCTAAAGACTCGTCAATACGCCGGCAGTAGGTGATGATCACATCACGCACCCACAAGCCGTCAGCGGTACTAGCTGGACGTAACGGCTACCCAGGTATTGAGCGATCAGAAGATCAGCAAGCAAGCCCGCTCCAACTCCTGTAAAAACCTGCCGGTAACACTTCCCGTACAGTCTGGTCTCCTCGTCTGATATGTCGCATATCAAGTTTAGGGGTGGTAAACGTCAGACCCCAATAACCGATAAGTCGTGCCGATGTGAGGCTCATAACGGGTCGAGAAACTACTGGTAACACTTACCAGTAAATCTCTAAATCAGCCCTGGCCAGGGAATTTCCTGTTACGGCCAATCGAGCACAGCGCAACATCAACCCCCAATACCGGGAGAGACGAAACCCCTCCTATCGCTCATTGCCTCCATGTGACTCAGGACTGTACCCAAAAACCACCATTTTGCACGCCCTCATGGACGTGGTAAGGTGGAAATCAAAGCACAGTGGGAATCACATAAGACTCTATGACGATCTCGGGTCTACAGACTAACCTGCACAAGTGTCACCAGAGAACTGCCATCTGACGTGAGGTATAATACCATCTGGGAGTTCTCGGCGAGTCCGTCCAGTGTACCCAGTCTCCACTGAGCACCCGTATACCATCTCTGATGTCAAACACCAATGGATATGGGATCATCCATCGCCCATCACATGGGTCGAGAAGCGTACACGCTAGTCTACTCTGGTATATCGATGCCCTGTCTCGATACACCCACGACTAGGAACATTAAAGGATGTACTTATGGACTACCATGGCCCCACTAGTATGATCTGCATCACAGTCCAGGTAGTCAAGTACACATCCTAAGAGCTTTATCAACATGTAGCTATAAGACAGTATAAAGAGACAAGTATACATGTTAAGATAAAGAGCAACCAGATAGCATACTATCATATTGAGCAAGAAAGTCCTCTCTCTATATGTCCAAGCATCCAATATAATATACATCATCTGTACAATACTGGCCTCTAGGGCATACATACAACTAACAATCTCCCACTTGCACTAGGGCCAGCTGCTGTAGTATCGCATACCAAGCATCCCGAAGAGTCTCTCAAACTGTATCTGGGGAATGGCCTTTGTGAGTGGATCCGCAGTGTTGTTCTTCGTGTTAACCCTCCTAACCTCGATCTCCCGGCGATCAACTATCTCCCGGATCAGGTGATACCGCCTCAGAATATGCCTGGATCGCTGATGGGACCTGGGTTCCTTGGCCAAAGCCACCACTCCATTGTTATCGTAATACAAAAGTATTGGATGCTCAATGGATGGAACCACTCCAAGTTCAGTAATGAACTTCTTGATCCAGACAGCCTCTTTGGCAGTATCGTTGGCAGCGATGTATTCAGCCTCCATCGTCGAGTCTATCACGGTTTCCTGCTTAGAACTCTTCCAGCTAACCGCCCCTCCGTAAAGGGTAAAGACAAATCCCGACTGCGACTTAGAGTCGTCCTTATCACTTTGGAAGCTCGAATCGGTAAAGGACTCCACTTGGAGTTCTCCGTTACCATACACCAAGAGCATCTATTTAGTCCTTCGTAAGTACTTGAGAATGCTCTTCACAGCAGTCCAGTGACTCTCTCCAGGATCAGCTTGATACCTGCTCACTACACTTAGTGAGTATGCTACATCGGGTCTGGTACATAGTATCGTGTACATGATAGAGCCTACTGCCGAAGCATAGGGTATCTCTTGCATGCGAGCTCTCTCCAAATCAGTCTTGGGAGACATCTCTTTGGAGAGAGTGAGCCCTGAGATCGTGGGTAAAAACCCACGTTTGGACTCTTCCATACTAAAGCTCTTTAGTATGGTGTCAATGTGCCTGGATTGGGACAATCCCAGTATCCGTTTAGATCTATCTTTATAGATCATAATTCCCAATATGCAGGAGGCATCACCAAGATCTTTCATTGAGAATCTTTGTGATAAGAAGAGCTTGACCGATTGCAGCATAGGAATGTCATTTCCTATCAAGAGTATGTCGTCCACGTACAATACGAAGAAGACAACCTTACTCTCTGCCACCTTCTTGTAAATACAAGGTTCATCTACGTTTTTGACGAAATCAAACTCTTTGATAACGACGTCAAAGCAGATGTTCCAACTCCGTGATGCTTGCTTTAATCCATAAATGGATTTAAGCAGCTTGCACACTTTCCCGCTGCTCCCACTATCTACGAAGCCCTCTGGCTGAGTCATGTACACGCACTCTTCTAAATCACCGTTTAGAAAGGCGGTCTTAACATCCATTTGTCAGATTTCGTAGTCATGATATGCAGCGATGGAAAGCATGATCCGGATGGATTTAAGCATAGCCACTGGAGAAAAAGTTTCGTCATAGTCCACACCTGGTCTTTGATGAAAACCCTTTGTAACGAGTCTAGCTTTGAAAGTCTCCACTTTCCCATCTACACCAAGTTTTTTCTTGAAGATCCACTTGCTCCCAATGGGTTTTACCCCTTCAGGAGCATCTTCCAAAGTCCATACTTTGTTGGTGTACATGGATTTCATCTCGGACCGCATTGCATCCAGCCATTTCACTGAGTCCACACTCGTGATGGCCTGCTCGAAGCTAGTTGGGTCATCATCAACCATGATGCAATCCTCGCTCCCACCATCCATGAGAAAACCGTAGTATCTCTCAGGTGGGTGAGGAACCTTACTAGATCGGCGGAGTGGCTGGGGTTCATCGGGAACTACCAAATTCTCTGGTTCCACTAAATCTTCAGTTGCAGTTTGTGTATCTGGAACCTCTTCCAGCTCTATCACTTTGCCACTAATTTCTTTTACAAGAAATTCCTTTTCCAGAAAGGTGGCATGTTGAGCAACAAACACCTTTTGTTCCTCACTATGGTAGAAAAAATACCCATATGAGTTCTTTGGATATTCCACAAACTTGCAAAGAACTGACCGTGCCTCGAGTTTGTCCGGATTTTGTCTTTTGACATAGGCCGGACAACCCCATATCTTAACTCGTTTAAGATATGGTCTCTTTCCACTCCATATCTCATATGGTGTGGTAGGTACAGATTTAGATGGAACTTGATTCAATAGGTATGCTGCTGTCTCCAGTGCATACCTCCAGAAGGAAATAGGTAACTCAGCTATGCTCATCATAGAGCGCACCATATCTAATAGGGTGCGGTTCCTCCGTTCTAATACACCGTTGTGTTGTGGTGTATATGGAGGAGTCAGCTGAGAGAGAATCCCATTCTCTTTTAGGAAGTCCAGGAATTCATTGCTCAAGTATTCACCTCCTCGATCAGATCGAAGGATTTTAATACTTTTTCCGGTTTGGTTCTCGACTTCTTGTTTATATTCTCTAAATTTCTTAAAAGCTTCAGACTTATGTCTTATCAAGAACACATGTCCGTATCTTGAGAGATCGTCAGTGAATGTAATGAAGTACGAAGAACCATCCCTGGCATGTGTAGACATGGGACCACATACATCACTATGTATCAGTCCCAAGAGTTCGGTGACTCTTTCTCCGTGTCCCGTAAACGGAGTTTTGGTCATTTTGCCTTTGAGACATGACTGGCAAGTGTCATAAGATGAAAATTCGAACGGTTTCAAGTATCCATCCTTATGCAACTTAGCTAGCCGTGTCGCATTTATATGACCAAGTCTACAATGCCACAAGAAGGATTCGTTCAGTTCTGAACTCTTCCTCTTGTGTGTGTTTGTTATGCTCAGAACTGTTGATTGATTTAGAACATAAATGCCATTGCACAACGTGCCTGATCCAACCAACTTTTG
Source organism: Agapanthus africanus (assembly GCA_030015575.1). NCBI lineage: Eukaryota > Viridiplantae > Streptophyta > Magnoliopsida > Asparagales > Amaryllidaceae > Agapanthus > Agapanthus africanus. Next base: position 899,992,824 of record JASDDO010000022.1, on the reverse strand, counting down.
GTTAAGGAAAATGTTCATAACATTATCCTGTAATACAAAATTATATCCCTCTTTACTTAGTAAAGAAACCGATATAATGTTGCATATCAGGTTCGGGATGTAATAGCATTCGTTCAGATGCAATGTATTACCAGTTGGCAATACAAGGTGATATTCCCCGACGGTTTTAGCTGCAACAATTGCACCATTTCCAACCCTTATGTCTTTATCACCTTCTCCAAGTTCTCTACCTTTTCTAAGCCCATGTAACTGATTACATATACGGGATCCTGACCCGGTATCTAATACCCAGGACGTAGAGCAAATGGAGAAACAGTTCTCCGTAACGAACACACCCGAAGAAAATGCATCAACATGTACTTTCTTCACACGGGTGGCATAGGAATCCTGGTATTCCCCTATATTCTGTTCAGTCTTATAACTCTTATAAGAAAGAACGGAACCAACGTTCCCCAGCACAGTATAATATGCGGGTTCGGTCAATACATCCATATTATTATTTTGATTAAGGCATGATATGGTCGCTACCTGGAGAGAGAGAGAGAAGAAAACACTTTAGCGTATGCTCTTGCAAGATCAGATTGGTTATTATTTTATCTAATCAGGATGGCTCCCACTGTTTTTATCAAATCTTCCTTCAAACCCTAAAAGGAAAGATTAGCCGGGATTAATTACACCCTACAACTTCGCCAATCTTTCAGCCAGGCCAGTGTCGGTACTTTGAGGGAGGTTCCCCGTGCTTTCGCACGGACCTAATTAAAGTAAACCTCGTTTTTCCAGAGGCGTAACTCCGTTGACACCTTTATAGACACCTACTTGATCGGCTAATTGTCCTGTGTAAAACTCTCCTAGGAGCAACAATTACTCGCAGTGGGTATCGGGATCCAACTATCTCATAGAAGGTATGCAATCTCATTGCAAATCTCAACACTTGAAATTCCCGATAATATTTTGCCCCAAACGATCTATGACCTTGACAAGGTCAACAAACCATAGACCGTAAGTCAAGTTCAACCCGTCATTTCTTGATTGAATTAAACCCACCCGTACGACCCTTGACAAGGTCAATAAGGCCGTACGACTACTCTAATCCAATCTGCATCATATGCATAAGCAGATAAATACTGGTCAGCTACCGCACACTGTGCCTTGACAAGGTCAACAAACGCAGCACGAATACTAAGCAGGACTTATCTGAAATGACGGAGGGCTACGACAGGTTTTTCTGAAAACCTATTGCGTAATGAACTTGATATCGTTGTAGAATCGAGTGAAATTTTGAAATGGAGTGATTTTGAGGCTTTCATTACTTTTGCTAAAGAGGTCACTCCCGGTGAAGGGATCTCGGCTCTTTCCTCATCGAATAAGGTGCAGGATATATCATATATATCGCCGTGCAAAGCAAAACTCCAAAAGCAGTCAAAAGTCAAACCGAGTATTGTAGTATCTGCCAGTTTTGCTAAAGAGGTCACTCCCGGTGAAGGGATCTCGGATCTTTCTCCATCAAATAAGGTGCAGGGTATATCATATATACCGCTATGCAAAGCAAAACTGTAGCTACCCTTTTATTTGAAAATTTGATTCTACAACATCTTTTAGGTTTCTTTTCTTTCATTAATCACATTAATGAAGTCCCATCATTTAAGTCACCTAAACATCACAGATAAATACAACGTACACTTATGCCATCCGCATTCGCCTCGATGTCCCCTCGCGCACCGTTAGGTTAGGTAACTAACGGCAGAGCGGGGCAGGGCTAGCGCGGGTGTAAAACATAAGTAACGACTATATAATATATCATATATACTATATACAGTATTTATCACAGCACATCATATGATCACATCACAGATATCGCAGCAGAAGAAACATATGAAACATTGGATATACTAGGATGCCCGTGTTTTATTTTGAGCCTCTATAAAACACGGATTCCACGGTCGCGACGAATAGCCAAACCCACACCCCTAGACCCCTACGAGAGCGGCAAGCAACCCTACCAATTCTAGAGTTAGGAGACCCGGACTCGACTCCTCGAGTTGGTCTCCCACTAGACTCCAGAACCCGGTTACTTGTGCTCTCCTCCTTGGGTCTATCCTAGTGCGGAAAAGTAAATAATATACAAATGGTGACATCGACCTTATCCCGGAAGTGCCCCAATAAAAGAATATTACATACACTTTATTTTACATGAATGAAAATAAAAACTCTCATCTCACATAAACCCCCGGCTATTCAGAACGCGACGATCCAATATAACATATCCAGCAACACATAACATTACATGTCATCAACGTAAGTAAATATACGCATCCTAATTGTCGTTGACATATAGCAACGAAACCGGCGATATCACATATTACACTTACGGTCACAGAAAAGAAAGTGTAAAACTACAACATTTGGAATCCACAATCTCTTTAGACATAGTAAATCCGAAATATCACATATTTCGCATTTCATGCCTAACTGTATGAATTCCACATATTGTATCACATTCCAGATAAATAGACAGTATTAAACTTTCCGATCGAATAATCATATACCCAAGATTTCCATAATAGCTCAACACTTGAGCGGAGTTCAAAAATTCCAGAATACGTCACAGTAGCAACGGTCCAGCCGTAGAAGGGTCAAGCCAACGCCTCACATGTGGCACGCTGTACTGCCCCAAACCCTAAGGTTCAAAAGGCAGTTCAAGACGGTCACATAATCGAGTTAAGGTTTGTTGTCTTCTAGAGGGTCCGTCACATTACATGCACGTGTTTCCGAAAGATTCAAACTCGGGAAAAATTCAACACTTGAATGTTTTTCGTGCCGAGAAAAATTGAGTTAATGATATCCGTTCGAACATTTTAATACTTTCTAAATTATCCGGAATAACAAAACAAAATTAAATTCTCCGATCGAATCGACGAATACAAAAGGATCCCCAGAATACTCAACACTTGAGTCAGTTTAAAAATACCCATAAAATAGTACTATCAGATAAAAGTATTACTGTGCAAACCCCAAGTCAAACACTCTCTGTACTGCCGCGGTTCCGCGGCATAAGCAGGGTATTGCCGCGGAACCGCGGCGGTCCGTACAGATTACGTCACCAATTTTGCACCGTAATGCTTAGAAATCCCTACTGTATTTTTTAGGTATTTTTAATTCTGAAAAAACCCAGATTTTGAAAAAAGTCCAGAGAGGGAGTCGTTTTGACGTTTTCGGGTTCGATCGGGGTTTTAACTTCATTAACACATCGCCTAATGCTCTAGTTAGGCTTTGATACCACTGTAGGGTTACTAGGCACACTAACAAGGCTCTACAAGGTATCGACCATGCCTGTTTAAAAAATTTATGTGCCTAAAAACCCTAAGCAAGATATTGTACTAGAGTTTAGGCGAATCTAAAGGCAAGTAAACAACTTTACTCTAAGGGAACACGAAATACAATCTTTGTAGATCGGTCCTCCACTTCATTTGCTCCTTGTTGAAGTCCCTTCGCTGCGATCAAGGTTCTCCCGGGCTCTTGCATGGCTTCACGACGCGAAGGATGCGACCTTGCTTGAAGTCTCCGAGGCCGAAGATGATCTATGTCGAGGGAATTCCGACTCAAGCTCCTACTTCACTAACTAGAGAATTAGTAAAGTAAACACCCTAAACTAAAGTGCTAGTCTAATAGAGGATGGAGAAATAGGAAGTGGGTTCTCTTTAGAATTTTGTTTCTCACAATCTTTCTCACTTTAGATCAAACCCTAGTTTTCTTTTTCTCTTGTTCAATGAAGAAGAAGACGAACAAAAGAAAGTGAAGAGGATAATGATCAAGTGAGAAGTCTAACCATGGTGAGTGAGTATCATATACTAACTCTTGTAGAGCCATAACCATAGCTAACACTTATGGTTGGGTTAAGAAATATCTATGGTAAAAACAAACTCAAGTGGACTCGGTCAATGCATCCACAAGTTTCTACAAGCTTCATGCATTGATCTAATCCTCCACTTAATTTTGTAATTACTTAAAATATAAAAAACCAACATAATTTATAGCATGGTGTAAGTCTCATACACCCAAGTTATGTGTATCATCGACCATGATACATTAAGAAAACACAATTTAATATATATCATATATATAGTAAAGTTGTGTACATGTGAGGAAAAAACCCTAAGTGAACATGTGTTAGTTAATGTAAACTAGTATATCAAATATACAATAAATTATTATATCAACACTTGACTTAATAATCCGGTCATATCACATATAACCGACTAATATCCAATGTATCGACTTATCGAATCAACACTTGATTCGATAACCCGGCTATAACATATATAACCGACCGATACAGAAAGTCGCGAGAATAGAATACGGTATCACATACACGCATTATTCTCGGTCCCGCATATATCATATATACGCCCCTATTTCGTTTTGCCTGAGCCAATAAAACCTCTATGTAGGACTCTAAAGACTCGTCAATACGCCGGCAGTAGGTAATGATCACATCACGCACCCACAAGCCGTCAGCGGTACTAGCTGGACGTAACGGCTACCCGGATATTGAGCGATCAGAAGATCAGCAAGCAAGCCCGCTCCAACTCCTGTAAAAGCCTGCCGGTAACACTTCCCGTACAGTCCGGTCTCCTCGTCTGATATGTCACATATCAAGTCTAGGGGTGGTAAACGTCAGACCCCAATAACCGATAAGTCGTGCCGATGTGAGGCTCATAACGGGTCGAGAAACTACTGGTAACACTTACCAGTAAATCTCTAAATCAGTTCTGGCCAGGGACTTCCCTGTTACGGCCAATCGAGCACAGTGCAACATCAACCCCCAATACCGGGAGAGACGAAACCCCTCCTATCGCTCATTGCCTCCATGTGACTCGGGACTGCACCCAAAAACCACCATTTTGCATGCCCTCATGGACGTGGTAAGGTGGAAATCAAAGCACAGTGGGAATCACACAAGACTCTATGACGATCTCGGGTCTACAGACTAACCTGCACAAGTGTCACCAGAGAACTGCCATCTGACGTGAGGTATAATACCATCTGGGAGTTCTCGGCGAGTCCGTCCAGTGTACCCAGTCTCCACTGAGCACCCGTATACCATCTCTGATGTCAAACACCAATGGATATGGGATCATCCATCGCCCATCACATGGGTCGAGAAGCGTACACGCTAGTCTACTCTGGTATATCGATGCCTTGTCTCGATACACCCATGAATAGGAACATTAAAGGATATACTTATGGACTACCATGGCCCCACTAGTATGATCTGCATCATAGTCCAGGTAGTCAAGTATACATCCTAAGGGCTTTATCAACATGTAGCTATAAGACAGTATAAAGAGACAGGTATACATGTTAAGATAAAGAGCAACCATATAGCATACTATCATATTGAGCAAGAAAGTCCTCTCTATATATGTCCAAGCATCCAATATAATATACATCATCTGTACAATACTGGCCTCTAGGGCATACATACAACTAATAGGAAGTTGCCCGGCCGCCTCGTGATGAGGGCTTTGGATCTACGACGTTGTTGGGTAGGAAGCTACCCGCGGTGGACGGGCAAGAAGCTTCCCGGCGGCCTCATGATGGGAGTTTTAGATCCACGTCTTCGTTGGGAAGGAAGCTACACGTGGTGGATAGGCAGAGCAGGAAGCTACTCGGCCGCCTCGTGATGATGGGTTTAGATCCACGCCTTCGTTGGGCAGGAAGCTACCCACAGTGGATGGGCCGAGTAGGAAGTTACCCGGCCGCCTCTTGATGAGGGCTTTGGATCCGCGTTTTCATTGGGCAGGAAGCTACCCGCGGTGGATGGGCCGAGCAGGAAGCTGCCCGGCGGCCTCGTGATGAGGGCTTTGACAACGTTTGGAGGTGGAGTGGAACCACCCCAGCCTCCATTGCAAAGCGAGGGATGGCTTGCGCTTCGGCCTCCGTTGTGATGATCGCTGGTCATTATATCGAAAGCGGAAGATCAACTTTTATGGTGGAAAAATCTTTCGTTCCTACAGACGGCGCCAACTGATGGAGGTGGAAATTTTCCTCAAATGTTGTCCTCCGTCGGTCCATCCGCGAGACGTGTCGTCTACGTAAACCCGCTAAATTCCTGAAGGCTACGGAGTTGGAATAACTATGATGCATTGGGGACATTTCGCGGCACCTCGTCTCCGAGATTGCATCCGATCTTTTGGAGACCTCCCCGGAGTACCTTCCATATTCGCCTAGCAACCAGCTAACAGCTCACCTCCGAGCAATCCTACAACCGAGCTTCCACAGCCCCCTTGCTCATCTCCGAGCTGTTACAGAGCTGAGCTTCATCGACCTCCTCGCTCGCCTCCGAGCTATCCACCGATCCGAGCTTCCTCGGCTCCCCTGTTCAGCCGAAAGCACGGAGCCTATGCGAGATCTCCGCCACTCCACGTCTTACGGGCACGCCCTTCCATTAACGAGCGCATCTCGCTATTAATGGACGTATCCCGCCTTCTACTCGAATGTGCCGCGGGGACGTAACGGACGGCGAGAATATCGCGACGGTTCACCTCATGCGACCATTATATAAACCCCCTCCACCAGACGACTCAGGTAATTCGAACTCATTCTAATACGCCGCTACCCTGCTCTTATTCCACGTACTAATTTGATCGTCGAAGGGTTTTACGGTGGTTTCCCACCTTGGGACTTCCCTTGCAGGTAGCTCGGCGTCAACAACATTCAACAATCCATTGAGATCCACACAACCATCCGCATACCCAATCTCCACCGTCCAAAACCACTCGCAGCCAGATCGACAGAGGACAGCATTTGAGGGAGATTTTCACCTCCATCAATTAGTAAAAAGCTTCGGGTTTCTTTTATAGAAATATAAAAATTTGGTGGCCTTATTTAGAAATACCAAAGATTCAAGAGTTTTTATATAAATAAAAAGCCATCCTTTTCAAAATTCTGAATTGTGTAGGCATTCCTAAAATAAAGAGATTCTTTTAATTTTTCTTTTAATTTTATATTTAGACTAATCAAGAGTTGCGATATGCCCCTCTAGTTTGTAAACAAGTAAAGATAACATTTTGCAATATAATACGGTTATTTTAATAATTTAGGTATATAAACAATTGGTCTACTAAAACTTCTTTTGAGGGGCATCATAGTTTAATATATTTTACTGTAATAAAATTTATCAAGTTAAGTTAATGACCTTTTATTTTTCAAATTTGTAGCTTCTCTCTCATTTTCATGGCCCCACCTTCCTCTCACTTCTCCTATATACAATGCTTACGTTAGACCGCAGGGACACCACACACGCCACGCTCCTCTCACGTGCGCTCCCACTACGATTACGAACTCCCCAAGCTACCCACCCTGACGTCGCCGAAAATCGCAGAGCATATCCTGGCATATTCGTAATTCCCACCAAATCAATCGCCATTCTCGTTCTCTCTGCGTTTTTTGACTGTACGGAACCAAACGCGCGTCCTTGCTTCCTTCTACAAGAAGATTCAGACACACTAAAACAAAACAAAAAACCCAGTAAAAATCCAATTTTTATTTGGGTCTTCGAAAAAGCTTCAATTTTGATTAAGGTTTTGGAGACTCGTCCGAATTGGGGGCGAGATGACTGTCGCTCCGCTGCAATCGCTGCCCCTAGGGTTCCGATTTCACCCGACCGATGAAGAGCTCGTGAATCACTACTTGAAGAGGAAGATCAATGGCCGTATCCGTTCGGAGGTTGAGATCATACCTGAGATTGATGTCTGCAAGTGCGAGCCTTGGGATCTTCCTGGTACTCTTTGCTCTCTCTGGAATTTTAGCTGGATTAGTGAAATTTTGGTGATTGGGATGATGATTTGTGCCATGGGTTTGAGGAATTTTAGCGAAAATAGTAGAAATGAAACTTGGCATATGAATGTGTCAAAAACCTGCCATTTAGGAACCCAACTTAACTAGAATATCGAGAATTCAACTGGAATCACAAGAAAATGGGGGGTAAAGGAGAGAAATTTCTTTGAAAACACAGAAGAGAAGAATGAGAGACAACTAGAAGAGAGTTTCATTTCGTTTCTATCATCATAATTATGTCTATTGCACAGTCATTTCTATATATAGAGTATGTTTTGTGCCATGGGTTTGGCAACCTTCAGTGAAATTTGTAAAAACAAAAATTTGGCAAATGAATGATGCTTCAGGGGTTTGTTGGATTTTAGTAAAATTAGTTAAAAAAAAGTGTATTTTTTAGTACAAATGCATTGATGCTTTGTGACACGGGTTTGTTTCCTTTTTTGGGTGTTTGATTGTGCGTGGGTGAGAAAAAAACGAATTTTTGGAAGTCGGTAATTTTTTTTTATAATAGAACGCATTTTAAGTGCAAATAATAATCATTTGTGCATATATGCAAATTCAGATAAGGCTCTGATAAGATCGGAGGACCCAGAATGGTTCTTTTTCGCACCAAAGGATCGGAAATATCTGAATGGGCACAGATCAAACCGGGCAACTGAGGCCGGGTATTGGAAGGCAACAGGGAAGGATCGGACAATTCGAACAAAGGCGCCTGCAGCACCTGCGGTCATCGGGATGAAGAAATCTTTAGTTTTCCATCGAGGAAGAGCCCCAAAGGGAGTTAGAACTCATTGGATCATGCATGAGTATAGAGTTACAGAGCCTGAGTTTGAATCTGGGGAGCAGGTATAGTTAATTTGCAATTTCTTCAAAATTTGGATTGGAGTTTGGAATTTATTCGTCTGCACTATTTGTGTTAGAATTTTCTTTGCTTAATGGAGTGGTAAAATTGTAATTGAAGGTGCAGCGAGGGCTAGAAGTATGTCTAAATGAAGATAGATGGAGAGTGAAAACTTGAAAGATTATGTTAGTTATACTTTCCATTTAGGAGATGACCCTAGATGGAATTGAATGTAGATGCTTGCTAAACCTGAAAAAATTTGGGATAGAGGCTTCTTGGTTTGATCTAAAAAAGAAGAAGAAATTTTTCTCATTTTTCATCTTTGATTCTTAATCTGAATATCTGGCGCATTTCATATAGTATTGTGTTGTTTATCTGGCACGGGCATATAATTTTTTAAGCTTGATGTGAAAGATTATGTTAGTTATACTTTCCATTCAGTGAATTTGATTCAGATCACAGCAGATTTGTTGGTTTGCTTTAATTGTTTATTTATCTTTTAGGCGTTTCAATAGTATTTATGGTCCTATAAGGCCATTCTGTTTGAAAGAAGTTTTGTGGCAACTCCTGTATTTTGTCATCATCTTGTTGCATAACTAATTTTAACCAGGCCATCGAACCAGAGGTATTAATAATTAATTTGGGCAGTGATATATTGTACATCTTTTTATTCTTCACCTGTTTCTTTAGCCCATGTGTATGTATGAGATCTGCACATGCATGATATTTGAGATTTCACTTGTGTCTTTAACCCATTCGTCAGATGTGCAGATCTCTGCACATGCAAATTCTTACCCTTTTTTTGGTTTAGCTTTGGTTCAACAGTTGCACCCATTTTGTTCAATATTTGTATGCCGGTGTTTGTATATATTACACCCTTTTCTTTTGTACAGGGCGGTTATGTTCTCTATCGTCTGTTTAGGAAGCCAGAGGATACGGCTCCCAGTAGGAGTGACGATGAAATGGAGGGGACCCGTTTGTCTCCTACACCAACAAAATCGTCTCCATGTAATCCACAGAATGAAGCAGATGCCTCCGATGAACTCTCGACACCGATAATGGCAGAACCATTAAATAAATTATCCCCAGCCGCATATATACAAGAAGATCCTCAATCTTTGGTTACTCCGACTGAAAATCAACCGATAGGTATCACAAGATGGCTAGCTGATGAAGCTGATTGCTCTTCTATCAAACCAGAAATTCTGCATTGCAATAGTCTTGTGGCAGTTGAAAAGGAGGTTGAAGCAAGATCTGTGGTAAGGCAGATTCTTGATTAAATAGGCTAACTACTTAGAATGCAGTTTATCTCTATTTTGCCTTTTATTACGTTCTTTTGATTATGTCTGTATGTGCAATGGCTAGTATTAGGGGGGTGGGGGTGGGGTGTTAGAAAGGAGATTTGAACCGAAGGCAAATTCAATATTGGACATCTAACCGAAGGCTAAACTCAACTATTGTTTCACAGATTAAAACTTGCGTTTTTATAAAAATTTGAACCAATTTAGTCAATATGTAAGTGGTGATTAAAAATGTTGGACGACAAACCCTGTGACTGCTCCATGAACTTCAGATCTAAGACGACTCTGCTAATTACAGCTGTTATTTAAAATTATAACTTAATAAATTTATTATTTTCATATGCTTTGCCTGCCTAATCTGAACCCAACTTGGATCAGCCATTGTCTGCATGCATTATTTTCTTTCTTCATTTGCTTGATTTTTGCAACCTAAGCATTGCCGTTCTGTGTTTATTTCAGGTAGATCCTCTAGGGGATCCTTTGGGGCAGTACCATGGCCAAAAAGACGACCACCTAAATTTTCATGACTTTCCTAATATCACTACTCCGATGCTTCCCAACAATGGCCACCCATTCTTGGGAGAACCACATATGGGATTCAATCAAGCTGATTATACCGAAGATGACCCCATGAATGTGATTTTGAATTCAATTTTGAGCAGCAAAGATGATTTTTCCGTAGGATCAAATGTTCAGCAGATTTCCATCCACGAAGTTGTCCACAGTCGGTCAAGTAGCGAAGTCGATACAGAAGTTGGCCAAAAAGACGACCACCTAAATTTTCATGACTTTCCTAATATCACTACTCCGATGCTTCCTAACAATGACCACCCATTCTTGGGAGAACCACATATGGGATTCAATCAAGCTGATTATACCGAAGATGACCCCATGAATGTGATTTTGAATTCAATTTTGAGCAGCAAAGATGATTTTTCCGTAGGATCAAATGTTCAGCAGATTTCCATCCACGAAGTTGTCCACAGTCGGTCAAGTAGCGAAGTCGATACAGAAGCGGGGTTAGCACAGGTAGACTAGTTATTACAACTGTTAGAATACGAAAATGGGCGAGTTTTACAGCTGTTAGGACACTTAGGATAAAAATGATCTAATTGCATATAACACCTCTCATTTATACATCATGTAGCTCTTGTCACCCCTCAACTGCTTTATTAGCAGCTCATGACACCCCTAAGTTAGTAGACAATTTTGCCAAATTCCTCTTCCAAGTCTTAACTAGTCATATCGAGAGAGTGACACTAGGGATGCTATGTGCTAAAACACCAGATAAATTATGCCTAAAAATTTTACAATTGGCACTTGGTAGAATGTAAAAATGGGTTATTTACATATAACACTACTCATATATACATCTTTCAGATTTTATTGGCCCTCAAATGGTAGCACATGACGTCTCTAAGTTAGTGGATACTCAGGTCAAAGTTTCACTTCTTAGTCGTGTGTAGTCATATTGAGATGTAGTCATATTGAGACTGATGCAGGGTGCTAGATGCTCATAAACGAGTTGAAGGTTGATAAGTGCTAGACAAGGTATAAACGGAGCGTGTTAGATACAAATACCCTATAGAACAACTTTAAAGTTTTCGTGCACCACCCATCTTCAAATTCTACCGGGTGTATATTTATAGTACGTTAAATTACCAGGTTTGAGGCCATAAAAGAGTGCGCTCTACTTGCTGTGGACTGTCGGGATATAAAAATTTCTCTCTCAACTTCACCCCAACTTGAGAGTTTGGTGCAGTAGCAGAGAAACTATAAATCTTTGTGAACGGGTCACCAATTAGAATCACAACTTGCTTTCATCCTTTCATGTTCAATCTTTGTATACCTGCAGGGAGGTCTAAGCTCGATTGATCCTGCATGGTTCTTAATGGATGATTTCACTGATATCAACAGCATTTTCAACGAGAACACTAACATTGGATCAGATGTGTATTCAGTGGATTCTGGTTCGGAATCCTTGCAGGAATTGTTCAATAGCATAAACGAATCCAATAATCATATGAATGCTTTTGGAAATAATGTTGGTGTCTATGAAACTAAACCTACTGGAATCATTACTAGACCCCGACCACCTCAACCTCCGGTTGTGGATAACTTATCATCACAACAAGGCGATGCGGGAAGAAGGATCCGTTTGCAATTGAGCAATGAGACAGAAGATGATGAAGATGGAGAAATAATTGTAAAGGTAGGAAGACTTTTTACTTGAAAGTTGCTACTATTTTGCACTGGCGATGCAAATAGATATTACGTTAGATACCATTGGAAAATCCTAAGAATATTTTTTCAAAAAGATTTTAAACAGTAGAGATCACTAAAGATTTTCATTAAAATCTTTAAGGATATGAAAATGATTTGAATATATATATACAGGGGAGTGCTCCATTACAAACCGGTCCGTGTTTTTTAAAAACGGGAACTCTCGGACTACGACATATTTTGACGATATGATCTGTTCAAGTTGATCACCCCATGCTTAAATGTGTGTGTGAAAATTCAAGAGATTTGAAGACCTCTAACCTATGTATCGGATGAAGTTTATGTTGCATTATTGAAAGACGTTCATTTTTGCACCCATCGATGCATAAGTTAGAGGTCTTCAAATCCGTTGATTTTTCATACACATACATTTGCGGGTAGGATGATCAACTTGAACGGATCGGATCGTCAGAATATGTCGTAGACCGAGGGTTCCCGTTTTTAAAAAACGTGGACCGGTTTTCATTGGAGCACTCCCCTATATATATATATATATAAAAGAATATTTTTGTCACATGTCATGTTGAGAATCAAATTGGATTTTTTTTTCTCTAAAGGCGCCTTCCCTTTTTGAGTTAATACAGTAGAGAGTTGGAATTGATAGAGTGTAACTATTAGTTGCAGGTAGAAGATATTAAGGAGCAAGATGCCATTGTCGATGCGACAGAGATCTTGGAGTCTGCCCGTAAAATTAAGCTTGAGGCTTCGTCTATTCATGGTAATATGTTGGAATTTTTTAAACTAAGCTAAATTGCAAATAAAGGAGGGTGGTATCAAAGCACCCATAGTTCAGTGAGAAAATGACAAGAAATAAATCTTCGGATTTAAATATCAAAGTTCACGATATTTAAGTACCTGGAGTACAAGAGTAATAGATGGTGGGGTAATACCCAATGTTGGCCACCAAGAAAGTCGGCAAAAAAGGGTGTTAATAACACCGAAAGTAGGAGCTACATAAGTATAGACGAATCATTTAGCTCTGATTATAGCTCTAATAAAACAGTCTTTTAAAAAAGGCTGCATTAGGGCTCGAAGAAAATTATTATTAGAAAAATATTTCTGAAACCATCATATGTTTAGAAGGGAATGATATTCCCAAAATAAATGACCTATGGTCTCTAAAAGAGAAGGGTTTTTTCCCGTTAGCCTCCCATACTTCAATCTTTTTCTGTCTCCCGACATAGTTAGTATTTACCCCTAGCCCCTGTCACGCTCCGTTTCCCAAAATACAGAATACGGAGAGCAACGAAGACCAGACGTGCTACATACGGTAAGGAAAGATTCTTCCATAGTCACATAAAGGCTGTCTAGCCAACCTGTCAAAGATAATATCCAACAGGAGAGATAACACTGATAATCATGCTGCAACGAAACCATAAAGAATACTAAAAATAGGCCCACTAGATAATCGATGCAAATAAAGACCCGATACAATAGGTTCGAAAAAAAACAAGATCCGAAAGGAGATACATAAGTCCTAATGTTCCACAAGGGCGCACATACTAAATACTAACTAAAAAGAAATAAACCTACGGGCTACTGATCTTCGGCAAAGTCCTGATAGCTGCTCCGATCCTGCTCAGCCTGAAAATGCGTTTCTAAATCTGAGATGGCAGATCTCAGGGATGTCAGAATATCTCAACAAGTACTCAACGTAAAAGGGGTGTGTATGTAGTATGATAACATGAGTATGTAAGTGGTGTGAAGCCCGTGTGCGCATGTTTATAAATACATATGGATATAGTAATAATATAAAACAGACATATAAACATGTCAAGTCATATCTTACTGGTCACTAAAAGGTAATCTATCCTATCGTGAGTTCAAGTGTGTACGTCAACCTCTGCAGGAGTATTCCTAATCCAAGAGTAGAGCCCAGAGGCTAGGAAACACCGGCCCAAATGTGGAATGAACAAGCGACCGATATATCCCGGCACGAGCTGTAATAACATGCGGCCGATATAGCCCGGTACGAGCTGTAATAACATGCGACCGATATAGCCCGATACGTGCTGCTGGCATGGGACTTCTGAGATTCTGTTGCACGAACGCACACTCAAACTATCCCAACCCCCGCGTATTTATAGCTAACATGGTAATAAATTCAATCACAATATAGAATGCTGACTGGACAGGAAAACATGACAAGTCACGATGATAGTACAGTATGGTAAACATGTAAGCACGAGTAATTGTTTTATGGCATGAATGTTCAGTATTCTAATTAGTGATATCGTTTTAATGTAAGGAAACAGAAATTGTGGACATGCATGTCATGTCGAGCAGGTCGATGATAATGGTCTCAAGTAGTATGTCAAATACAGTCGATATAATATGATAGTATCAATAATGTAAACAAGAATCTATATGAATTTACAAGCATCTTCATTTAATATCCGGATGTATTATTGGGAAAAATAATAAACTAAAATATGGTTGTAAAAGATTAATGTGATTAATGGGTGTTCTAGAAATCCTAGGGTTTTCATTTCATGCATGATGAATATAAGGTTTCATTTAACAGCGTATGGTTGATTGTTAATAAAAACACAAAACTAAATATATAAAATTAATACCGAGAGTATTAAAACACAATCAATATAATTATCTTATATAAACGCACTTAAGCGTTGTGTCTCATACTATTAGTAACAATGAGTAATTTCTTGATTTTATTATATATTGTATATTTATTTTTTTGCTGTGACAATGATCTGATCTTATGTATAAATAATTTAATTATCTTGAACTACTGTTCACTAAGCACTATATTATGTAAGCTATATTCTACAAAGATTCAACAAAAAAATAAAACTGAATTGATAATTTAACTTAATGAAATGATAACTCACATATACTAATTAATATTTATATCAACTATGCAAATAAGTCTCTCTCTCTCTCTCTCTCTATATATATATATATATATATATATATATATATATATATATATATATATGAGCAGCATGTAAATTTATGTGAGCAGTATAAAACTAAGGTTTTTATCATCTATATAATAGTTACGTGGTATTTTAGTGAAATTGCACAATAATACAATTTTCATTCAAATATTATAGACTAAGAATTTATTGCGATATTTGTCGATATTGCATCGGATAAAAAAAACAAGAGTACTTGTCTCGGAGACGGACAAACACGATGACACGAAACGCAACTCCAAGCTTTGATGGCTCGGCAAATTTTGAAGAAGAAAATATTGTGATGGGAAAGAGAGTTATATGAGAAGTAGAGAGAATAATCATATTATTTATAGGGAAGGGAAAGATGTTAAAAATTGGAGAGAGATTATTAAATTGGAGAGAATATTTTGATGAGATGAGATTTGGGTTTGATTTTAAGAGAGAGAAAGATATATAAATATAAAAGAGAGATATGATGGGTTATATATACTTGTATAAGATATTAGAAAAGTTGTATATACACATATTAGTTTGTATATAGTTAGGATAATAGAAAAATATATGTATATACATATATTAGTATATAGTAAAAATATATTCAAAACCCAATATATCCAAAAGGAAAAAGAAACATACGATCGGACTAGGGTGTTTCACCCTCTATACTTATAAGTTACTCCTGCAGCCCTCTACCTCACTTTTGAATATGATTCCCCCTTTTCCTCTTCTTCGCCACCGCTGCCATCCCTACCGTCGCCGTCTTCTCTTCTTCGCCACCGCCACCGCTATCTTTCTTCTTCAACCCATTAACACATCCTTCCTCATTCTCTTCAACACTGCCGCCACCGCCATCACTACCATCATCAACATTACCTTCTTCTTCAACGCACAATCGCAGCCACCGCCGTCATTATCAAGAACACACCGCTGCCGCCATCTTTCTTCCTCTTCAACCCGCTACCGTCTCTTTCTTCCTCCTCCTCGGACATTGATGTCCGGGAAGGAAGAAGGAGGTGGTGGCGGGTTGAAGAGGAGGAAGAAGGATGGCGGTGGTGTATTCTTGGCGGCAGCGGTTGTCGGTTGAAGAAGAGGAAGAAGAAGATGGCGTTGATGATGGCGGCGGCGGCGGTGTTGAAGAGGAGGCGTTGATGGGTTGAAGAGGAGAAAGATGGCGGTGGCAAAGACGTGGAGAAGGTGGCGGCGATGGGGATCGCGACGATGGCCAGAAAGGAGGAGGAATAATATTCAAAAGTAAAGTAGGGGGCCGCAGGAATAACTTATAAGTATAGTGGGGGCTAGAAGTAAATACTAATTATGGAGGGGACAGAGGAAAATATTGAAGCATGGGGGGATAACGGAAAAAAACCCAAAAGAGAAATATATCGAGAATGACTTATATGCTTCTATGGAAGGGAAATCCCTCCAGATTATACAAGCATTATTAACAGTTTCTAACTCGGTAGAATTCTGGCAGACCAAATGACGAGATGTAAATCTTGGGATTAAAAAAATTGAAAAAAGGAAAGAAAAATCACTCATGCTTAAGATTTAAGTGCATGTTCTGATGAAAGAGGGTGGTATCAAAGAACTGAAAGTACAAAATCTACAATGTAGGCCAAAAAAAGTGGCAGAAGAACTGACAAAAAAGAACCAGCATCTTCGGATCAAATAGTTGAAAAATAATAAATTTTGATTGCTCAAGTCAAAAATTCGTAGAAGAAATGATGGAAAGTAAACGGTAATTTGCAATTGAATAGCTGCCAAAAAAAAACAGGAAGAGAAAATTAGCAGTTGCTCTGGTAAGAGTAAAGATAAAAGAGGGTTGTATCATGCTATGCAGAAATAGGCAAGGAAAGTTGAATGCATTTAAATTTTGGGATATTGTTTTCTCAATAATTGTTTGCTAACCATGATGCTTTCCAATCTTTCAGATGTTTCTATTACTTCAAATAAAGAAGAATCTAAACTTTCTCACATATCTGAAGAATTCGAATCAAAGTTGAGAATGAGAGCAAAATCTAACAAAGAAACTACAAAGCATGAAAAACTAAAGGATCAAGCTCCTGTGACGAAGTCATCGGCATCCGCAGTTGCCATGGCTTATGCAATTTGTTTAGTCGGTATGATGACGATCCTCGCCTTTGTTTGTGTCACGATATGGAGATGGAGGAGATCTCAGGGCGCTGTGGAATTCTATTGGAGTTCTTTGTAATTCTCCATGGGAATGTTGTAGTTTAGTTTTGTAAATAACAAGGGGATTTCAGATGCTTGTAATTTTATGTTTGTAATGTGAAGTTGAATTGAAGAAAGAAACTGAGTGATGATGAAAGTAGCAGCAGCCTGTTGTAAAATAATGATGAATAGTTATGTAGGAACTTCCCCGTGTTTTGATGGGATTGTAACTTCTGTTACTAAATTTAGTTTTTTGTATTATTTGTGTAAGTGTTGTGCAACTTTTCTGTTTTATTATCTATTTGTATTTTATCAGAATGATAAAGTTCTGCATGTCCCTTTGTCCAACTTTACCGTTGCTGTATTACTGTGCCCCCTTCATTATATATATGTGCCGGTATGTTGCACCTGATGCATGTTGACTTCTAATAGACATTTTATGGTATAAATAAATATTGATTTAAAAATAGACATTTGGTAACAAGGTTTTAACAATATCTTTGAAAATTGAAAAAGACGTGCCTAGAGATGTGTGCAGAGAGAAGAGGGGAAATGAGGGTTTTTAAAATTTGATTTCATTTGAGTCAATTAAAATATTTTAGTAAGTTGATACAGATAGGTTCATATGTGGAATAAATTTGAAGAATATTTTTTTTAAAAAATTTATTAAAAAAGATAGTCGTCAATTGGTGACTTTAGCTAATGTTAACAACGATATCCTTGAAGTTTGCATTATAATCTAATTTATCTAAAGTACTCTACTAAATGAAAATGAGTAAAATTTTTGGCAGTCCCCTTTTGATATATTACATACTTTAATTTAAATTTCATCGTCTACTGCAACTAAAAGCCTATTTATGTAAAAAAGTAAATTTAATTTAAAAATAGAGTGGGAATAACATGTATTTGTCAATGGGATGTGTTAATAATAAAATTATTAATTTATAAATTTTACAATGAATATTCAAGCTTAGTGGGCCATGTTTTAAAGGATATGGAGTAACTAAATAACCCTTCTAATACACTCTCATTTTTATGATATACTTTCTTACTCTTTTCATCCAATTTTAATAGTCGTTTTAGAGACTTATTTTTCTCCTATAATTCTAGTTGTTTTTGATAATCGAGATAATTTTACCATCCGATTACCAAATTTACCCTTCATTATATTCTCATGCACCTCATAGAAAAATGGTCTTAATTAATATTGGTGTTAAAAGAACAGAATTAAGGTGAAATGGTCTCTAGGAAATGCGCATACACCCACATTCTCCCATTTCAATCTTCATTAACTCTCCATGCTCTTATTCAATGTTGTGCATTAGATCTTTACGTTTAGGGAGAAGGCAAGGGGTCAAAAAATTATGGGAACTCTCAAATTGAATGAACACATAAAATTAAGAGACATTAACCGTATAATGTAAAGATTTTTTTTTTTGCATGACCTAGGGCATTGTGTTTTACGTAGGGAGACTTGATAAATTAGGGGTATTGCGGTAAATTGAAATGCTCATAATTTAACATATCGGTAAACGTGAAAAATTCTTAAGCGAACTATTAAAATGGGACGGAGGAAGTATATAATCTAGAACTATTGGTTTTGTAAAGGGATAACAAAAAAAGGTGCGGTAATATCTGCTAATAAATATGCTCATAATTAAAACAAGACAATCAGATCCATCATTTAAACTTAGAATAGACATGTTTTTTGACAAAAATAAAATTGGAAATTGAAAAAAAAGGAAATTGTTAAATTTCGAGGGGTTTTCACGTCCCGCTTTCTAAAAGAACGTTAACAGGCACGTGACGAGACCCACGACGTATTTATTTCGAGAAGGTCTTTTCTCATAACAAATACGCTAAGCGTAAGATAAACAGTATAAAATATGACAAGAATGAATATGATAATGAAAATCCAACTATGATATATTTACATTCAAGATTTCAAACTGATACAAGATGTCTGAACAAGAAATATAAATATAAAGAGCCTAAACAAGTGGCATACTGAAAATAAAAACTGGACTGAAACTAAGAACTTGTTTGTGATGCGAACTGGTTGTAATTCTCTTCAGTCGGTTCTACTCCTTCAGTCCCTAAACCACCTGACGGACATTTCAAGAAAATAAAGAGATGGATAGAATACCCGTCAGCGAACTTGCGCTCGGTAAGTGCCAAAAAAGGATGAGAATTATATGTATGAAGTGCGAGGTGATATGTGATATAATATGAATAGAAATCATGAACATATGAACAAGTCTGGCATGATAGTGTGCATGTCAACTATATAAGCATGACAATATAATATGAGCATGGCAATAAGATATAACATACGTTGGTCAACGTGAGCATGCGATCAGTGAAAGTGCTGAACATGAATAGAAATGACGATGTGTCCTAATAGGTCTCTATAAGGGTAAACTATTCTAACGACAGTTCAAATGTGAATATCAACCAATCTCAAGAGTATTCTCAAACCCAAAGCTATTGTTTAGAGGCAAGGAATCACGAGCCCGAATTAAGAGTGTTAGTAACGGGATTTCAATCGTCATTGAAGTATTCCAAACCCAACATGCTATCGTCCAGGGGTAAGAAAACACAGGCCCTCATGATTGTATGCATATTTTAGTATTCATGGATTCATGTACTAGAGGGACTTCTGAGATTTCATTGGATTCATATTCAAACTGCCCTTAGTTAAAGGTATAAGTCTTACTCGAATTCATGAATATATAAGATAGAGTAAGAGTTCAAGAGTCAAGTCGAGTTCAAGTATTCATGTCAAGTTTAAGTGTTGGTGTCAAGTATTCATATTAAGTCATTACGTATTCATGGTTCGGGTCAAGTCGAGTCAAGCATGCAATAGGTTTAGCATAAGTCATGTATAGATCAAGTGGTCATGTCAGGTTCAAGCATTCATGTAATTTGATTTTTCATGAAGCTATGTATTCAACCTGTTTATATATATAGATATAGACAAGTGGTAGCACTCATTGTTTTCGGTTCCTCGAGATTCAAGAGAGAATAGACCACTTAAACCCATTAGCTACCTAGAATACTTTAAAAATTAGTTTTATAGATCCTAAGTATTTATGTGAATGGATGGTATTTAGAAACTTCATGGTATTTATGTAAAATAGGCCATTATATACTCGAGGGGTTTTATATAAAATACTATGTTTTAAAATCTCGAGAATGTTTTGATTTAAATAAAATGACGAGGGTGTTAGTAACATATACTTTTGGAAGGTTAGTGTATTTATGTGGAAAAAACTAACTTTAGGTTATTTTAGTAAAACTAACCCTTCTAGAGTTAAAGGTATTTTCTTGAAATATATAATTTGAAATCTTGTTTTCTTTTAAACTAATTACAAATGATAAATTATAGGTACTAGCCCAATTATTTTAATTTTATCATCTTTTATTTTATTTTAATTTTATAGAAATTGTTTTACTTTTCTTAATCCTCTTTTCCTTTCGAGACCGCACTCCGTGAAGAGCTCCGTATCTCACTCTACTAGATCCAAGACGTATTTTAACCAGCACCATCTATAATAGATTCTCCTTAAAAGGGTTGTACAGACAAAATTTACAAAGGATAAGTTTATAGTTTATTCTAATTTCAAACCCGATGGTATTTTAGTACGAGTTAATCTCTTAGGAATTTTATTATAAAAATTATTGTGAAGTATGAATCAAAAGTGCGTGTGAGATAGGTCGTTACCCCGTGCATTATCTACAGCTAGAGTTAACAATATCGTATCACCAAAATAATGTTTGCAAATAATAGTACATGGTATTTATTTGCTATATTATCATCTTTTCAATCTAGATGGGACAAGGTTATGATATCACAAGTATTTTAAAGTAATGAATTAACTAACATGAATAGAGCACATGATTATGGCATAATTTGTTATCCAAGGCATATAAACTTTGTCATTAGCTATCAAAAACATAATAAGAGTAGTTTCGAATACGAACACAGACACATGAAATATATATGTGTGTATATTAAAATTAGTGCATTGGTACTAAGTATGGATTCCATATATTGGGACTTAGCGTAGGTACAAGTGAAAAGAGAGTGGCGGCATGGCAACAAGGAAATTCAACAAGAAGAAAGAAAAGAGTGAACTAGAGGAGAAGGAGAAGAAGGAGCAGGTGACTTACGCGTTTTGAAATTCGGTATAACGACCGAATCGACGACTAACATAGGTACTCGGACTCAACGAAAACGTCACTTTGGGTGATAGAAATTGGCAATGGTTTTGGAAAGAGCTAGGAGAAGAATTTCAGAGAGGATTCTAGCTTTGTCGTCGATGGAGAGATCTTCACAACGAGTTTAGAGAAAGCTTTTGGAGATAATTTTTTCAGTATATTTTCGAAGAGGAAAAGAGTTGGAATAGCATTGGGTTTTATAATAGAGAGGTAATGAAAATATGGTGTGAAAGATCTGTTAGAAGAGCATTAAAAATCATTTTAATGGAGAAATGAAGGGTTGGGCGGTTCTTGGATTGAAAAGGGGAGTTTGGGTAGTCAAAACGAATAGAGGGGAGCTCAAGAGTCGCATGAAAACGGATGGAGCACGTAATGCTCATGTCTGGCCGTCCGAACCCGTATCGGGGCCACCCCAGTGTTAGGAATATGTATGCCCTAGAGGCCATTATTGTAATATTATAGTGGATCCTTGGACATATATATAAAAGACTTTCTTATTCAACATGATAATATGCTATCTGGTTACTCTTTATCTTAACATGTACATTTGTTCTAGTTTACTATTTTACTGATACATGTTATAAAGCCCTTAGGATGTTTTGCTTGACTACCAAGACTATAATGTAGATCATACTAGTGGTGCTTGTGTAGTCCACAAGCACATCCTTGAAGTGTTTCTAGTCGAGCGAGTATCGAGACAGGGTATCGATATTCCAGAATAGACTAGTGTGTAAGTTTCTTGACCCTGTATAGGGCGATGGTTGATCCCACAACCATTGGTGTTTGACATCAAATATTGTATACATGTGCTCATTGGAGAATGAGTACACTGAACGTACTCGCCGAGAACTCCTAGATGGTATCATACCTATCGTCAGATAGCAATTCTCTGGTGACACTTGTACAGATTAGTCTGTAGACCCGAAATTGTCATAGTGCCTTGTGTGGTTCCCACTGTACTTTGATTACCTCCCTACCATGGCTCTACTGAGTCATGCAAATAGGTGGTAGTTAGGAATAGTTCCGAATCACATGGAGACGGTGAGCGATAGGAGGAGTTTCGTTTCTCTCGGTATTGGGAGTTGATATTATGTTATGCTCAATTGGCTATAATAGCAAGTATCTGTTCAGGGCTGATGGGATTTACTGATAAGTGTTATCAGCAGTTTCTCGATTTGTTATAGATCATGCATCGGCATGACTTATCGAGTTATTGGGGTCTGATGATTCCACCCCTAGACTTGATAAGCGACATATCAGACGAAGAGACTGGACTGTACGATAAGTGTTTCTTATATTCTCTACGGGAGTTTGGACAAGTTTACTTGCTGATCTTCTATTCGTTCAATACCTGGGTGGCCGTTATGTGCAGCTAGTACCGCTGACAGCTTGTAGGTGTTTGATATGATCATTACCTACTGTCAGCGTATTGATGAGTCTTTAGAGTCCCACATAGAGGTTTCCCAGCTCAAGCCAAATGAAGTAGGGTATGTATGGAGATATGTGCGGGAGCTTGATTAAATACGAGTATATGACACTGTATTCTAATCAAGCGTTATATGATATTAGTTGGGTTATATATGATATAACCAGATTATTGAATTAAGTGTTGATTTAATAATTTTATATATATATATATATATATATATATAAACTAATATTATGCTCACTTAATATTTTTCATCACTTTATATATTATTTATATGTGATATAAATAATATATATAAATTTGAAATGGTTATTTATACACAAGAGTTGTGTGTGTGAGAATCACATAGGATTGAAGATAAGAGATAATGATTTACTTATATGAATTAAGAAAAGAAACAATGAGTCATGGTTTTGGAAGCGTGTAGCAAGCATGACTGGTTGATCTTGTCTAAAAAATTGATTTAAGTTTATCATTTTCCAACACTTGTTCTCAAGCCTTGCTTATTTTCTTACAACCATCCTTATCTTCATCTTCTTCATTTTCTTCTTCTTGAATCACTATTCACCCAAGAGGAAAAAGAAAGGAAGAATTTTTAGTAAGCCAAAAACCTTATTTCATCAATCTAAACCATTCTAACAATTTAGTTTAGCTTGTTTACTTCACTAATGTTTTGATTAGTGAAGTGTGAGTTTGAGTGTGAGTTGTCTCAAGATGGATCATTTTCGGCAAAAAGGACTTCGAGAAAACTCGTTCATTTTTTCAAGTGGAGCCTTAGAAGGAGTTCAAGAGACTACCACAAGGAGTTATTGAAATGAAGGATTTTGCTACAAAGGTTGTAGCTTCTTTTCACTTAGATTAGAATTTTAGTTTGCTAACTTTCTAACCCTAATCGTTTAGTGTGATCTTGTAAGTAGATTTAGCCCTCTAAATTTTTTTAAATTGCATACTTGATATTCTTAAAATCTTAGTAGAGATGTTAGCATCTAGTTTCGTGGTATCAGAGCCAAACTAAAGTGTTAGAGTTGTTATTGTAATTTTTAGAATCAAGTTAATCCAATTTTTGGAAAACTAGTTTTTTGAAATCGCCTAAAAATAAACTTTTCTCTTGCACCAGATTCTTGGTTCGGACCAAAAGTTTTGTATACTATCATGACTACCCAATACCCATACAATTTATACTCGGTTCGGCCCTGAAACGGGGCTGAACCGAGGCCGAATCAGCCCTGGATAGGGGCTGGACAGCCACTGGATCAGCCTCGGATGGGGGCTGGACAGCCACTGGATCAGCCCCGTTTCGGGGCTGTTCCAGGACTGTTCCAGTGCAGTTTCAGACCCTATCCAGAGCTATTTCCGTCCTATATTTGGCCATGTTTCAGGGCTGAATCAAGGCTCAAAATGTGTAGGCAGTTTGGGGGTTAACGGGTTCCGATTCGGGACTTTTTCCGAACTCGCTTCGAGGCTAAAAGTGTGAATTTTTGGGATATGGCATATTATGATATTATGCGATAATATGAACTTGATGCCTAATGGATTAAGAATTCTAAATATTATGATTCTTTTGTTTCTTTTCTCCGACCATAAGTGTAATATGTGGTATTCCAAATCTCGTTACTATACGTCAACGAGATTAAGGGTACACATATTTACTTACGATGATGATCGTTGATTGCTACTTGTTGGTATGAAATATTGTGATCGTCATGATTGAATAGTCAGGGGTTATATGAGATGAGCGTTTTTAATATTCATTCATGTAATTTAATTTATATGTAATATTCTTTTTATTGGGACATTTCTGGGTTGAGGTTGATATCTCCATTCGATATATATTATTTACTTTTCCGCATTAGGATAGACCTAAGGCGGACGACACAAGTAAGCGGGTTCTAGAGTCCAGTGGGTGGCCATCTCGAGGAGTCGAGACCGGTTGCCTAACTCTAGAATTGGCAGAATTACTTGCCGCTTTCGTAGGGGTCTAGGGGTATGGGCTTGGCTATTCATTACGACCATGAAATCCATGCTTTTCGTCATTGGCTTAATCTAAAAAACAGAACTTCTAGCATATCCTATATTTCATATATCTGCTTCTGCTGTGCTGTGCTTTGATCATATAATTGCGTGTGACGAATGCCATATATATATATGATATATTAGTAGACACTATATATGTTTTGCATCCGCGCTAGTCCCGACCCCGCCCTGCCGTAAGTTAAGTAACCTTACGGTGAAAACCCGGGTCCCTGTGGCGAATGCAGATGTCATATATGTGTGTTTTATTTTCGTTTCTTCCATGATGTTTTGGAAACTTAAATGATGGGACTTCATTAATAAGATTAATGAAAATAAAAGAAATCTAAAAGATATTGTAGAATCACAATTTTTCGAAAAGGTAGCTTTAGTTTTTGTTTTGCATAGTGGTATTCTATTATGAATATCCAGTACCTCATTCGATGAGGAAAGAGCTTAGTTCCTTTCACTGGGAATGACCACTTTAGCGAAAACTAGCATATGCTACAACCCACTCAGTTTGTTTTGAAAACTACTTGATTTTTAAAGCGGAGCTTAAATCACTCCTTTTCAAATCACTTGATTCTACAACGATATCAAGTTCATTACGTTAATGGTTTTCATCAAAACAACCGTAGCCCTCGATCATTTCAGATAAGTATCGTTTAGTATTCGTGCTGTGTTTGTTGACTTCGTTAAGGCGTAGTGTTCGGTAGCTAATAGATCTTATCTGCAGCATGAGATGCAATTACTTAGGGCAGTTACATAACTTTGTTGACTTCGTTAAGCGCTTATGCAGATGGGTCTAACTTAATCAAGAAATGATGGGTTGAACTTGACTAGCAACTTATGATTTGTTGATTTCGATAAGGTCATAAGCTGTTCGGGGTAAAAACCATTATCGAGAATTTCAAGTGTTGAAATTTGCAATAAGATTGCAGACCTTCTATGCCATAGTTGGATCTCGATACCCCCTGCGAGTAACCGTTGCTCCCGGTGGATTTTTCCACTTTACAATTAACTAATCCAGCAGGTGACTAGAAAGGTATTAACGGGGTTATGCCTCTGTGAAAACGAGATTATTTAATTAGTTCCGTGCGAAAGCACGGAGAGACTCCTTCGGAGTAACAACACCATCCTGACTGACCAATTAGCGAACTTGTAAGGTGTAATTAATCCCGGGTAATCTTACATTTTTGGATTTGAAGGAAGATTTGATAAAAACAGTGGGAGCCATCCCGATTAGATAAGATAATAACCAATCTAATCATGTAAGAGCGCACGCTAAAATGTTTTCTTCTCTCTCTCCAAGTAGCGACCATGTCACGCCTTAATCAGATAATAACATGGGAGTATTGATCGAACCCGCTTATTATACTGGGCTGGGGAATGTTGGTTCCACTCTATCTTATGACAATCGTCATGAGTCAGGGTATAGGATAGGGGAATGCAAGGATTTCCACACAACCCTGTTTAAGTCAATCGTGCACATCACGTGCAACGCACGTGCGCCCGCCATGTGCGAGGATTCAATTCTCAAAGGAGCTTAGTTCTCCATAAGAGCTTAGTTCTCCAAGTTAGGGCTTAACTACCCCTCATAATACGCATATGCGCAAGCGCACGTGCGCCCGCCACGTGCACACCACGTGCGAGGATTCAATCCTTAAAGGAGCTTAGTTCTCCAAGTTTGAGCCTTAGCTGCTCTACATAATGCACATATGCGCAAGCGCACGTGCACCCACCACGTGCGCACCACGTGATAGGATTCAATTCTCAAAGGAGCTTAGTTCTCTATAGGAGCTTAGTTCTTCAAGTTAGGGTGTTAGCTGCCCCTCCATGATGTGCAAGGGCCACGTGTGACGCACATGAACCCGCCACATGCACAACACGTGCGACGTACGTGCGCCCACGCCGTGCGTCCGCCATGTGCAATGCATGTGTGTCCAACACGTGCGACACACGTGCGCGAACGCAAAGAAACCTTTTTCAAGCAGTTAGAAGTTTAAGCTCCAATCTGTTCTTTCTCCTGATGAATGGGACATGGTTCAAAGGGTATATCCCTCCACACCTTCGATATATGGCGCTGTAATCTCTCAGTATCGTTGGAGATGCGGTGGGTCCCAACGACCAATAATCTCTCTTTCCAAATAAGGAAGAGACCACCCCATAAGATTCTGTAAAAATACAGAAAGCTCTCAAAACAATAGAGAATTTAATTCTCAATAAAGAAGAAGATCTTCCACCTCTCAAACCTTAGATAAAGAAACCACAGAGATCAAAACATCTCATTTATCTATCATAGCATATCTATGTAGGGTTAGCTTAGCACCTTGTGAAGGTTTTGGCAAGCATCAATCATGCTACTTTTAAAATTTTTGGGGTGCTAAACAAACCCTAACCAAGATCTTAACTAGAGACATAGGGTTAACATAGCAAGTAAACAACTTTACTTCTAAGAGTTTGGGATTACAACCTTTGTAGTCCATTCCTTCGCTTCATAAGCTCCGTGTTGAGGTCCCTTCGCCGCGATCATCATGTACCCGGACTCTAGAGAGGCTCCATGAAGAAAAAGATGCAAGCTTGCTTCCAATCTTCAACAATTAAGATGATCTACCTTGAAGAATCTCAAACCCAAGCTCATGCTTCACTAATCAAGTATTAGCAAAGCAAACACCCTAATCTAAGTGGCTAGAATAGATGAGAATGATGAAGTAGGAATTTATCTCTCTTTTATTTTCAATTTCTCACTTTATTTCATCACAAACCCAAAAGCTAGAAAGGTTTTCAAGAGGAGGAAGAAGAAGAAATCTATTTGTGATGAATAATGAACTATTGTTATTGTTACAAATCAACCATGGGTCAATCATGAAGACTTAACCCTTGTAGAGAGTTAACTAAGGTAAAGGGTTTGGGTTGGGTTAATAAATATCAACACAAAATATCAATGGTCAAAGTCAAAGCTTCATGAAGCTTCATGAAAGCTTCATCCAAGCTTAACCCTAATCCAAACCCTATCCATGTTTAAACTCCACAAAACATGTTGCATTTGTAACCTTAACTTGTTACAATAATATATATCATATATATAATATATTTTGTAACAAAATAAAATAATACAATTAACATATATCACATATATATCAATGTATTATCCAAGTGAGAAAAAGAATCTTTAAGTGAGTTTATATTAGTTAATGTAGCTTAATATATAACATATATAATTATACATTAAATTATCGAATCAACACTTGATCCGATAATCCGGCTATATCGCATATAACCGACTAATATAATCTGTATCAGTTCATCAAATCAACACTTGATCCGATGACCCGGCTATATCACATATACCCGGCCGATATCTCATATCGCGAGAATCTAATACGGTATCGCAAATACGTATTGTAACACCCGAGCCCAATACTACTACTTTTCTGTTACCGGTTGAGCATTAGATAGTACTTATTTCATTTATCTTGCTTGTTTGGGTCTTACTGTAAAATTTTATCTGGAAAAGTCATTTCTGCATATAACAAATTTTAGCACCTAAAATAAAATTAAAAATATCTATCTTGGCCTACTCGATACCCCTAGCCTCGTGGTAGCGTCCGTGCATCGAGTTCTCGTCCCGTTCGGTGAAACAGGCGAGTTTGGACGACTACGCGCGCGTACAGGTGTCCGACTTGGGGGTATGCTTTTTAATCATAAAACACCTCATTTCAAAATTTGGAACCCGCTTAAAATCCTATTATTTAAATTTCAAATTTTTGGACACAACCCGGACGCGTTTTGAAAATGTTTTTTTTAGCGCCAAAATCCCAAATTAATATAATATTCAAAACCATCATATACTTCATTATTATATAAAATCTTCACTGATTGAATGTTTTAAATCTTAAATATATATTTCATTATCCACTAATTACTTCCTCTGGCCAATCACGAGGTTCTAAACCCCGTGGGCCCCTCGTCCTTAACCTCTCTCTCTCTGTCTCTAACGTCTCTCGCTCTCTCTCTCTATCTTTCCCCATCTCTCTCTCTAACTCTCTTTCTCTCTCTCCCTCATATATATTCGTCTCCTCCATGTTAAATTTTTTCCAGAACGCGAGAAAAACCCACCGAGAGCCTAACCCTAGCCGTCTTCACCGTCGCCGCCGCAGCCCCGACGCCGGCGCCAGCATCACCGTCGCCCTCACCTCCGCCTCCTCCTCTCAACCTCAAACCTTCTTCCTTCTCCCCCGTGCGCCCTGCGCAGCCGCGACCCCTGCAGAATTCGCTGCAGCCGCCTGCTCGCCGGCGGCCCTCGACGTCGCCATCCGCGCCACCACCAGCACCTCCTCACCACCTGTGCACTCCAGCACCCCCGACCACCTCCTCTCCCTCTCCGTTTTCCTTTCCTGCGTCGAAGTCCATATCCGAGCCCAACCCTAACCGCTGCAACCTCCTCGCCGGCGCCTCACCGCCGTCGATCTCATCGCCGTCACCCCCTCTGCAACACCAGTAAGCCTTCTCTCCTCTTCCTCCTTCCATTTCCCCTCCGGTTTGTCCTTTGGCTGTGCACTAAATTCTAGATTTTAGTAGCCGCTGTTCGCCGGAATCCGGCCGTGCCGGTGACGTGTCCCGACGATCCAGCGGAGTGCCCTGACCCGTGAGGTCCCTTGGTTCGTTGTTTGGGTTCAATCCGTGAACCGTGCGTTCGTCGCGTGTTTCCCCGCCGACGTTACGTTCCGTTTTTCCCGGTTCGCGATCCGTCGAGGCAAGTATCACTTGCTACATGCTATACTATATATTTATATATGTTTTGACACATTAAACCTGTAAACTTAACTTGGTATTGTCGTTTCTCATTTGGTTGCAATATGACATTATATCATTTTACAGTTAACGTAAAATCTACAGTTTGCTAATTTAAACCTAATAACCAAGTTTACTTGTTAATCACATTTTACTGTTTAATAGATGGTAGCACTTACCCATGTAGTTCTATTACATTCAGACATTCGTATTCAAGGCTTGATATAACTGTATTGCATCGATATCTAGACGATTGCACCGCTAAGGGTGCTCAAACCTATTAATATAATAAAACGGCTGCACTGTATTACTGCACTCTTGAGATTGAATGAAACATGCTTATTATTTAGCTCATTGCTCATTCCATGTTGTTAAATACTCTGTTCGATTATATATCTGTTTGTGAGCACACCCACGATATTGTTACATCTTGACTTGACATTGTCACACATGGTATTTATATGATACACCTGACATGGTACCGTTTACTATTGACTTGACCTGATGTACCATGACCTGACCTGTTACCTGATCTCGTGCCTAATGCCAACAAACCTGACATGTAGTCCTCATGGACCGTTCCTGTTGTCTATCCAGACAAACCTGCTTTTACCTGATCCTGTGTTGGCATTAGTTCTTGATTACTGAATACCTGACCTGACATATATAACTTGGGGGTATGGGGAAATCAAAGGTGAAACCTGACTAGTAACTTGACAATTCACTACCTGTTCTGGGTGTACACATTCTTGTTTTGTGCCTAGCGGCATGTCTCGGTTTCGGCCGAGAATATTGTGGCCGTGGTCCCGGGTATGTACGGGATACTATCGAGTGTACACATTCCTGTTTTGTGCCTAGCGGCATGTCTCGGCTGCAGCCGAGAATATTGTGGCCGTGGTCCCGGGTATGTACGGGATACTATTGAGTTACATCGACGATTCATCAATTGATTTCACAGACTTTAGACTAGAAAACCTGATAGAACAGTTTAGTTACCCACTGCACACTATCCTGTACTGCTTGTTTCACATTATTGCTTATTCATGCTTATTTTGCATTGCCTGTTATATTTTTCATATTATATTACTGGTTGACATGACGCGCTGACGTCTGGGTTTTGCATGGCCCAGATTCTATACCACTGTCGCAGTCCGAGTAGGAGTACTTCAGCCAGCAGGCTGAGTTGTGAGTCCGGTAGTGGTTAGTTTTATTTCCTGCATTAATTTCCAGATGTGAGCCCGCATTATGGGACATACTTTTCAGTTATTGTATTGGATCATTTGCTTCCGCATTTATTTATCATTGACTCTTGTTATTCTGGATTATGGACATGTTTTAGATAGTTTTATCTTGTTCTTGATATCTCTACAGCCGTAATGTGACTGTGGATGGATACTTCCTACCCACAGGTAGCATGGTTGGCTATGTCACGTGCCCAATCTAGCGTACTCTGGGAAGCGGGGCGTGACACGTATTATTCCCGGTCCCGCACATATCACATATGTGCTCCTACTCCGTTTTGCCTGAACCCGGAAACCTCAGTGTAGGACTCTAAAGAATCGTCAATACGCCGGCAGTAAGTGATGATCATATCAAACACCCACAAGCTGCAAGCGGTCAGCTAAACGTAACGGCCACCCAGGTATTGAGCAATCAGAAGATCAACAAGTAAGCTTATACATTCTCCTGTGAATCCAACCAGTAACACTCCCG
Organism: Agapanthus africanus; assembly: GCA_030015575.1. Lineage (NCBI taxonomy): Eukaryota > Viridiplantae > Streptophyta > Magnoliopsida > Asparagales > Amaryllidaceae > Agapanthus > Agapanthus africanus. The sequence goes on along the minus strand of JASDDO010000022.1, from coordinate 899,961,300 downwards.
TACAGTCCGGTCTCTTCGTCTGATATGTCGCATATCTCGCCTAGGGGTGGTAAACGTCAGACCCCAGTAGCTTGATAAGTCGTGTTGATGTGAGGTCCATAACAGTTCGAGAAACTACTGATAACACTTACCAGTAAATCTCAGCAACCCTGTCCAGGGATTTCCAGTTATAGCCAACCGAATACAGCGCAATATCAACTCCCTATACCGGGAGAGACGAAACCCCTCCTATCACTCATTGCCTCCATGTGATTCGGGACTGTACCCAAAAGCCACCATTTTGCATGCCCTCTTGGACGTGGTATGATGGAAATTAAATCACAGTGGGAATCACACAAGACTCTATGACGATCTCGGGTCTACAGACTAAACTGTACCAGTGTCACCAGAGAACTACCATCTGACGTGATGTATAATACCATCTGGGAGTTCTCAGCGAGTCCGTCCAGTGTACCCAGTCTCTACTGAGCACCCGTATACCTTCTCTTATGTCAAACACCAATGGATATGGGATCATCCATCGTCTATCATATGGGTCAAGAAGCGCATACGCTAGTCTACTCTGGAGTATCGATGCCCTGTCCCGGTACTCTCACGACTAGGAACATTTGAAGGATGTACTTGGCGACTACACTGTCCCCACTAATATGATCTGCATCATAGTTCTGGCAGTCAAGTACTCATCCTAAGGGCTTTATCAACATGTGACATAGAGACAATCAGAGTACATGTTAAGATAAAGAGTAACCAGATAGCATACTATCATGTCGAGCAAGAAAGTCCTCCATGTATATGTCCAAGCATCCACTACAATATACAACGTATGTACAGTAATGGCCTCTAGGGCATACATATAACTAACAATCTCCCACTTGCACTAGGGCCTTCTGTTGTGGTATCGCATACCCAACAATCAGCTGTGGTTGAAGTATCTCATACTCAACCATCCCATTAAAGTCTCTACTGGGAAATTGGCCTTTGTGAGTGTATCCGCGCTGTTGTCCTCTGTGTCTACTCTCCTAACCTCGATCTCCCTGGAGATCAACCATCTCCATGATCAGGTGATATTTCCTAAGAATATGTCTGGATCACTGATGGGATGGGGGTTTCTAGGTATAAGCCATAACTCTATTGTCACACAATGGTAGGAACGAAATTCATCTCATGAACATATATATGTCCAGACTGTCTCTTTGGTAGAATCCTTGGTAACGATGTATCTTGTCTTTAATCGTCTAGTATGTCACGGTATCTAGCTTGGAACTCTTCCAACATACCGTCCCTCCACTGAGGGTAAAGACAATACCTGCGACTGACTATCACTCTGGAACCTTTCCAGTGATTCTCCCCAGGATCGATTGATACCATCTCACTACAACTAGTGAGAATCCTAACATCCAAAATAGATCTATCTCATGGATCTATAACCCAGGATTTAGGAGGTATCACCTTGATCCTATATGGAGAATCTTTGTGATAAGAGGAGATTGACCGAGCGTAGCATAGGAAACTTCTTCCCTATCAAGAGTATGTCATCCACGTACTATACGAGGATCACCACCATACTCTTTACTACCTTTTTGTATATACTTGGTTTATCTACCATTTTGATGAAGTCAAACTCTTTGACTACCACATCAAAACAGACGTTCCAACTCCGCGATGCCTGATTTATCACATAAAACAACTTGCACACGTTTCCGCTGCTCCCACTGTCTATGAAGCCCTCTGGCTGTGTTCTTATAGACGCTATCTTCCAAATCAATATTTAGAAAAACAGTCATGACACCCAACCGCCAGATATCGTAGTCATGGTATGTAGCAGTGGCAAGTAGGATCTAGATGGATTTAAGCATAGTTTTGAAAGTCTCAACTTTTCCATGTACACCAAGTAATCTTCTCAAGATATACTTGCTCCTGATGGGAATTTAACCCTTCAGATAAAACAACCAAAGTCCATACTTTGTTGGTCTATAAGGATTCCACTCAGATCGCTAAGCATCCAGCCATTCTCACAGAGTCCCCACTCCTGATGGCCTGTTGGAAACTAGTTGGGTCATCATCTCATGATGCAATCCTCGCTCCCAATGTCATAGAGAAACCGAAGTATCTCTCAGTTGGATGAGGAACCCTACCAGATCGGCGGAGAGGCTGAGGTTCGTTGCAAACTATTGAATCCTCCGGGTTTACCAAATCATCAGCTGCAGTTTGTATAGCTGGAACTCTTTCCAGTTCTACCTCATGGCCACTAATTTCTTCACAAGAAATTCTCTTTTTCTCAAAAAGTGGTATGCCGAGAAATAAAACATCTTTTGTTTCTCGGTGTGGTAGAAGATATTCCCTTGCGAATGCTTGGGATATCCAACAAATTTCTACAGAACTGACCTTGCCTCGAGCTTGTCCGGATTTTGTTTTTGACATAGGCCGGACAACCCCAAATCTTAACTTCCTTAAGAGATGGGCTCTTCCCATACCATATCACATATGGAGTGGCAGGCAGCTGATTTGGTTGGAACCCTATTCAATAGGTATGCAACTTCTCAAGTGCATAACCCCCCCAAAAAATAGGCAACTCAGTAGTACTCATCATAGAGCACACCATATCATATAGGGTGCAATTGTTCCGCCCCGATACACCGACGTGCTGTGGTGTATACGGAGGAGTCATGCTGAGAGAAAATCTCATTCTCCTTTAGAATAGTCCAGGAATTCTATGCTCAAGTATTCTCCTCCTTGATCTCATCAAAGGATATAATACATATACCCAGTTTTTGGTTCTCTACTTCTAACTTATATTCTGTGAATATCTCAAAAGCTTCGGACTTGTGTTTCAACAGGAACATATGTCTGAATCTTGAGAGATTATCAGTGAATGTAATGAAGTACAAAGAACCGGTTCTGGCATATGTAGACAGGGGACTTTCATACATCAGCATGTATCAATCCCAAGAGTTCACTAATTCTTTCTCTGTTTCCAATAAACGGAGCTGTGGTCATCTTATCTTTGTGACATGACTTGCAAGTTTTATAAGATGTAAATCCAAACTAATTTAAATATGCATCTTTATGTAACTTCAGCTAGTCGGGTCGCATTGATATGATCTAGTCTACAATGCCTCAAGAAGGATTCGTTCATTTCTGATCTCTTCCTCTTGTGTGTGTTTTGTACATTAAGAATTGTAGTTTGATTTAGAACGCCTATGCTTTTAGATAACGTGCCTGAACCGATCAACTCTTGATATAGGAAATGTTCAAAACATTATCCAACAATACAAAATTATATCCTTCTTTACTAATAAAAAGTCTGATATGATATTGTATATCAGGTTCGGTATCTAATAACATTCGTTCAGAATCAATGTATTCTGGTAATACAGGGTGATAACTGCCAACAGACTTGGCTGCAACATTTGCATTATTTCCAACTCTTGAAACTTATCACCCGTTCTCAGTTCTCTACCTTTTTGTAGCTCATGTAACAAATTACATTTGCGGGATGCTGATCCGGTATCTCATACCCAGGACGTAAAGGATGCTGAGAAACAGTTCTCGGTAATGAACACACCCGAAGATGATGCATCAGCATGCACTTTCTTCGTTTGGACGACACGGGAATTCTGGTAATCCCCAATTTCCTGCTCGGTCTTATAACAATTATAAGTTGGAGCGGGACCAACGTTCCCTAGCGCAGTATAACAAGCGGGTTCGGTCAATACATCTGTATTATTATCTTGATTAAGGCGTGACATAGTCGCAACTAGGAGAGAGAGAGAAGAAAACACTCAGCGTATGCTCTTGCAAGATTAGATTGGTTATTAATATATCTAATCAGGATGGCTCCCACTGTTTTAGTCAAATCTTCCTTCAAACCCTAAAAGGAAAGACTAGCCGGGATTAATTACACCCTACAAGTTCGCCAATTTTTCAGCCAGGCTAGTGCCGGTAGTTTGAGGGAGGTTCCCCGTGCTTTCGCACGGACCTAATTAAAGTAAACCTCATTTTCCCAGAGGCATAATCCCGTTGACACCTTTCTAGACACCTACTTGATCGGCTAATTGTAATGTGTAAAACTCTCCCAGGAGTAACTCTTACTCGCAGCGGGTATCGGGATCCAACTATCTGAAAGAAGGTATGCAATCTCATCGCAAATTTCAACTCTTGAAATTCCTAATAATATTTTACCCCTAGCAGCTATATGACCTTAACATAGTCAACAAATCATAAGTGCTAGTCAAGTTCAACCCGTCATTTCTCGATTGAATTAAACCCACCCGTACGACCCTTAACATAGTCAACAAAGTCGCACGACTACCCTAATCCAATCGCATCATATGCTTATACAGATAAGCACTAATCAGCTACCGCACACTACACCTTAACATAGTCAACAAACGTAGCACGAATACCAACTAGTACTTATCTGAAATGACGGAGGGCTACGATAGGTCTTTAAGAAAACCCTTTGCGTAATAAACTTGATATCGTCGTAGAATCGAGTGATTTTGAAAAGGAGTGCTTTTGAGGCTTTTAGTAGTTTTGCTAAAGAGGTCACTCCTGGTGAAGGGATCTCGGCTATTTCCTTATCGAATAAGGTGCAGGATATTTCATAAATACCGCTGTGCAAAGCAAAAACTATAAAAGCAATCAAAAAGACAAACCGTGTTTGTAGCATCTGGTAGTTTCACTAAAGAGGTCACTCCCGGTGAAGAGATCTCGGCTCTTTCCTTATCGAATAAAGTACTGGATATTCTACAAGAAATACCGCTATGCAAAGCAAGAACTAGAGCTACCAGTTTTGAAACAAGTTTTTACAACATCTTTAGGTTTCTTTTTGTTTCATTAATCTCATTAATGAAGTCCCATTTTATTATGCTTCACAAGCATCAGATATGAAATGAAAACAACAATATATAATATATATCTCATATATATAATATAAACATTCATCTCAGGCAGTAATATGATCTCATCACAGAACATTGTAGCAGAAGAACATATATGAAATATTGGATATACTAGAAGGTCCGTATTTTAATACGAGCCTGTATAAAACACGGATTCCACAGTCTCGATGAATAGACAATTCCACAACCCTAGACCCCTACGAGAGCAGCAAGCAACCCTACCAATTCTAGAGTTAGGACACCCGGTCTCGACTCCTCGAGATGGTCTTCCACTGGACCCTAGAACCCGGTTACTTGTGCTCCCGCCTTGGGTCTATCCTAATGCGGAAAAGTAAATAATATACAATGGTGACATCATCCTCAACCCGGAAGTGCCCCAATAAAAGAATATTACATACAATGAATTTACATGAATGAAAATAAAAAACCCGCATCTCACATAAAACCCCCAGCTATTCAAAACACGACGATCCAATATAACATATCACAGCAACACATAACATCACATGTCATCAACGTAAGTAAATATGCGTATCCCAATTGTCGTTGATGTATAGCAACGAAACCGACGATACACCACATATTACACTTACGGTCGCAGAAAAGAATGTGTAAAACTACAACAGTTGGAATCCGCAACCACTTTAGATATCTCATGCCTAACCAAATGAATTCCTTAGACATTTCATGCCTAAGAATTATAAACCCCGCATTTTAGTCTCAATATCGAAAACTCTTTTTAATATCAAGTCGGGCAATTCAACAAGATTCCCGACATCCTGATCGAATGCTCGTCGGAAACTTTAGTAGACGGCCGCACCCCCGATGCCGTCGACGAAGTGCACTAAGGAGGAACACCGCTGCCGCGAGCACCCGAACAGATGCTTTTGGCGATGGGGTTTTCCTACAGTCACTTGGTCGGGGCTATGGGGCGTGGCTATCTATTAAGTTTACCCGGCGAGTATCCGCGTACGCTACGTGATTGCGACGGACTTTTGATCACATCAAAAGTCCGTCGCAACCGATCAAATGAGACTAAAAACTGCTAGATTTATAACATTTAAATTAGTTATCTCATAACTACTTGTGGATTCCAAATATTCTATCACATTCCAGATAAATAGACAATGTTAAACTTTCCGATCGAATAAACAAACACCCAAGATTTCCCAAATAGCTCAACACTTGAGCGGAGTTCAAAAAAATCCCAGAACATGTCACAGCCGCTATGAACCAGCCGTAGAAGGGTCAAACCAATGCCTCACATATGGCAATGCTAAACTACCACAAACTATATGGTTCAGTGGCAGTTTTGACGGTCACATAATCGAGTTAAGGTTACGTTCTTCTAGAGGGTCCACAGATTCACTTGCATGATTTCTGAAAGTTTTAAACTCAGGAAAAATCCAACACTTGAAAGTTTTCCGATAGGGGAAAAAGTGAGTTATTGATATCCGTTCGAACCTATTAACACGTTCTAAATTAACCGGAAAAAGTTAAACGAAGTTAAACTATCCGATCGAATCAACGACTTCTCAATATATCCCAGAAAGCTCAACACTTGAATAGAACTAGAAATTCCCAGAAGCATGAAAAAATACCCAAGAATAAACCCCTGAAGTATTAGCCCCCAACTCCAAAAGTTGGTCCGGAACCGCCGCCAAGCGCATGGTTTGGCCTCGGTTCCGCGGTCGCTTGAGTGAGTTATGGTTTCGTACTTCAAAGTAATTCTTAGAATTCCCTGCATGATTTTCTGAGTATTTTTAATATGAAAAATTTCAACTTTTGAAAAAATTTCCAGAAAGTGGGATTTATCGGGGTTTCGGAGTTCGATCGGACTTCAAACTTCGTCTACATGTCGCCTAATGCTCTAGCTTGGCTCTGATACCACTGTAGGGTTAGCTTAGCACCTTGTGAAGGTTTTGGCAAGTATCAATCATGCTACTTTTAAAATTTTTGGGACGCTAAACAAACCCTAACCAAGATCTTAACTAGAGACATACGGTTAACATAGCAAGTAAACAACTTTACTTCTAAGAGTTTGGGATTACAACCTTTATAGTCCGTTCCTTCGCTTCATAAGCTCCATGTTGAGGTCCCTTCGCCGCGATCATCATGTACCCGGACTCTAGAGAGGCTCCATGAAAAGAAAGATGTAAGCTTGCTTCCAATCTTCAACAACTAAGATGATCTATCTTGAAGAATCTCAAACCCAAGCTCATGCTTCACTAATCAAGTATTAGCAAAGCAAACACCCTAATCTAAGTGGTTAGAATAGATGAGGATGATGAAGTAGGAATTTAGCTCTCTTTTATTTTCAATTTCTCACTTTATTTCATCACAAACCCAAAAACTAGAAAGCTTTTCAAGAGGAGGAAGAAGAAGAAATCTATTTGTGATGAATAATGAATTATTGTTATTGTTACAAATCAACCATGGGTCAATCATGAAGACTTAACCCTTGTAGAGAGTTAACTAAGGTAAAGGGTTTGGGTTGGGTTAATAAATATCAACACAAAATATCAATGGTCAAAGTCAAAGCTTCATGAAGCTTCATGAAAGCTTCATCCAAGCTTAACCCTAATCCAAACCCTATCCATGTTTAAACTCCACAAAACATGTTGCATTTGTAACCTTAACTTGTTACAATAATATATATCACATATATAATATATTTTGTAACAAAATAAAATAATACAATCAACATATATCACATATATATCAATGTATTATCCAAGTGAGAAAAAGAATCTTTAAGTGAGCTTATATTAGTTAATGTAGCTTAATATATCACATATATAATTATACATTAAATTATCGAATCAACACTTGATCCGATAATCCGGCTATATCGCATATAACCGACTAATATAATCTGTATCAGTTCATTGAATCAACACTTGATCCGATGACCCGGCTATATCATATATACCCGGCCGATATCTCATATCGCGAGAATCTAATATGGCATCGCATACACGTATTATTCCCGGTCCCGCACATATCATATATGTGCTCCTACTCCGTTTTTCCTGAACCAGGAAACCTCTTTGTAGGACTCTAAAGAATCGTCAATACGCCGGCAGTAGGTGATGATCATATCAAACACCCACAAGCTGCAAGCGGTCAGCTAAACGTAACGGCCACCCAGGTATTGAGCAATCAGAAGATCAACAAGTAAGCCTGTACATTCTCCTGTGAATCCAACCAGTAACACTCCCGTACAGTCCGGTCTCTTCGTCTGATATGTCATATATCTCGCCTAGGGGTGGTAAACGTCAGACCCCAGTAGCTTGATAAGTCGTGTCGATGTGAGGTTCATAACAGTTCGAGAAACTACTGATAACACTTACCAGTAAATCTCAGCAACCTTGGCCAGGGATTTCCAGTTATAGCCAATCGAACACAGCACAACATCAACTCTCTATACCGGGAGAGACGAAACCCCTCCTATCGCTCATTGCCTCCATGTGATTCGGGACTGTACCCAAAAGCCACCATTTTACACGCCCTCTTGGATGTGGTATGATGGAAATCAAGGCACAGTGGGAATCACACAAGACTCTATGACGATCTCAGGTCTACAGACTAACCTGTACCAGTGTCATCCGAGAACTGCCATCTGACGTGAGGTATAATACCATCTGGGAGTTCTCGGCGAGTGCGTCCAGTGTACCCAGTCTGCACTGAGCACCCTTATACCTTCTCTGATGTCAAACACCAATAGATATGAGATCATCCATCGCCCATCATATGGGTCAAGAAGCGCATACGCTAGTAGTATCGATGCCCTGTCTCGGTACTCCCACGACTAGGAACATTTGAAGGATGTACTTGGCGACTACACTGTCCCCACCAGTATGATCTGCATCATAGTCCTGGTAGTCCAGTATTCATCTTAAGGGATTTATCAACATGTGACATAGAGACAATCAGAGTACATGTTAAGATAAAGAGTAACCAGATAGCATACTATCATGTCGAGCAAGAAAGTCCTCCCTATATATGTCCAAGCATCCACTACAATATACAACGTATGTACAGTAATGGCCTCTAGGGTGTAGGGTTCCTAGGCACACTAATGAGGTCTCACAAGGCATCAACCATGCCAATTTTAAATTTTACAAGTGCCGAGAAACCCTAATACGGATTCGTTGACTAGAGTTTAGGCGAAAAGTGAAACTAGTTAACATTTTAACTAAAGGAAAGAGGCTACAACCTTTGTAGATCCGGTTCTCCACTTCCTTAGCTCCACGTAGACGTCCTCTCGCTGTCCATATCGGATCCCGGACTCTAGCATCGGCTTATCGGAGAAATGGACGGGCTAGGTCGTCGGCTTCGATGCCGAAGATGATCTACGTTGAGGCAACTCTAGATCGAGCTCCAACTTCACCAAGTCGTGAAACTTGTGAAGAAAACACCCTATACTACTTTGCAAGAGGTAGAGGATGAAGAAATAGGAGGTGGGTTCACTTTAGAATTGGATTTCTCACTCTTTTACTCAAGATGCCATTAATGGAGTCAAGCTTTCTTCTTGGTCAAGAGGAAGAAAAAGAAGATAGAATATGATAAGTATTAGATTAAACATGAAAATAATATGAATACTTATCATATACTAACCATGGTCAAGTGTAGAGAGTAAACTAGGGTTAGGTGAATGGTTAGGTTAAGAGAAGAAAACAAAAATGGTCAAGTTTTCAACTCTTCATGAAGCTTCATGAAAGAAACAAAGAAAGCCACCATTTCCATTTTCTTTTCCAAAATAAATAATCAAAATAAATAAATGAATAAGTAAACAAAACCCTAACCATTCATATAACCATAGTTTAATCTTTACACAAACTCAAGTTAGCATGTATCATCAAACATGATACAATCAAGTGCACACAAAAATATATCACATATACAATGTGCACATCAAGTGAGAAAATTCTTTTAAAATGAACCAATACTAGTTAATGAAAAGTAATATATCAAATATATAATTATACATTAAATCATTAAATCAACACTTGATTCAATGATCCGGTCATGTCGCACATAACCGACTAGTATTCAATGTATCGACTTAGCGAATCAATCTTCGATTCGATAACTAGGTTATATCGCATACAACCAATCGAAACATTCATCGCGAGAATGAAATACGGTATCACATACACGCATTATTCTCGGTCCCGCACATATCTCATATGCGCTCCTATTTCGTTTCGCTTGAGCCAGGAAACGTCTGTGTAGGACTCTGAAGACTCGTCAATACGCCGGTAGCAGATGATGATCATATCAAGCATCCACAAGCCGCAAGCGGTCTGCTAAACGTAACGGCCACCCAGGTATTGAGCGATCAGAAGATCGACGAGCAAGCCCGCTCACACTCCTGTGAATCCAACCAGTAACACTTACCGTACAGTCCGGTCTGTTCGTCTGATATGTCGCATATCAAGTCTAGGGGTGGTAAACGTCAGACCCCAGTAACCGATAAGTCGTGCCGATGTGAGGCTCATAACGGGTCGAGAAACTACTGGTAACACTTACCAGCAGATCTCTGATCAGCCCTGGCCTGGGACTTCCCTGTTACGGCCAATCGAGCACAGCGCAACATCAATCCCAATACCGGGAGAGACGAAACCCCTCCTATCGCTCATTGCCTCCATGTGACTCGGGACTGTGCCCAAAAACCACCGTTTTGCACGCCCTCATGGACGTGGTAAGGTGGAGATCAAAGCACAGTGGGAATCACACAAGACTCTATGACGATCTCGGGTCTACAGACTAACCTGCACAAGTGTCACCTGAGAACTGCCATCTGACGTGAGGTATAATACCATCTGGGAGTTCTCGGCGAGTCCGTCCAGTGTACCCAGTCTCCACTGAGCACCCGTATACCATCTCTGAAGTCAAACATCAATGGATATGGGATCATCCATCGCCCATCTCATGGGTCGAGAAGCGTATACGCTAGTCTACACTGGTATATCGATGCCCCGTCTCGATACACCCACGACTAGGGACCTTGAAGGATGTACCTATAGACTACCATGTCCCCACTAGTATGATCTGCATCATAGTCCAGGTAGTCAAGTACACATCCTAAGGGCTTTACCAACATGTAACTATAAGACAGTTTAAAGAGACTAGTATACATGTTAAGATAAAGAGCAACCAGATAGCATACTATCATATCGAGCAAGAAAGTCATCTCTATATATGTCCAAGCATCCAATATAATATACATCATCTGTACAATACTGGCCTCTAGGGCATACATACAACTAACAATCTCCCACTTGCACTAGGGCCAGCTGCTGTAGTATCGCATACCGAGCATCCCGAAGAGTCTCTCAAACTGTATCTGGGGAATGGCCTTCGTGAGTGGATCCGCCGTGTTGTTCTTCGTGTCAACCCTCCTGACCTCGATCTCCCGGCGATCAACTATCTCCCGGATCAGGTGATACTGCCTCAGAATATGCCTGGATCGTTGATGGGACCTGGGTTCCTTGGCCAAAGCCACCGCTCCATTGTTATCGCAATACAAAGGTATTGGATGCTCAATGGATGGAACCACACTAAGTCCAGTAATGAACTTCTTGATCCAGACAGCCTCTTTAGCAGTATCGTTGGCAGCGATGTATTCAGTCTCCATCGTCGAGTCTGCCACGGTTTCCTGCTTGGAACTCTTCCAGCTAACCGCCCCTCCGTAAAAGGTAAAGACAAATCCCGACTGCGACTTAGAGTCGTCCTTATCACTCTGGAAGCTCGAATCGGTAAAGGACTCCACTTGGAGTTCTCCGTTACCATACACCAAGAGCATCTCTTTAGTCCTTCGCAAGTACTTGAGAATGCTCTTCACAGCTGTCCAGTGACTCTCTCCAGGATCAGCTTGATACCTGCTCACTACACTTAGTGAGTATGCTACATCAGGTCTGGTACATAGTATCGCGTACATGATGGAGCCTACAGCCGAAGCATAGGGTATCCCTTGCATGCGAGCTCTCTCCAAATCAGTCTTGGGAGACATCTCTTTGGAGAGAGTGACTCCAGAGATCGTGGGCAAGTTCCCACGCTTGGATTCTTCCATACTAAACCTCTTTAGTATGGTGTCAATGTACTTGGATTGGGACAATCCCAATATCCGTTTGGATCTATCTCTATAGATCCTGATTCCCAATATGCAGGAGGCATCACCAAGATCTTTCATTGAGAATCTTTGTGATAAGAAGAGCTTGACCGATTGCAGCATAGGAATATCATTTCCTATCAAGAGTATGTTGTCCACGTACAATACGAGGAAGACTACCTTACTCTCTGCCACCTTCTTGTAAATACAAGGTTCATCTGGGTTTTTGACGAAATCAAACTCTTTGATAACGACGTCAAAGCAGATGTTCCAACTCCGCGATACTTGCTTTAATTCATAAATGGATTTAAGCAGCTTGCACACCTTCCCGCTGCTCTTACTGTCTACGAAGCCCTCTGGCTGAGTCATGTACACGCACTCTTCTAAATCACCATTTAGAAAGGCGGTCTTAACATCCATTTGCCAGATTTCGTAATCATGTTATGCAGCGATGGCAAGCATGATCCGGATGGATTTAAGCATAGCCACTGGAGAAAAGGTTTCGTCATAGTCCATACCTGGTCTTTGACGAAAACCCTTTGCAACAAGTCTAGCTTTGAAAGTCTCCACTTTCCCATCTACACCAAGTTTTTTCTTGAAGATCCACTTGTTCCCAATGGGTTTTACCCCTTCAGGAGCAACTTCCAAAGTCCATACTTTGTTGGTGTACATGGATTCCATCTCGGACCGTATTGCATCCAGCCATTTCACTGAGTGTTTACTCGTGATGGCCTGCTCGAAACTAGTTGGGTCATCATCCTCCATGATGCAATCCTCGCTCCCACCATCCATGAGAAAACCGTAGTATCTCTCAGGTTGGCGAGGAACCCTACTAGATCGGCGGAGAGGCTGAGGTTCATTGGGAGCCACTGAATCTTCTGGTTCCACTAAATCTTCAGTTACGGTTTGTGTATCTGGAACCTCTTCCAGCTCTACCACTTTGCCACTAATTTCTTTTTCAAGGAATTCCTTTTCTAAAAAGGTGGCATGTTGGGCAACAAACACTTTTTGTTCCTCACTGTGGTAGAAAAAATACCCATATGAGTTCTTTGGATATCCCACAAACTTGCAAAGAACTGAACGTGCCTCGAGCTTGTCCGGATTTTGTCTTTTGACATAGGCTGGACAACCCCATATCTTAACTCGTTTAAGATATGGCCTCTTCCCACTCCATATCTCATATGGTGTGGTAGGTACAGATTTAGTTGGAACTTGATTCAATAGGTATGCTGCTGTCTCCAGCGCATGTCCCCAGAAGGAAATAGATAACTCAGCTGTGCTCATCATAGAGCGCACCATATCTAATAGGGTGCGGTTCCTCCGTTCTGATACACCGTTGTGCTGTGGTGTATATGGAGGAGTCAGCTGAGAGAGAATCCTATTCTCTTTTAGGAAGTCCAGGAATTCATTGCTCAAGTATTCACCTCCTCGATCAGATCGAAGGATTTTAATACTTTTTCCGGTTTGGTTTTCGACTTCTTGTTTATATTCTCTAAATTTCTCAAAAGCTTCTGATTTGTGTTTCATCAGGAACACATATCCGAATCTAGAGAGATCGTCAGTGAATGTAATGAAGTACGAAGAACCATCCCTGGCATGTGTAGACATGGGACCGCATACATCACTATGTATCAGTCCCAAGAGTTCGGTAACTTTTTCTCCGTGTCCCGTAAACGGAGTTTTGGTCATCTTGCCTTTGAGACATGACTGGCAAGTGTCATAAGATGAAAATTCGAATGGTTTCGAATATCCATCCTTATTCAACTTAGCCAGTCGTGTCGCATTGATGTGACCCAGTCTACAATGCCACAAGAAGGATTCGTTCAGTTCTGAACTCTTCCTCTTGTGTGTGTTTGTTATGCTCAGAACTGTTGATTGATTTAGAACATAAATGCCATTGCACAACGTGCCTGATCCAACCAACTTTTGGTTACGGAAAATGTTCATAACATTGTCCTGTAATACAAAATTATATCCCTCTTTACTCAATAAAGAAACCGATATAATGTTGCATATCAGGTTCGGCATGTAATAGCATTCGTTCAGAACCAATGTATTACCAGTTGGTAATGCAAGGTGATATTCCCCGACAGTCTTAGCTGCAACAATTGCACCATTTCCAACTCTAATGTCTTTATCACCTTCTCCAAGTTCTCTACCTTTCCTGAGCCCATGTAACTGATTACATATATGGGATCCTGACCCGGTATCTAATACCCAGGACGTAGAGCAAATGGAGAAACAGTTCTCTGTAACGAACACACCCGAAGAAAATGCATCATCATGTACTTTCTTCATTCGGGTGGCTTGGGAATCCTGGTATTCCCCTATGTCCTGTTCATTCCCATAACTCTTATAAGAAAGAACGGAACCAACGTTCCTCGGCACAGTATAACATGCGGGTTCAGTCAATACATCCATATTATTATCTTTATTAGGGCATGATATGGTCGCTACCTGGAGAGAGAGAGAAGAAAACACTTTAGCGTATGCTCTTGCAAGATCAGATTGGTTATTATCTTATCTAATCAGGATGGCTCCCACTGGTTTTTATCAAATCTTCCTTCAAACCCTAAAAGGAAAAACTAGCCGGGATTAATTACACCTTACAACTTCGTCGATCTTTCAGCCAGGCCAGTGTCGGTACTTTGAGGGAGGTTTCCCGTGCTTTCGCACGGACCTAATTAAAGTAAACCTCGTTTTCCCAGAGGCGTAACCCCATTGACACCTTTCTAGACACCTACTTGATCGGCTAATTGTAATGTGTAAAACTCTCCCAGGAGTAACTCTTACTCGCAGTGGGTATCGGGATCCAACTATCTCATAGAAGGTATGCAATCTCATTGCAAATTTCAACACTTGAAATTCCCGATAATGCTTTTGCCCCAAACGATCTATGACCTTGACAAGGTCAACAAACCATAGACCGTAAGTCAAGTTCAACCCGTCCTTTCTTGATTGAATTAAACCCACCCGCACGACCCTTGACAAGGTCAACAAGGCCGTACGACTACCCTAACTCAATCTGCATCATATGCATAAGCAGATAAATACTGGTTAGCTACCGCACACTGCGCCTTGACAAGGTCAACAAACGCAGCACGAATACTAAACATGACTTATCTGAAATGACGGAGGGCTACGACAGGTTTTTCTGAAAACCTATTGCGTAATGAACTTGATATCGTTGTAGAATCAAATGAAGTTTTGAAATGGAGTGATTTTGAGGCTTTTCTAGTTTTGCTAAAGGGGCCACTCCCGGTGAAGGGATCGTCGGCCCTTTCCTCGTCGAATGAGGTGCGGGATATATCATATATATCACTGTGCAAAGCAAAAACTATAGAAGTAATCAAAAGTCAAACCGAGTGTGTAACATCTGCCAGTTGTTGCTAAAGGGGTCACTCCCGGTGAAGGGATCTCGGCCCTTTCCTCATCGAATAAGGTGCAGGGTATATCATATATACCACTATGCAAAGCAAAACTGTAGCTACCCTTTTTATTTAAAATTTGATTCTACAACATCTTTTAGGTTTCTTTTCTTTCATTAATCACATTAATGAAGTCGCATCATTTAAGTCACCTAAACATCACAGATAAATACGACGTACACTTATGCCATCCGCATTCGCCTCGATGTCCCCTCGTGCACCGTTAGGTTAGGTAACTAACGACAGAGCAGGGCAGGGCTAGTGCGGGTGCAAAACATAAGTAACGTCTATATAATATATCATATATACTATATACTGTATCCATCAGAACATATCAAATGATCACATCACAGATATCGCAGCAGAAAATATCATATGAAATATTGGATATACTAGGACGTCCGTGTTTTCAATACGAGCCAGTATAAAACACGGATTCCACGGTCGTGATGAATAGCCAATCCCACACCCCTAGACCCCTACGAGAGCGGCAAGCAACCCTACCAATTCTAGGGTTAGGAGACCCGGACTCGACTCCTCGAGATGGTCTCCCACTGGACCCTAGAACCCGGTTACTTGTGCTCCCCTCCTTGGGTCTATCCTAATACGGAAAAGTAAATAATATACATCAACTGTGACATCTTCCGCAACCTGGAAGTGCCCCTATAAAAGAATATTACATACAAGTTTTTACATGAATGAAAATGAAAAACACTCATCTCACATAAAAACCCCCGGCTATTCGAACACGACAATCCAATATAACATATCCAGCAACACATAACATCATATGTCATCAACGTAAGTAAATATGCGCATCCCAATTGTCGTTGACATATAGCAACGAAACCGGCGATATCACATATTACACTTACGATCACAGAAAAGAAAGTGTAAAACTACAACAGTTGGAATCCGCAACCTCTTTAGACATCGCATGCCTAATCAAATGAAATACTTAGACATCTCATGCCTGACAATTATAAACCCCGCATTTTAGTCTCATTATCAAAAACTCTTTTCAATATCAAGTGAAACTAAACCGCTAGATTTATAACATTCATTCAGTTATCTCATAACTGTTTGTGAATTCCAATTATTGTATCCCATTCCAGATAAATAAAAAATATTAAACTTTCCGATCGAACATTGGAACACTTAAGTTTTCCCGAAAACGTTCAACACATGAAATAGGTTCAAAGACATTCACTTCATGCCTCAGCACCAACGGTCCAGCCGTAGAAGGGTCAAGCCAACGCCTCACATGTGGCACGCCGTACTGCCCCAAACCCGAAGGTTCAAAGGGCAGTTCAAGACGGTCACATAATCGAGTTAAGGTTTGTTGTCTTCTAGAGGGACCATCGCGTTACTTGCACTACTCAGAACGTCCTTAAACCACAGAAAAATCCAACACTTGGAAATTTCCTGGCAGAAGAAAGATTGGGTATTTGCATCCGGTCGAACTTTTTAATATATTCTAAAATTATCCGGAAAAACACATAGACAAAGTTTGATAATCCAATCGAATCTACGAACTCCCAATACAACCCAAAAAACTCAACTCTTGTGTAAAATATTAAAAATTCCCAGAAAATTCAGCACCTGAAAACATGAATTACTGTGCAAAAATTGAAGGCAAATCCCATCATTTGGCCGCGGAACCGCCGCAGAAGCCAGGCTTCTGCCGCGGTTCCGCCGCGCTTTAAACATATCATGAGATAATTTTTGCACCGTAATTCTTAGAATTCCCTGCTGAAATTTTTAAGCATTTTTAATCTGGAAAAAACCCAGTTTTTGAAAAATGTCCAGAGAGCATGAAAAAATAGGGTTTCGATGTTCGTTCGAATTTCAAACGTCGTCTAGACTTCGCCTAAGGCTCTAGCTAGGCTCTGATACCACTGTAGGGTTCCTAGGCACACTAATGAGGTCTCACAAGGCATCAACCATGCCAATTTTAAATTTTACAAGTGCCGAGAAACCCTAATACGGATTCGTTGACTAGAGTTTAGGCGAAAAGTGAAACTAGTTAACATTTTAACTAAAGGAAAGAGGCTACAACCTTTGTAGATCCGGTTCTCCACTTCCTTAGCTCCACGTAGACGTCCTCTCGCTGTCCATATCGGATCCCGGACTCTAGCATCGGCTTCATCGGAGAAATGGCCGGGCTAGGTCGTCGGCTTCGATGCCGAAGATGATCTACGTCGAGGCAACTCTAGATCGAGCTCCAACTTCACCAAGTCATGAAACTTATGAAGAAAACACCCTATACTACTTGGCAAGAGGTAGAGGATGAAGAAATAGGAGGTGGGTTCACTTTAGAATTGGATTTCTCACTCTTTTACTCAAGATGCCATTAATGGAGTCAAGCTTTCTTCTTGATCAAGAGGAAGAAAAAGAAGATAGAATATGATAAGTATTAGATTAAAAATGAAAATAATATGAATACTTATCATATACTAACCATGGTCAAGTGTAGAGAGTAAACTAGGGTTAGGTGAATGGTTAAGTTAAGAGAAGAAAACAAAAATGGTCAAGTTTTCAACTCTTCATGAAGCTTCATGAAAGAAACAAAGAAAGCCACCATTTCCATTTTCTTTTCCAAAATAAATAATCAAAATAAATAAATGAATAAGTAAACAAAACCCTAACCATTCATATAACCATGGTTTAATTTTTACACAAACTCAAGTTAGCATGTATCATCAAACATGATACAATCAAGTGCACACAAAAATATATCACATATACAATGTGCACATCAAGTGAGAAAATCCTTTTAAAATGAACCAATACTAGTTAATGAAAAGTAATATATCAAATATATAATTATACATTAAATCATTAAATCAACACTTGATTCAATGATCCGGTCATGTCGCACATAACCGACTAGTATTCAATGTATCGACTTATCGAATCAATCTTCGATTCGATAACTAGGTTATATCGCATACAACCAATCGAAACATTCATCGCGAGAATGAAATACGGTATCACATACACGTGTCGCGCTTGGCGCTGAGTGCCAGCCCAAGAGCGCAGAAGCGCAGTTCAAAAGCGCAAAGCGTGATCAGTCGAAAATATTGCATTTTTAACACGTCAATTTCCCTATCATTTGCACTCATCTAGAAGTGTTCGGTATTCATATTGTACATATTAGCAAAACAGCTGTAAAATACCAGATTACATGTGTTATACTCTAAACCGACATTTATGAGGGAAATTGAGTGTTTATCATGGCATCGCATCATCCCTGTATTGTGCAACACTTGTTTCGAAGTCTGTGCAGGAAATTCCAGAATCCGAGCCAAAATTGTGAAAATAATGTTGATAAAATACGCCAACTCAAAGGCTAGAGATCTGGCAGTGATCAGGGACTCATTTGGAAATTCAACATATCAGAAAATATACATAAAGTCAGCACCAGAAAAGCCCAGAAGTTCCAGACAACAAGGCCTCCATTGCGCCGCGGATCCGCGGCGGCTTGATGGCTTCAGATGCTCAACTTTCTGCACGTGCCTTATTGTAACGGTCCAAGCTTCCAGAACACTCCAAATTGTCTACGTGGCTTCATCTAGAAGGCTCGGCCTAACAAACCAATTCTAGAAGCTCCCTCCAACTAACTATTTCTAGAAGCCTCTCTTTAACAAACTTTTGGAGGGAAATTTGAAATTTGAAATCCTAGATCTAGGGTTTTGAGGTCTATAAAAAGGAGCCTAGATCTAGGGTTGAGGTTTTTCATTTTGGTTCTTCTTCTCCTCTCTTCATCTTCCACCTACAAGTTGAGTGACACAACTTGTAGCCCTAAATCCGAAATCCAAAGCCAAGATCAAGATCCCGAGTACCATTCAAGCGAGAAGCCTTCAATCTTTTAGGAGCGGAGCCGATCTTCAATTGAGCAAGTGATCCAAGCCGATCCGCGACTCAAGGAGACGAGCGAAGCCAAATCGACAATCGAGTTCTTCCTCTTGTAGTTCTTGAGCTATTTGTAACGGAATTGTTGATAAATAAAAGGTGAAATTCTTTAATCTTGCTTTCTTTAAATTCTTGCATCATGATTCGACCTCAATTTGTGATTGTGGTTCTTGTTGTGATGTTTGAGTAAAACTCCGCTCGTAAAGGAGTCGAGACGATCAATAGAATGATGATGTAACAAATCTTAAAACGATTCTTAAGTCCTACGAGTTTTGTAAATCCTAGCAAATTGAAGAATCGACGACCTAGTTTCGTTGCGATGCTTTCTTGATTGTAATCGCTCGAAATTAGGGATCCACGATCGATTCTTGAATTTACTAGAGGCTAGAATGTGAATGATATCGACGAAGGGACAAGGGATAGATGATGAAACCCTTGTTTCACAAGAAATCCCTAATTCTCGTCGATCATCATCGATCTAGTATCAATTCATCGATGGATAAGAATACGTAATCAATAGATTTCATCACATCTATAGATCCGATCGATTCCTACGAGCCTCACTTCTATTCTTGATATTTGATTTGGAAATCATCACAAATTCTCAATTCTTGATTTTATTGTTTCTTGATTTAGACTAGATTTTCCTAATTCTTGAACTTCATTTTACAAATCATGAATTATTCTTTCTTTTCTTTTCTTTAAACTTTCGATTCATCTAATTCGAAATACGAACGATTCCACTTTCCCCGTGGACGATCCGCACTTCCTAATGCGCTACAATCGACACCGTTATTGATTGCGGTCAAATAATTTTTGGTTGTGATTTCTATACATTTTCTAAACATACACAACGAGAATTTGTTTCAATCAAATGGCGCCGTTGCCGGGGATAGTGCGCTAAATGTTTGTTTTTGAAATTTGAGTTGAAAAGTTCCATTATAATTTTTAGATCAAAATTCGCGCAAATACTAATACGAGTTGTTGTGATTTGTTGCGAGGAAATCTGGAATCATTGGAGCCGTAGAAAATTTTTTCAGAATATTCCAGAGGACTTAGGGGCTGAACAGAAGCTTTCTGGTGAATTTTTGTACGGTGAACAGTACACATCACCGCGGAACCACGGTCTAAGGAGGAATCTGCGGCGGAACCGCGGTTCAGTTGAAGCATCACTGTACCAATTTTGCTCTGTGAGTCTCTATCTTTCTTATCTCCTCATCTGTCTGCTCCAATTAACAATTTGCTTCGGGTTTCTTTGCAAATAAATCACAGCGCCGCAAAAAGCAAAATAAATTGTGCGTGTTTTGATTTTTGGTCGCTTGCATATTAATACGGACATTAAAGGGCACGGCCAAATCCAGATTAGGTGGGGAGTTCATTACCCTTCCTAAGCCCCAAAAATCACAAACTTGCATCTGCATTACCCTCATTAACTAAAAAATATCTAGAGATGACTCTAAGGACCGTCGCACTCACTTAGGACAAGAGAAGGCCGTGGGTAATTCATTGCTTATCCGCGTTTCTTTTGTGGTGTCTAAGGCAAGTGTGTCGAAGGCTAGTGGTTATTTAATTAGGCCCACTACTTACGTAGTGGAGAACCTCCCACTTACCTGGCACTTACCTGGCCACAGGAGAGACAAAGAGGCAGTGGAGGATTTATCCTACGACTTGTCTTTTGGCAGTTAGGAGCGGTCTAGAGCTTTGACCTAGGTGACCACTAGATTTTAGGGTTGCTTGTTGCATTTGTTGTATTCGCATCATTTTTTGAAAAATCCGTAAAATTTTCAAAACAAACACCAACACATTCATCATTTCCCCTAATTATAAGTCACGCTTCCACTTGTACTAACCCTTTTTAGTGCAAGATAGGCTGGACACGGGATTCTAGTGCCCGTTTAGTCCGCGTCCCCTGATCGACCCAAAAGTCGGTATTTCTACATTTACCTCTTCTTTACCCACCACCACACCCACATCGATGGATCCGTCTCCATCGAACTTCTTTACCACTGCTCTGCCGCCGTCCGTTGGTGCGCAGAATCCACCCCGCATCTCTCTCCAAGAGAGGTGCTATCCTACACGAGGTCCCCTTTCCACCTGTTTTTCCATTCCACCAGCCAACGAGGACAATTTTCAAATAAAACTCCAATACATCAACCTTCTACCAAAATTTCACGGTCTCGAGTCTGAAAACGCATATGTCTTTATCACCAAATTTGAAAATGTATGCGCAATGATGGGTACTTCACAGCTTTCTGTAGATGCTATGCGTCTTTGTCTTCTCCCATTTACCTTGTGCGATATAGCCAAGAAGTGTATTTATAACACAACCGCACATTCCATTTCAAATTGGGAAGAATTCGTCAAAGCATTCCTAAAGAAATTCTATCCACATCATAAAACAGCTCGAGTCCGTAGCGAAATAAATCAATTCACCCAGCCTCCAAATGAAACATTTTCACAATGTCTTGAACGCTTTAAGGATCTGTTAGTTCAATGTCCACATCACGGAATCCCTAGATGGGAACTGTGCAGAATCATTTATGAGGGCATTAATCCTAACACGAGACAGACCCTTGAATCCATGTGTCAAGGCAACTTCATGACTAAAGATGATGAGGAAGCCTGGAAATTCCTAGAAGATTTCGCTGAAAAGTCTTTACAGTGGGAGGGTGTGAGTCAATCGTCTAGGGTGGGCAATAACCAATCGGATGTTTCCATAGGAGTTAGAGCTGAAATTTCAGCTTTACACAAGAAATTCGACAATATGGAAAACAAATTTTTAGCTGCCGCCCTAAATCAAATGTCACTCTCCAAAACTGTATGTGGATGTTGTTCTGATCCTTCTCATTTGACGGAAGAATGTCCACGAAATTCTCTGTTTCAAGGTCATGAGCATACCAATGCCGCATTTCAAAGACCTAGAAACGATCCATATTCTTCCACATATAATCAGGGTTGGAGGAATCACCCTAACTTTGCTTGGAACCAATCACAAACTCAAAACACGGTTCCAACCCAAAACAATTTCCAAAGGGTTCCTCCACCACAACAGCAACCACTTCTATTGAGTCAGCACCCCTTCCAAGCACAAAACTTCCAAAATCAGGCCAACACTTTTGCACCACATGAAAACTCTTTGCAATTGACCGGTACAGATAATACCTCTGCACTAGCATAAACCTTGGATACTTTCATGAAACAATCCATCTAACGGACGGCAAGTTTGCAATCTTCCGTCGAGAATGTGATGAAGATCATTGTCTCTCAAAATGAGAATATTAAATCGATGGAAGCACAAATTGCACAACTAAAAGCCGAAATGAGTGCAAGAGAGAAAGGGAAACTTCCAGCTCAACCTTTACCCAATCCTGGCTATTCACATCATGTGAATGCAATCACGTTGAGATCTGGAAGAGTGCTTGACAATCACGTTGGGGAAGAGATTGATGACACTGAAAAATCTATCAATGATACCCCGGCTGAGACCTTTCCTTCCACTTCCACTTCTAATTCTGACCCCAGTTCTTCTACCCTACCGCCTTCTTGCGAGCCTATTCTTCGTTTTCCCAAAGGCTCGCCACCTCAGCCCACCTCTTCTAGTCTACCACAGACGATCTCCACCTTTATTCTGGGATCGGGTCCATACACACTTCCTTCTCCTATGATGGACCCAGCGCTTATTGCTAAAGCACCTTATCCTAATCGGTTAAGGTCTAACAAATCAAGTCCACATATGGAGAAGATTATGGACATGTTTAAGAAAGTAAACATCAACATCCCTCTCCTAGATGCCATCCAACAAGTTCCGTTCTATGCGAAAATTCTTAAGAACTTGTGCACTAGGAAGAGGAAGACTCAAGTGCCCAAGAAGATATTCATGGCAAAGACTGTAGACACGGCTTTCCCCCAACAAGTACCACGGAAACGTAAGGACCCTGGCTGTCCTACTATTTCTATTTCTATTGGGGAAAAACACATCAACCGTGCTCTACTAGACCTTAGCGCTAGTGTTAACTTGCTTCCATACTCGGTTTACGAGCAACTAGGTATCGGAGTGTTAAAGCCCTCGAGCATAACTCTCCAGATGCTGACCGATCAATCACCAAACCTAGGGGTGAACTGGAGGATGTGTTAATAAAAATCGGGGAATTCGTATTCCCCGTGGATTTTATTGTACTTGATACACAGCCTGTAGCGAACCCACGGAATCAAATTCCGGTGATTTTAGGTCGCCCCTTTTTGGCCACTTCCAACGCTATCATCAACTGTCGTAATGGCTCTATGACCCTATCTCTCGGGAATATGTCAATTGAGCTGAACATTTACAAGTTGGGAAGTGTACCCTCTGAACCTACTGCTCAGGTCTATTCTGTCGACTTAATGGATGTCGACAGCAGCGAATTTGACGATCCTCATGATACTGATCTTGACTCTTTTCATATATTGTTGTTTGACCCAACTATGTATCATACACATACGGACTCTTCAACCGAGTTGTCCGGGTCAACAATTAACACTGATTATGAACTGCTTTTAGAGTCTGAAGATCACCCCGCGTTTTGTGATGACATTATTCTTCGGGGTATTGATGAAACTTTTGAGGAGATCTTCGCTGATGAACTCGCATTTTTGAATAACACGGGTGTTGAGATGAATCATCTCCCAAACAATGAAATTGAACCTCCACCCCTTCTTCTGGATTGTAAAAAGAATGCGAGCAATCTATCACATTCACTGCATCGTCTCTCCAAAATGAGACGCACGCACATTCTATTCCACCACTTACCCTTTCCCCACCTCTTCTTCCACCAACCAGAGCACTGCATTGATAAAATTTTCGAATGGTTGGTATTAACTTTCGGTCTTTGCAAAGCTTGGCATCGACCAATGATTTTTGACCCCCTCATATGATTTTCAAATATTAACATTACTTAACTCATGTTTGGGGGGGGTATAATCGGGCTCTTGAAAAGAAAATTTTTACAAAATTTTGAGCCAAAAATAAGTTTGGGGGAGGATCTTCACTTAAATATTTTGCCCCCGTTAATAAATTTCCTCCCAAGCTTACAGGTTTTTCGAGATTTAGCTGATGGCAACAGTGAGGACACTGTTGAAAACAAGTTTGGGGGAGGTTTGTGCTTATTTTCGCATCATTTGCATATCACTTTGCATAAGCACAAAACATTTTGAAAACCTATAAAAATTTAAAATTTTTCAAAAAGATAAAAATATTTTTATACATAAATAAGATAATAAAAGATTAGATAGTGAAAAATTACATCCATGAGATTAGAAAAATTTAAGAAAACCAAGAAAATTAGAAGTTTTCTTATATGAACTAGTAATAAGTAGTTATGAGCCGTTGTCCCAAGGGTTAGTAAGATGAAGGAAGTCACTAATCTGAGGATAAAAATAAGTCTGAAAAATAGTTCCTATTCTGGAAGCCAAACATTTTGAACGTTGATACCCTACTATTCGCATTTACACACGTCTTGAAACTCGGGATAGTAGAGGATACCTTGAAATGCTCTTGTCTAAAAGCCGATGTATGAAGGAAATAAAAAAATGATTAAAATATAAAATGGTGAAGAAAAATGGACACTGGTTTTGTTATCGCCAAGGCAGCAATAAAAAAATATAGCGAGGGTGCCTCTTCACCTAGTGCCCTAAGGCCAACTGGTATGGGAGTCACTGCTAAGCATTAGGTGGTGCAAGACGAGGAAAAACACCAAATAACCAAGCACATGAGTAATCGGTCGGTTAGTACCTCAAGAAGTATTAACGGTCGCATGAAAGTGTGTGAGCAATCCTAAATATTCATTAATTAAAAAGTACTAAGGTGGATGGACAAGAGTATGATAGCTTGAATTGAATTCTCCGGGTGTAGGGATGTATATTACACACACGTAGGGTGATATGATCAATGTTTGGAAGACAGATAGGAATGAAGAATAAAGACGATGTTTTATTGAGGGGTTATATGATTTCTAACATCTTTTCATGACTATTAAGATAGGGCTCATGACAACCGAAAAGCTAGCTTAGTTGGAAACCCTAATTTTCAAGGCTTTTCTTTTACAATTCTTTTCTTTAAATGTAATATTCATGATCTTCCTTTTATTATTGGATTTTGTGGATGCAATCCGCTGAAAACCCTCAGGAGACAACACTCCTCCTACTAGGGACACCTAGAGATTTAAAGGCTTGTTGCACGTGCTCAGTGCAATCGTGTTGCCTACGAAAGCGTGCTAGTTAGTTTTTCTCTTTCTTTATTTTCTCCTTCTCTTTTTAATAAAACATTTCGCTCGAGACGACCGAAAATAAGTTTGGGGGAATTTGATCAGTCGAAAATATTGCATTTTTAACACGTCCATTTCGCTATCATTTGCACTCATCTAGAAGTGTTCGGTATTCATATTGCACATTGTTCCCCTCCGAAAGACGGCCGAGACATGGACTGTCTAGCCTGAGATTCGGGGCAGATGCTAATGGGTGCTATCCGTCCACCTCTCCGAAGATGCCAAGTTGATTTATGGCACCATGCATCGAAGGTTTAAACGGATGCGTCCGATGTAGCGGACTTCGTCAGATTCCACCTCGCTAGAGGGGTTTTTGATTGTGGGGATGCTCTTCCCTGCAGGCGCAAGCCCCTGCAGTTAATTACACTACCGCATTGCGGTAACAACTTTCTCCTTCTCCAGATGGTCACTTCGTGTCGTGTGTGTTTGTTTTGTTTTTGGTTGCCCGTGGATTGTATACGGAGACTGAGTTATGTCGTCGCACGTAGGGCGTGGACTAGTCCAAATCCGTATTATCTTAGATTTGGGTTTTGGGGTTTTGGTTTGAGGATACGTTAGCCATATTTGAGGCTAAGATCAACTCAAACATTTGTTAAGGATACGTTAGTCTAGTTTGAGACTATGATCAACTTAACGGGATCGTTTAGATCCGACAAAAGAGCATTTGGGCTCTATTGTTCCAGTTTAGGGACATAGTGGTCCATTGAATGCATGGCCGTCAGGACCCGTCACCTCTCTGAAGACGTTGAAGGATTACAACGACAGATATCAGAGGAGTTCAGAGATGTACCCTTGAACCAAAGTTGGTTGGGAGATCTGTAGTCCAATTTGGGACTAAAGTTTGTTTGGAGGTTTTGGTTTAAGGATGCGTTAGCCATATTTGAGGCTAAGATCAACTTAAACGTTTGTTAAGGATACGTTAGTCTGATTTGAGACTAAGATCAACTTAACGGGATCGTTTAGATCCGACAAAAGAGCGTTTGGGCTCTATTATTCTAGTTTAGGGACATAGTGGTCCATTGCCAGTTTAGGGACATGGTGGTCCAATACCAGTTTAAGGACATAGTGGTCCAATACCAGTTTAAGGACATAGTGGTCCATGTTCCAGTTTAGGGACATAGTGGTCTAATGGTAGTTTAAGGACGCATAAGTCCATTGGTAGTTTAAGGACGCATAAGTCCATGGGTTTAAGGACCCTACAGTCCATATGGGTATGTTTAAGGACGCATTAGTCCGTTAGTTTAAGGACGCATAAGTCCGCGGGTTTAAGGACCCCACAGTCCGTATCTTGGTTTAAGGACGCATAAGTCCATGAGTTTAAGGACCCCACAGTCCGTGTTGATGTGTGGTTGTCGGGACCCGTTACCTCTCTGAAGACGTTGAGGGATTACAACGACAAATATCAGAGGAGTTCAGAGATGTACCCTTGAACCAATGAGTTGGTTGAAAGAACAGATGTGCTCAGTTCAAGATGATTTGAGGACTTATGGCCAGCTTGGGCTAAGTCCAGTTATGTTTGAAATATTGGCCCTCTGCTGGTCCATTGAAGGAGAGGCTTTGCCTCTAGAAACTTAGCCAATTGGGCTAAAGCTAGTGTTAAACACTAAAGACCAACAGTGTTGAACACTGGGAATGAGATTAGCAAGTTAGTGTTAAACACTAAAAGATAATCAGTGTTAAACACTGGGAACAGAGTTTTCAAATTGGTGTTAAACACTAAGCAAATCAGTGTTAAACACTGCAAATAGAGTTTTCCAAATTAGTGTTAAACACTAAGAAAATCAGTGTTAAACACCGAGGACAAAGTTTTCAGATTAGTGTTAAACACTAAGGAGAGAGGGGTCACGTGTAGACACGTGAGAGCGCCCTGATTCCCCTTATTTTATTCTGCAGGTAAGTGTTTAACACTTTAGTTCTGACGGCCATCACGTGCGAGCACGTGATGAAAGCCCATGCTCTGTGCGTTATAATGCTCACTAGGGGTCACGTGGTGACACGTGAGGGCGCCGTAGAGCTCTTTTCTATTCCTTGTGCTTCAAAGGTCACGTGGGGCACGTGAGGTGCCTGAGATTGGGCCAAAACTCCTTTCTTCGTTCTGCCATTAAGTGTTAAACACTTTCATTTTTATTTTAGAGCATCACGTGTTGGCACGTGATGGGGATCTGTGCGCCAATTGTTAAAGCATTTGCTGAGGGGTCACGTGATAACACGTGAGAGCGCCCAAAGCTTTCATTTCCTTTGCTTTTTCTTTCTGCGTTTTGGGAGTCACATGGGAGCACGTGAGGCATTGCCTCAAAGTTAATTCCTTATTATTTCCCGGGATCTCTTCAGGGGTCATGTGGGGACACGTGACCTTGGTCTTTTGCATGCATGGAGATCTTTTAAGTCACTTCAATTTATTTTGAGAATTTAATTCTCTGTAAGATTAAGAATTAAATTCTTATTTAGGGTAAAACCCTAATTTCTTTTTAAAGGAATTAAATTCCCAGATATATAAAAGAATTAAATTCTTGATTAGGGTTAAACCCCAGTTTCATTTTTAGGAGGAATTAAATTCCTGTGAGTCTGGGAGAATTAAATTCTCAAAACTCAATTCCTCCTCTGTGTTTTAGATCTGCATGGCAGGATCTCAACCCAATAAGAATTAAATTCTCAATTCATGGGGAGATGTGCACTTTGCAGATCCTCGACCAGAGAAAGAACTAAGTTCTTTTCTTTATGTAAGAGTTAAACTCTTTTGAGAATTAAATTCTCTTTGAAGCCTCTTTTTTCTTACCTAGGGTTTTTCTTTTGCAGAGAATTAAATTCTCCTCTCCAAAAAAGTCGTTCCCTCTCTTCTTTTCTTGGCTCCTATTTATAGGAGAAGGAAGAGAATCAATTTGTTTAGCAAATCTCTCATTAAGAGATTTGATTTGTATGTTGAGAGATTTGATTTGCATTCATCATTAATCTGGGCCTTTAGATTGTTAAGTGAATTTTATTCACCATTGGATTTTAAATCCAAAGATATCCATTTGTTATCTCGGTCAGATTTAGGGGGAAAATCTTTCCAAGTCCAAGATTTTTCCATAAATTGGTGATATTTAATCACCCTTGGATCTTTAATCCAACGGTCCCCATAATCCTTTTCCATTTGGAAAGATTTAGAAGCTTTTAGAATTTTAATTCTATTTCGAAAGATTTAAATGATCTTTTTTTAGAATTTAATTCTGTTGAACAGCGAGGCTTTTACAGCCAGTCACGTGTTGCCACGTGACCCCCAATTGAGTCATTTTCTCAGTGTTTACTTACGCTTCAGTTGTAACCATCACGTGTCAACACGTGACCATTGGTCACGTGTGAGCACGTGACACCTCATTGAGGTATTTCCTTCAGCTATTTGTTTACGCTTCAGTTTTAACCATCACGTGTCAACACGTGACCATTGGTCACGTGTGAGCACGTGATTCCTGATTTTTAATCTGGGAATAGATTTTGGAATTTAATTCTATTCATTATTTTAGAGGCCTTAAAAGCCCATCACGTGTCTGCACATGACCCATGGTCACGTGTGAGCACGTGATGCCCCATTGGGGTCTTTTTTGAGTTTTTATTATATTTTTTAACTCCTCCAGCGGGTTCTTAAAAGTCCATTACGTGTGGACACGTAATACCTCATAACTTTTGATCCCGGATGAATTACGAGGCCCATAATATATCAAATCGAAGGGTTTTTCGAGACGCTTTCGATACCATGAGAATTTATCTGTTTCTCATTCGAGGGTTTGTCAAAAAACAGCCTGGAAAATACTGGCTCGCATTTCTTTAAGCATATCGCTGCCATTTGATACCTTGGACTCTTTTGCGCAGAAATTTTTGGCGGGAACAAATGCCCCCCACTATTTTGCCCACGTAAGTATATACGTGGGTGAAGTAGTGCACAGTAATGGATGGCGTATGACCAGTTTCGGATTGGTATATAACTTTCAGGATCTTGATATGAGAAGATAACGAGCGGACACAAGCGTCGTCATTTATCATTGACTCAAATCTTGACTCTTAAGAGATATAGTTCCAAATCCTTAACTCCATGAGCCGCACCCTTTTATTTCTTTATGTCTTACTCTGGCGTGGAGTAGTTTATACGCTTATGAGTAAGTTCTCCATTTCAGTGGCATGTTGCTTTGGCAAGTGTGGCTCATAGATGGTCCATCTTGACCTCTTTGCAGGGCAGTGATGGCTTAGGAGACATGGTTAGGATCTGCCACCTAAGACTTTTCAACTTTATGAGCCGTGAGGGTCTCATAAAGAATTTTCTCCCTACGGATCGAGAGGATCTCGTAGGTGTATTTTCTCCTTAGGAGTCGTGAGGATTCCTAAGTGTGTTTCTCTTATAAGTCGTAAGGATCTTGTAAGAGAATTTTTCCCTCTTACGAGTCGAGAGGACCCGTAAGCGGTTGTTCCCCTCCTTGTCGAAATTCGACTTCGGAGAGTGAGACCCATGGATAGTATGCAAGAGACCATTTTGGGCCGACTTGCAGGATCCCAGTGCTTAGGAAACAGGTTTTTTAATCCCTACTGCCTAAGGCTTTATCTCACGAGTCGAGACGAATCGAGAAGTTCTCCTAAAGACATCAATTTCCTCACGAGTCGAAATGAATCGAGCAGATCTCGCAAGAATATCCTAACGTCACAGTTAACCTCTGCTCTTTGCTTCGTTTGCTGGCATTACGTCCTCTGTATCGAGACGAATGTCGTGGTTGTCTCTAGGTTGCTGGTGAACCGTCGAGGTTTGGAACTAGGGATTTTGCCGTGGCTCCTTTTGGTGATGTTGCATCTGCTGTATCGAGACGAACGTCGAGGTGGTGACCACTCCGCACTGATGCGAGATAATCTCCGATTGTCTTTCAGGCTTTATATGACTTGCCGTTAAGATGCATGAAGCTAGGAATTTGGCATTCGCTTCGTTTGCTGGCATCGCGTCCTCTGTATCGAGACGAATGTCATGGTTGTCTCTAGGTTGCTGGTGAACCGTTGAGGTTTGGAACTAGGGATTTTGCCGTGGCTCCTTTTGGTGATGTTGCGTCTGCTGTATCGAGACGAACGTCGAGGTGGTGACCACTCCGCACTGGTGCGAGATAATCTCCAATTGTCTTTCAGGCTTTATATGATTTGCCGTTAAGATGCATGAAGCTAGGAATTTGGCCTTCGCTTCATCTGCTTTGGTGTATCCGGATCCTGTTGGGGGAAGAACGCTGGGGTGACATTTCATCTGTTGTATCGAGACGAATGTCGAGGTGGTGACCACTCCATGCGGGATGATCTCCGGTGGTCTTTCAGGCTTTATATGACTTGCCGTCAAGATGTTGAAGCTAGGAACTTGGCCTTTGCTTCATTTGCCTTGGCGCGTCCGAATCTTGCTGGACGAAGGACGCTGTAGTGACATCTCATCTGCTGTATCGAGACGAACGTCGAGGTGATGATCACTTTATGCTGGTGTGAGATGATCTCTGATTGTCTTTCCGGTTTTATATGAGTTACCGTCAAGATGTTGAAGCTAGGAACTTGGCCTTCGCTTCATTTGCTTTAGTGTGTCAGAATCCTGTTGGAGGAAGGACATCTCGTCTGCTGTATCGAGACGAACGTCGAGGTGGTGATCACTCTATGCTGGTGTAAGATGATCTCCGATTGTCTTTCAGGCTTTATATGACTTGCCGTCAAGACCCTAAAGCTAGAAATTTGGCCTTTGCTTCATTTGCTTTGGCGCGTCCGAATCCTGCTGGGGGAATAACGCTGGGGTGACATTTCATCTGCTGTATCGAGACGATTGTCGAGGTGGTGACCACTCCGCGCTGGTGCGAGATGATCTCCGATTCTCTTTCAGGCTTTATATGATTTGCCATTAAGACGCATGAAGCTAGGAATTTGGCCTTCGCTTCGTTTGTTTTGGCGCGTCCGAATCCTGCTAGGGGAAGAACGCTGGGGTGACATTTCATCTGCTGTATCGAGACTATCGTCGAGGTGGTGACCACTCCGCGCTAGTGCGAGATGATCTCCGATTGTCTTTCCGGTTTTATATGAGTTATCGTCAAGACGTTGAAGCTAGGAATGTGGCTTTTGCTTCGTTTGCTTTGACTGTGTCCGCTGTATCGAGACGAATGCTGAGGTGGAGCTGGGATTTTGCCGTCACCCCGCTTTGTTTCGACCATGGGGTCTTTTGTTAACTTTGCATGTACATCCTGCTGGACTGCGAAGGAACGCCGTTGTTGACTTTGCGTCTACTGTATCGAGACGAATGCTAAGATGGAGTTGGGATTTTGCCGTTACTCCGCTTTGTTTCGACCGTGAGGTCTTTCGTTGACGTTGCATCTGCATCCTGCTGGACTGCGGAGGAACGTCGTCGTTGACATCTCTTCTGCTGTAACGAGACGAATGCTGAGATGGAGCTGGGATTTTGCCATCGCTCCGCTTGATGGTGTAACATCTGTGTCCTGTTGGAATGAGGAGGCACACCGTTGTTGGTCTCCAGGCTGTAGATGTGGCCATTGAGATTTGGAACTAGGGACTTTGCCATGGTCCTGTTTCGTTGCGACTCTGGGGTCGGTTGTTGACGTCACGTCTGCATCTAGTTGGAGTGAGGAGAAACGCCGTTGGTGATCTCTAAGTTGTCGATATTGACGTCGAGACCCTGAAGCTAGGGACCTCCTTTTGCTTCGTTTGTTGATATTGTGTCTGCAATATTGCGACAAATGTCGAGGTTGTCTCTAGGTTTTCTATGAACCGTCGAGATTTGGCTTCGCTTTCTGATGGAGCCTGTTGGGAAGGTATGGTTCCCTCTTTGTTCATGCCCATAGATTGTATACAGGGGTCAATGTGACCTCACCTGCAGGGCAAAAAGTTTCATTCTTTCAGATTTTTTTATTTCCGCGATGCTCTATCATTTCAGCTTTTATATCGCGGAGGTCGCGATTGCCCAATCATTTCGGCTATTTTTCGTGGTGCCCAATCATTTCGGCT
Organism: Agapanthus africanus; assembly: GCA_030015575.1. Classification (NCBI taxonomy): domain Eukaryota; kingdom Viridiplantae; phylum Streptophyta; class Magnoliopsida; order Asparagales; family Amaryllidaceae; genus Agapanthus; species Agapanthus africanus. The sequence goes on along the minus strand of JASDDO010000022.1, from coordinate 899,928,641 downwards.
ATTTTTCTTTTTACTCGCTGCTTTTTATTGCGAGTTGCCCAATCATTTCGGCTGTTTTTGTATGCATACATTTTTACTTGCTGATTTTGTTGCAATTTGCCCCATCATTTCGGCTATTTCATATGTATTTTTGGCTCGCAGACTTTTTATCGCGAGTGTAGGATTTGGGATCTGATACCAATCTTGGCATCAGGATCGCTGCGACTGGAATATCGCCAGGAGCGAATCATCATTTGCCGTAAAAGGACTTGGAATTTGATATCGGTTTAGGCATCAGCATCGCTACGACTGGGATATTTCCTGGAGCGAATCATCATTTGCCACTGTCGATGTCGAACAAAGGCGGCTTAGTAAACAGGGTTAGGATCCCGTCGACTAAGGCTTTTGACTTCATGAGCCATAAGGGTCTCATAAAGGTGTTTCTCCCTACGAGTCGTGAGGATCTCGCAGGTGCGTTTTCTCCTTAGGAATCGTGAGGATTCCTAAGTGTATGTTCCCCTGTAAGTCGTAAGGATCTTACAAAAGGGTTTTCTCCTTATAAATCGAGAGGACTTACAAGGGTTGTTCACCGTATGGACATATCCACAGTCACAGGTGGGACTTGGTTAGGAAAATGTTTATTCGCGCCCGTGGATTGTATACAAGGGTCAGTATTGAGCCGCTTGTAGGGCAGTATCGAAGGTTGTGGGGGACTTGCTTAAGAACAGGTTTAGGTTTCTGTAACTTAAGACTTTCAAATCTCATGAGCCGTGAGGGTCCCATAAGAGAATTCTCCTTACGAGTCGTGAGGATCTCGCAAGTGTAATTTCTCCTTAGGAATCGTGAGGATCCCTAAGTGTGTTGCTCCCTTGTGAGTCGTAAGGATCTCACGCGGGTGGTTTCTTTTTATAAGGTCGAGAGGACCCTATAAGTGTCTTTTAACGAGGTTGCGCCCTTTCGGGTTTTCATAAACACTCGCCGGTAGCCCTGCTGTTTTTACTCACGGAACCCTTTCGGGTTTTCATCCGTCCCCACTTTGCTTATGGACATACCGTTTTTTCTTATTCTTTTTTTTAAACGAGGTCGCGCCCTTTCGGGTTTTCACGAACACTCGCCGGTAGCCCTGCTGTTTTTACTCACGGAGCCCTTTCGGGTTTTCATCCGTGCCCATTTTGCTTGTGGACGTACCGTTTTTTATTTTTTTATTTTATTTTTTTTGTACCACGTTAGCCTGAAGATGCTGCGGGTTGGGAGTAGTTTAACGACGTTTCGGTCATTTGCAAGTTTTAGGACATTGCAGTCCGCCGTTAGTTTAAGGACGTTTCGGTCCGTATCTAGTTTTAGGACGTAGTGGTCCGCCGTATTTGAGACGCATCTCTAGTTTACTTACTTTTCGGTTTATGGGGCTTTCCTAATGAATGAGCATGATGCCCCCGGCATATCCACCTTTTTCAGAGCATGTTGTTGTGGCGGGTTTACTTTCCACTTTTCGGGCAGCGCGAACTTGCCCTGTTGGTATTGGTCTTCAACCCAGTTTTTGAAGACGTAGCAATTTTCGAGTGGGTGACCTATTACTCTGTGGTAGGGACAATAGTTAGGATTGTTAACGTCACCTGGTTGCAATGGACGTTTTGGATCTGGCAGAGTGATGAGCCCGCTGCGCACTGCTAGCTCGAACAATCTCTTTATTTTATCTTTGGGAAATGAGTAAGGACGTTTTAACTTCTCATTGAGGTATCGCGGCTTGTTGTTTTGACGACAAAACGGTCTCGGGTTACTCGGCTGTTGTTGAGTGTTGGCAACAAAGGCCGTTTTTTCCTTTTCCTTTCTCATTTCGTTTGCTCCGTCGTTTGCGGGTCCGAGATTCTTTCCGGGTAGCGTGAGATTGTACGGCTGAACATTCTCGCAACTCTCCAATTTTTTTTTTTTAGAAATGAATTCGTTGAAGAGAGGGTTGAGGGCGGCTTCTTCGTCAGAATCGCTTCCAAAGGTGAGAACTCGTGATCCCCCGGGCTCGTCCCTATGACAATTGCCGGCAACTCTTTTATGCTCATCTGTCGTATTCTTTTGCTGTCTACGAGCTTCCCGCTTTATTCTATTGACGTGTTGTCTATGAGCGACATATCCTTGCCACCAACACTTAAAGGAGTTGCAGTCTTCAGTAGGATGTGCGATCCTCTGATGATATAAGCAGAAGTTAGGGTGTACGTCCGTTTCATCAAAATGTATACCACCAGGAGAATTTTCTCTGAAAGAGGGCGGCCTCATTCCCATTGATATGGCTTTGGCGAATCGTTTCCTTGTCTTGATCCTGCTTTCATTTGCGGCGGATGTACTTTGATCTGGTGGGAGTGTTTCGACCCTTCTGTCCAGTCGCCGGCGTTTGGCTTTCTCGAATATGGCCATCTCGCGTTCTCGATCAGCTTTGCTCTTAAGACGGGCTTCGTTCAGAAATGCGTCAATCATTTCGTCTGATGGTCCTAGAAGTTCTGGCTCAGGATCCGCCCCCGGTTTCTCGGTGCAAGGAGCCTCTTTATCATCTATCAAGGAGTGAGAGATCACATGACAACTCGCTACGTAGTTCTCAGATTCATCTGATGAGTCTTCTCCATCGTTTTCGTCCTCGAGGACGTGGTCGAGAAACTCTTGGAGCGTGATTGGAATCTGCGCCTTCTGGTTATACTCTTCCAGCGCGTCAATCTGTTTCTGCAAATCCATGCGCTTGTCGCCAGGCTTCACGGGCTTCTTGGCTTTCTCCTTCTTTTTCGAAGATTTCGACGGCTGGGTGTGAATGCTTTGGCTATCACCACCGATATTTGGAATTGGGCGTCGCTTTAGCATCCCTTCTATGACCTCGGGTTCTAGTGGATCTTTCCATCTGATCGTCAGGTATGTCTGGAGATCATTCAGCATCCTTTCGGTTTTGGCGGAAAGCACGATCCTCCATGGAGCTTCTTCAACAAAAGAACAAGTTGCCCCCGGCGTGTCCATTTTCTTTGGAGTGTGCGGCTGTGGTGGGTTTACTTTCCACTTTTCAGACAGCGCAAACTTGCCTTGTAAGTACTGATCCTCGATCCATCCTTTAAAGACGAAGCAATCCTCGATCGGGTGACTTACCGTTTGGTGGTAAGGACAATAATTGGGATCGTTGACATCGCCTGGCTGCAACGGACGCTTTGGACTCAGCAGATTGATGAGTCTGTTACGCACTGCCAGCTCGAACAGTCTTCTCGTTTTATCCTGAGGAAACGAGTAAGGACGTCCCAGTCTCTCCTTGAGTGATGGGCGTGGACGCATACTGTTTTGACGGACAACCGGCTTTAAGTTGCTCGGCCGTTGCTGAGTATTGGCAACGAAGGTTGCCTTCCCTTTCCCCTTTTCATTCCAAGTCTCTGTCTTTGAAGAAGAAGGCTTATGGCCAATCTGGTCCATTTGGGCCAGCTTGTCAATCAAGGCCTGGAAGGTGGTCGGCTTGAAAAACATCATGAACTGGGAGATGGCCGCTTGAGGGTCAAGAGTGCCCACGAACATGCCTACTGCAGGAGCCTCTTCTATGCGTTGTTCACATTTCGACCATAGGTTCCGCCATCGTGTTGCGTATTGGACCCACGTTTCGCCTGGCCTTATCCTGGCATTAATCAGTCTGTTATCGGGGTGCGTCCACTAGCACTCGCGAATCTCTGTGTAAATAGCAGCTCCATCTCCGTAAATGTCTTGATAGAGTCATTTGAGAGTTCAGAGTACCACTCAAATGCCGTTTCCGACAGGCTGCCAACAAACTGGCGGAGCAGCAATTTATCATCACCTCCAGTGTTGCCGCACATGGCTCTAAATTGAGCGACGTGCTGATGCGGATTTCCCGTCCCCTTGTACACATGGAATTTAGGGATCGTATATCTCGACGGGTAGCTGATTTGGTCATACCAGCCAGAGTATGGTCGCCCAGCTTTGACGACTTGGCTGGTCGCTTCACTCGCCTGATGAGCTCGTATTTGCTGAGCTATATAGTCATTCAGTGCGGTCTTGGAAATGGTTTCCTCCTTGGCTACTGACAGAGCCGGTGGAGGATTCGATGTCTCTCCTTTGTCATCTTCAAGGACAATCGGATGATCTTCAGTAGGAGGATCTCGCTGGATCATTATCCCTACCATATCTTGGAAGAGAAGCGCCATTTGTTTTATGTTAGCCGCTTGCTCTGCGGCTTCTTTATCCTTCTTTTTGAGGACTCTGCATAGGTAGTCAGCGTCAGTTTCTTGTTCATGACGCTGATCCGAGGACGCTTCTGGGCTTTCTTTTGGCCCAGTGAGTGCGGCCATCGCATTCATCATTTCTTGGAGCTTCTGCTGCTGCTTCTGAGCTTTAGTCACCGATCGCGTAAGCGGTCTATGACCTGTAGATGTACGACTGTCCTCTTTCCCGGACGCCATGTAGACTGTATGCACCACCATGCCCCTAGACTTAGGGCGTTTGGGTTCAGTGCCTTTGACTTTTGTCGCCGGCACAGGGATTTTCTCTGGCCTTCTTTTCTCAAGAGCGGTCGAAGTTGAGGGAGCCGTCAAGGTGGGCATCCAGACAGCTTTTCGTGGCTTAGCAGGATGGCTGACTTCCTTTTGGACCTTCAGTTTCTTGTGCTGGCGGGAGAAATTTGGATCGATCACTGACTCTCGGACTGGTCGCCAGATTTTGTAAACTTTGGAGGACAGTCGTTGAGAGGACTGTTCTGGCTTGGCTTCCGCAACATTTCCCACCGGAGGAGGGGATCTTTTTAGTACGGCGGTAGGAGAGTTTCTGCGCACCGTGTTCAGCAATTCAAAGCCATTCCCGGTTGGAACAGCAGCATCGATCCCCACCGTTGGAGCTGGCGGAGTTATCTCAGAGAGGGAGTTGCCCTCAGCCTTCCTCACTTGGCGCCAGTGGCGACGTCGAGCATGTCGCGCGATTAGAGTTGGTTTAGCCGTAGGGGTGACTTTGTCTTGCCCCCTGTCCAGATGAAGCGCTGCTGGTGCCTGTCTCTTGAAGACTGATGTCTTTTGAGTAGCGGTATCCAATCTGTCAAAGACAGACCTTCGAGCAGGAACGGGAGCCGGAATAGTCAGTCTTGTGAAGACTGATGTAGGGTGTTTTTCGTCACCCCATTGAGATGGGAATACGCGCGCGCTTGTCAGGCGCATTACAGATTCCCCCTGCCTAGGGTAGGCTGGGGTTTATTGATTGCGGGGATCCGAATCTCCGGTAGCCGCGGACTAAGCTGCCGTTAATTACCCCTCACATTTGAAGCGAAGGAACCTCCGATTTGACGGGTTAAACTGGTCATGCGAACTCAATTTGCCGTGTTGTGTTTTAAAGGGGGGTTTGGATGTATCGGGGGCCCCGCAGAGTTTTTACGGGGGTCCCGCTACCCGGATAGCGGGCTGGGGGTCAAGGGGGCTAGCAGCCCCCTTGCGGGGTGCGGGGCAGCGCCCCGGTAGAAATTTTTTCTAACGGGGGAGACACATTTAATATGGAGTGCACAAAAAAAAGGAAGGGAAAAAGCGTCTTACAGACGCGAACGTAGCATGTGGGCGCCTCAGCGCCCGGGGTCACGTGGCGCACACGTGACCGTTGGGCGCCTCAGCTCCCGGGGTCACGTGGGCGCACACGTGACCTTTGGGCGTCTCAGCGCCTAGGGGTCACGTGGGCGCACGTGACCATTGGGCGCCTCAGCGCCCGAGGTTATGTGGGCGCACGTGACCACGGGAAAACACCTGCTGGAGGGGGGGCCTAGCCCCTAGGTTGGGGAGTTGAACTCCCAAGGGATTTTTGGAGTTAAACTCCTGACAGAAAATTAATTTATGGAGTTAAACTCCAACAGATCTAGAAAGGAGTTAAACTCCTAGGAATCTTTGGCCCTTCTTCTGAGCCTTGGATCTGTCCAAAGTTAGATTTTTGGAGATGAGTCTCCTTCTTCTTTCTCTTGATCGGCGGGATCTTGGAGAAAAGGGGGTGAGACTTAAAAGTCTCCCATTTTCGAGATCTGATTGGAGATCCGAGCTCTCTTTTGTGGGTTTTGTGGTGAAAAACTATTTATTTTTGGGAAAGGAAGAGTTAAACTCTTGATTTAATTCAAAAGGGGAAGAAGGTTTTTAGAACCTTGAGGAAGGAGCAGGAGGTACAAACCCTAGTTTTTTTGAGGGAATGAAAAAGTCTATCTTTTATTCATCATCATGTTGCCTTATATAGGCTTACACATTTACATATAGCCCCTTGGGCTTCACAAAATGGCATTTTGCCATCCCATGGCTCATGTGCCATTTCATTTTTGCACATAAACCATGGGCTTACAAAATATTGGTTTTATGCCCATTTTGTTTACATTCATGCATAAAAAATTACATAAAAATTATTTATGACATGATTTTGTTGTTGGCATGAGAGAGGCTGGCCGCGGGCTCGACTTGGGCATGGGCCCGCCTGACCTAGGCTTGGGCCCACCTAGCTTAGGGGTTGACCTTGACTTTGACTCGGTCAACCGGGGTTTAAATTTTTACCCCAACAAATTGCCCCCCATCAATAAATGCACACCGCACATGTGGGGCGTGTGCATGAAATTGATGGATCTTCTTTCACGTGGAGGCGACTTGCTTTGGTTCCCACTTTTTGGGATGCACTGCCCTTTTTACGACATGGACGGTCGACGCTTGACGCGTCTCCGAGACAGAGTGTCCGTGGTAGACGTTTCCCTTGCCCGGAGCGATCCGGTTCCTGCTTTGTAGGAAGCCTGCACTGCCATTTTTGTGACATGGACGGTCGACGCTCTGATCCGGAGCGATTTGGTAGACGTGTCCCCGGCACGGAGTGTCGCTGTTGGACGTTTCCCTGATGCGGAGTGTCTGTGTTGGTCGTTTTCCCGATGCAGAGTGTCGCTGGTTGACGTGTCCTCGCGACGGAGTGTCTGTTGTCGATGTGCCCCCGGCACGGAGTATCTGCTTGACGTTTCCCCGAGGCAGAGTATCGGCTGGTTGACGTTTCCCTGATGCGGAGTGTCTGTGTTGGACGTTTCCCCGATGCAGAGTGTCGCTGGTTGACGTGTCCCCGGCACGGAGTGTCTGCTTGACGTTTCCCCGGCACGGAGTGTCGCTGGTTGACATTTCCCTGATGCGGAGTGTCCGTGTTGGACGTTTCCCCGATGCAGAGTGACGGTGGTTGACTTTTCCCCGGCACGGAGTGTCGCTGATCGACTTTTTCCCGGCGCGGAGTGACGGTGGTTGACTTTTCCCCGGCACGGAGTGTCGCTGATCGACTTTTCCCCGGCGCGGAGTGTCGGGTTGACTTTTCCCCGGCACGGAGTGTCGCTGATCGACTTTTCCCCGGCGCGGAGTGTCGCCGGTTGACTTTTCCCCGGCACGGAGTGTCGCTGATCGATTTTTCCCCGGCGCGGAGTGTCAGGTTGACTTTTCCCCGGCACGGAGTGTCGCTGAGCGGAGTGTCGCTGATCGACTTTTCCCCGGCGCGGAGTGTCGGTGGTTGACTTTTCCCCAGCACGGAGTGTCGCTGATCGACTTTCCCCCGGCGCGGAGTGTCGGTGATTGACTTTTCCCCGGCACGGAGTGTCGCTGATGGACTTTTCCCCGGCACGGAGTGTCGCTGATGGACTTTTCCCCGGCGCGGAGTGTCGGGTTGACTTTTCCCCGGCACGGAGTGTCGCTGATGGACTTTTCCCCGGCGCGGGGTGTCGGGTTGACTTTTCCCCGGCACAGAGTGTCGCTGATCGACTTTTCCCCGGCGCGGAGTGTCGGGTTGACTTTTCCCCGGCACGGAGTGTCGCTGATGGACTTTTCCCCGGCGCGGAGTGTCGGGTTGACTTTTCCCCGGCACGGAGTGTCGCTGATGGACTTTTCCCCGACGCGGAGTGTCGGTGGTTGACTTTTCCCCGGCACGGAGTGTCGCTGATGGACTTTTCCCCGGCGCGGAGTGTCGGTGGTTGACTTTTCCCCGGCGCGGAGTGTCGCTGATCGACTTTTCCCCGGCGCGGAGTGTCGGTGGTTGACTTTTCCCCGGCGCGGAGTGTCGCTGATCGACTTTTCCCCGGCGCGGAGTGTCGGTGGTTGACTTTTCCACGGCACGGAGTGTCGCTGATGGACTTTTCCCCGGCGCGGAGTGTCGGGTTGACTTTTCCCCGGCACGGAGTGTCGCTGATGGACTTTTCCCCGGCGCGGAGTGTCGGGTTGACTTTTCCCCGGCACGGAGTGTCGCTGATGGACTTTTCCCCGGCACGGAGTGTCGGGTTGACTTTTCCCCGGCGTGAAGTGTCGCTGATCGACTTTTCCCCGGCGCGGAGTGTCGCGGGTTGACTTTTCCCCGGCACGGAGTGTCGGGTTGACTTTTCCCCGGCACGGAGTGTCGCTGATGGACTTTTCCCTGACGCGGAGTGTCGGTGGTTGACTTTTCCCCGGCACGGAGTGTCGCTGATGGACTTTTCCCCAGCGCGGAGTGTCGGTGGTTGACTTTTCCCCGGCGCGGAGTGTCGCTGATCGACTTTTTCCCGGCGCGGAGTGTCGGTGGTTGACTTTTCCCCGGCACGGAGTGTCGCTGATGGACTTTTCCCCGGCGCGGAGTGTCGGGTTGACTTTTCCCCGGCACGGAGTGTCGCTGATGGACTTTTCCCCGGCGCGGAGTGTCGGGTTGACTTTTCCCCGGCACGGAGTGTCGCTGATGGACTTTTCCCCGGCGCGGAGTGTCGGGTTGACTTTTCCCCGTCGTGAAGTGTCGCTGATCGATTTTTCCCCGGCACGGAGTGTCGCGGGTTGACTTTTCCCCGGCACGGAGTGTCGCTGATGGACTTTTCCTCGGCGCGGAGTGTCGGGTTGACTTTTTCCCGGCACGGAGTGTCGCTGATGGACTTTTCCCCGGCGCGGAGTGTCGGGTTGACTTTTCCCCGGCACGGAGTGTCGCTGATGGACTTTTCCCCGACGCGGAGTGTCGGTGGTTGACTTTTCCCCGGCACGGAGTGTCGCTGATGGACTTTTCCCCGGCGCGGAGTGTCGGTGGTTGACTTTTCCCCGGCGCGGAGTGTCGCTGATCGACTTTTCCCCGGCGCGGAGTGTCGCGGGTTGACTTTTCCCCGGCACGGAGTGTCGCTGATCGACTTTTCCCCGGCGCGGAGTGTCGCGGGTTGACTTTTCCCCGGCACGGAGTGTCGCTGATCGACTTTTCCCCTGCGCGGAGTGTCGGGTTGACTTGATTCCGAGGCGGAGCATAATTCCGGCAGGGAAGGTAAATATCCTGAGGCGAAGCATGATTTCGACACGGGGTAAATTCTGGGACGGAGCATGATTCCGTCGTAGAGGTTGGTTTGATTTGATTTTGGTTGACATCAGCATCGCTGCACTGGAATATGGTACCAGGAGCGAATCATCATTTGTCTTTGAGAGGATTTGGAAATTGGGGTTTTTGTTTGGCATCTGCATTGCTTCACTGGAATAATGCCAGGAGCAACTCATCATGTGCCCCGAGAGGATTTGGATTGGGTTTGTTTGGCATCAGTATCGCTATACTGGAATATGGTACCAGGAGCGAATCATCATTTGCACCGAGAGGATTTGGGAATTGGTGGCTTAGGAGACAGGTTTAGATCCCTATCACCTAAGGCTTTTCAATTTTATGGGCCGTGAGGGTCCCACAAAAGCATTTTCTCCCTACGAGTCGTAAGGATCCCGCAGGTGTATTTTCTTCTTAGGAGTCGTGGGGACTCCTAAGTGTGTTGCTCCTTTGTGAGTCGTAGGGATCACACGCGGGGATTTTCTCCTCACAAAGTCGAGAGGACTTTGCGAGTGCATTTCATTTCTTTTTTTTTTTACGAGTTTGCGCCCTTTCGCCCTTTCGGGTTTTCACAAACTCGCCGGCAGTCCTGCTGTTTTTACTCACGGAGCCCTTTCGGGTTTTCATCCGTGCCCGTTTTGCTTGTGGACATACCGTTCTTCTTTTTTTTCTTTTTTTTGGAGAGATCGGGATTGTTTTACGCCCGTGGATTGTATACGGTTTTGCAGGATATATGATCCAGACCGTAGGGCCGAAAAAATTTTGGGACATTGTTGGCGTCTGCATCGCTGCACTGGAATATGGTACCAGGAGCGACTCATCATTCGCCGCTTGGGAATTTGAGTTTGGAATTTGGTTGGCGTCTGCATCGCTGCACTGGAATATGGTACCAGGAGCGACTCATCATTCGCCACTTGGGGATTGGAGAGCGATGGCTTAGGAGACAGGTTTAGATCCCTATCACCTAAGACTTTTCAATTTTATGGGCCGTGAGGGTCCCATAAAGGTATTTTCTCCCTGCGAGTCGTAAGGATCCCGCGGGTGTATGTTCTCCTTAGGAGTCGTGAGGACTCCTAAGTGTGCTTTTCCATTGTGAGTCGTAAGGATCGCACAAAGGTTTGTTCTCCTCATGTATCGTGAGGACACATGAGTGGATTTCCCTCATTCCCCGTTTAATGACTTAGAGGTCGACTGTTTCCAGTTTAACGACTTAGAGGTCATCTGTTTCCAGTTTAACGACGTGGTGGTCATCTGTTTCTAGTTTAACGACTTAGAGGTCTACTGTTTCCAGTTTAAAGACTTAGAGGTCTACTATTTCCAGTTTAACGACGTAGAGGTCATCTGTTTCTAGTTTAAAGACTTAGAGGTCTTCTGTTTCCAGTTTAACGACGTAGAGGTCATCTGTTTCCAGTTTAAAGACTTAGAGGTCTAATGTTTCCAGTTTAACGACTTAGAGGTCATCTGTTTCCAGTTTAACGACTTGGAGGAAATCTATTTCCAGTTTAAAGACTTAGGGGTCTAAGTTTCCAGTTTAACGACGTAGTGGTCGTTGTTTCCAGTTTAACGACTTGGTGGTCATCTGTTTCCAGTTTAACGACTTGGAGGTCATCTGTCTCCAGTTTAACGACTTAGAGGTCATATGTCTCCAGTTTAACGACGTAGAGGTCATCTGTCTCCAGTTTAAAGACGTAGAGGTCATCTGTTTCCAGTTTAAAGACGTAGAGGTCATCTGTTTCCAGTTTAACGACTTGGTGGTCATCTGTTTCCAGTTTAAAGACTTAGGGGTCTACTGTTTCCAGTTTAACAACTTAGAGGTCATCTGTTTCTAGTTTAAAGACTTAGAGGTCTTCTGTTTCCAGTTTTAAAGACGTGGAGGTCATCTGTTTCCAGTTTAAAGACGTAGAGGTCATCTGTTTCCAGTTTAACGACTTGGTGGTCATCTGTTTCCAGTTTAAAGACTTAGGGGTCTACTGTTTCCAGTTTAACGACTTAGAGGTCTTCTATTTCCAGTTTAAAGATTTAGAGGTCTAATGTTTCCAGTTTAACGACTTGGTGGTCATCTGTTTCCAGTTTAACGACTTGGTGGTCATCTGTTTCCAGTTTAAAGACTTAGAGGTCTACTGTTCCCAGTTTAACGACTTAGAGGTCATCTGTTTCCAGTTTAAAGACTTAGGGGTCTATCGATGGCGAGCTTGGAATTTTGGGGTGGGGGCCGGCATCAGCGTTGCTAACACTGAAGCAGAGGTACCAGGAGCAATTCATCATTTGCCTACTCTTGTTGGCGGAGCGATGGCTTAGGAGACAGGTTTAGGTCCCTATCGCCTAAGGCTTTTTAATTTTATGGGCCGTGAGGATCCCATAAAAGCATTTTCTCCCTGCGAGTCGTAAGGACCCCGCAGGTGTATTTTCTCCTTAGGAGTCGTGAGGACTCCTAAGTGTGTTTTTCCTTTATGAGTCGTAAGGGTCCCACAAAGGTTTGTTCTCCTCATGTATCGTGAGGACACATGAGTGGGTCTTCTCAATAGAGCATAATTCTAAAGGCGGAGACCAGCCGCGTAACTGGTGATTACGGTAGGGCATGGGTATGATGAGAATTATTTGAGCCCGTGGATTGTATACGGTAGTCAATTTGGGGACTGGCCGTAGGGCTGGAAGAATTTTGGAAAACTGGACTTTGGTCGGCGTCTGCATCGCTGCACTGGAATATAGTACTAGGAGCGACTCATCATTCGCCGTTTTTTTTTTGTTGTTTTTTTTACCGCGATTGCTCTATCATTTCAGCTTTTTTTATCGCGAAGATCGCGATTGCCCTATCATTTCGGCTTTTATTCGTGGTTGCCCCATCATTTCAGCTTTATTTCATTTTTATTTTACTCGCTGATTTTTATTGCGAGTTGCCCCATCATTTCGGCTTTTCTTTATTTTTCTTTTATTTACACATTTTTTTTATACATTTTTTTACATTTCCATTTTAACGACTTAGAGGTCGATTGTTCCCAGTTTAATGACGTGGTGGTCGATTGTTCCCAGTTTAATGATGTGGCGGTCGACTGTTCCCAGTTTAATGACGTGGCGGTCGACTGGGTCGATTGTTCCCAGTTTAATGACGTGGTGGTCTATTGTTCCCAGTTTAATGACGTGGCGGTCGACTGTTCCCAGTTTAATGACGTGGTGGTCGATTGTTCCCAGTTTAATGACGTGGTGGTCTTTTTTGCTTATCCCAGCTCCTTGAACTTTGATCTTGGAGGAGCTGTGTTGATGACCTAGCTCTGTGGCTTGCCGATACATCCGAAAATTGTGAGGTTTTTCCAAGCTTATATTGGTCCTCTGCCCAATCTTTGAAAATATAGCAGTCTTCGATGGCATGACCCACCACTTTATGATATGGGCAGTATATGGGATTGCCGGTCATGTTCATTTCCTGTGGCCTCTTTGGAACAGGCAGTTGCAGACCGTTGTTCAAGGCGTCCATGAATATTTTGCGGACTTCATCCCTCCTGAAGGAGTATACTTTCTTCTTTCTCTCCATTGGAGTAGGTGCCTTTACTGATGCTGGTCCTCGAGGCCACTCGGTCTTTGGTTCGCCATTTTCAGATAATTGCACATGTCTGGGAGGATTAGGTTCCCGAAAGGCTTCGGTCTCCATTTGCATGAAATCGGCGGTCGTAGCTTGACTGTTTGCTAACGCGCCTTTAGACAGTTCTATCTCTCCCGTCCTGTATTGCCTTTCGACCCAATCTTTGAAGACGAAGCAGTCCTCAATGGCATGACCTATCACCCTATGATAGGGGCAATATTTTGGGTCGTCGGTCATATTCTCTTCTTGCGGTCTCTTTGATTCTGGCAGTTGTAGACCGTTTCTTAGGGCGTCCCTGAATATCTTGTGGACCTTTTCCCTCTTGAAGGAATATACTTTTTCCAGCTTCTCTTTCAGGGGCGATTCCCCCCCAGCGTATGTATCAGAGGGACTGGAGGCTGATTGCGGCCGTTTTTCGCGAAGGCGCTCCGCTTTTAGGTTGAAAGGGATATCAGTTGGCTGCTCCCGGGTACCAATCCCTGGCTCATGAGCCAAAATTTGATTCTGCTGTAATTGCAATCGGGCGACTTGGGTCGCGAGATCTGCCACGACGTTTGCCAGCTCGTCGACTTTGGAATAGACCTCGGCCATCTTCTCATCCCTGTCCTAAAATTGCCTTTGAAGCCATTGGAATAATGCTTGTTCTGTAGTTCCGGCTATGACAACCGGGTAATCTTTATTGCCTGAGCTCCATTCCGTAGGAACCACGGGCTCCTCTGGCTTATCGGCCTGAGCGGGCTCTTCATCATTTAGATCGAGCCGATGCTGGGTAGCATCAACCATATCATCATCATGGCTGTGAAGAAGAGGAGGGTTCGTTTCTTCATGTCCGGCCATGTAGACAGTGTGGATAACACACTCAGCCATTCTTTCATCACTGGCAGCTGGTTTCGCGGAGCGGTCCGGGCTTTGGAAATCCATAAATTTTAGCATGGCTAGAGCCCTAGCCCTTTTGTTGGCTCTATTTCTGAGCCGTTTCTGCCTCAACTTCTCTGCCTTAAGCGCTTGGCAGGCTTCTGCTCTTCGGGAAGCCGCCATAGGCCGAGTGATGGGGATGCTTGAGAAGACATCTGCCCGCGTGTCCGTCGAAGGTATCGCCTGGGCTTGCCCACGACGTCTGGCAACTTCTTTTGTTCCGATGGCTTTGCCCCCAGTTGGTGCCATGGAAAGCCGTCCAGACACCAATTTGCGCTTGGGTTGGGTCGCCCTGAGATTACTACATTCGGTCTCCTTCCTTTTGAGACCGGTCTGTCTGTTGCTGGAGCTTGAGTGGACGGGATGGCGTTAGCTGACACGAACAGGATAGAGCCGAAAGGTAGCGGCTCCTCCTCCCATTGTCGCCCGAGACTGGCCGGCAGGACCGTCCTGGAGTCCATCTTCATCGTGTAGGAGACTGGAATCGTGCTGAGGGCTGAGTTCATCATAGGAGACATTGTTGAAAAGTGATTGCTTGAAACCTGCATGAAAGAGCATTATTTTAGTACAAATATAGACATGTAAATTGATTGAGTTCGCATGAACGTTTAACCCGAAATATGGGAGGAGAGATTGGTCCCACCGGGCGTGCCAGAATCTGTAGGGTGTTTTTCGTCACCCCATTGAGATGGGAATACGCGCACGCTTGTCAGGCGCATTACAGATTCCCCCTGCTTAGGGTAGGCAGGGGTTTATTGATTGTGGGGATCCGAATCTCCGGCAGCCGCGGACTAAGCTGCCGTTAATTACCCCTCGCATTTGGAGTGAAGGAACCTCCGATTTGACGGGTTAAACTGGTCATGCGAACTCAATTTGCCGTGTTGTGTTTTAAAGGGGGGGTTTAGATGTATCGGGGGCCCCGCAGAGTTTTTACGGGGGTCCCGCTACCCGGATAGCGGGCTGGGGGTCAAGAGGGCTAGCAGCCCCCTTGCGGGGTGCGGGGCAGCGCCCCGCTAGAAATTTTTTCTAACGGGAGAGACACATTTAATATGGAGTGCACAAAAAAAGGAAGGGAAAAAGCGTCTTAAAGACGCGAACGTAGCATGTGGGCGCCTCAGCGCCCGGGGTCACGTGGCGCACACGTGACCGTTGGGCGCCTCAGCGCCCCGGGGTCACATGGGCACACGTGACCGTTGGGCGCCTCAGCGCCCGGGGTCACGTGGCGCACACGTGACCGATGGGCGCCTCAGCGCCCGGGGTCACGTGGGCCCACGTGACCGTTGGGCGCCTCAGCGCCCAACGGTCACGTGTGCCCACGTGACCGTTGGGCTCCTCAGCGTCCGGGGTCACGTGGGCGCACACGTGACCTTTGGGTGTCTCAGCGCCCAGGGGTCACGTGGGCGCACGTGACCATTGGGCGCCTCAGCGCCCGAGGTCACATGGGCGCACGTGACCATGGGAAAACACCCGCTGGAGGGGGGCCTAGCCCCTAGGTTGGGGAGTTGAACTCCCAAGGGATTTTTGGAGTTAAACTCCTGACAGAAAATTAATTTATGGAGTTAAACTCCAACAGATCTAGAAAGGAGTTAAACTCCTAGGAATCTTTGGCTCTTCTTCTGAGCCTTGGATCTGTCCAAAGTTAGATTTTTGGAGATGGGTCTCCTTCTTCTTTCTCTTGATCGGCGGGATCTTGGAGAAAAGGGGGTGAGACTTAAAAGTCTTCCCTTTTCGAGATCTGATTGGAGATCCGAGCTCTCTTTTATGGGTTTTGTGGTGAAAAACTATTTATTTTTGGGAAAGGAAGAGTTAAACTCTTGATTTAATTCAAAAGGGGAAGAAGGTTTTTGGAACCTTGAGGAAGGAGCAGGAGCTACAAACCCTAGGTTTTTTGAGGGAATGAAAAAGTCTATCTTTTATTCATCATCATGTTGCCTTATATAGGCTTACACATTTACATATAGCCCCTTGGGCTTCACAAAATGGCATTTTGCCATCCCATGGCTCATGTGCCATTTCATTTTTGCACATAAACCATGGGCTTACAAAATATTGGCTTTATGCCCATTTTGTTTACATTCATGCATAAAAAATTACATAAAAATTATTTATGACATGATTTTTTTGTTGGCATGAGAGAGGCTGGCCGCGGGCTCGACTTGGACATGGGCCCGCCTGACCTGGGCTTGGGCCCACCTAGCTTGGGGGTTGACCTTGACTTTGACTCGGTCAACCAGGGTGTAAATTTTTACCCCAACAACTGACCCTTTGGCAGGAGAAGCCGCCTTGACGACTTCAGGAGCAGGGATGGCTATTCTCTTCGGAACAACCTTTTCTGGTATTGCAGGCTTCTTCATGGGCCCACATGAGTTTTGGCCCAGTTTGCTGAAAGCTGAGGCATTGGGCTTGGGCGACCCATTGAGAGGGGCCGCGATAGTTGTAAGCCGATCGAAGACCGACTTCTTCGGAGCTTCTTGCGATGGTAATGGGGCATTGAAGCTCATTGGTGGGATCATGGTCCCGAAGAATAGTCCAGCAGTGGCATGAGTTACCTGTTCCACCGGCATAGCGAAGATGGAGGCCGCTTGGGGCCCATAAGTCACTCCTCCAGCAAGGACGGAGCGAGAGTTGCAGTTGCAGGTAATGCAGTTTGAAGCCATTGATCTTCTGTTTTCTGCTCGGAGCATGTCACGCCCCGCTTCCCAAAATACGGAATACGAGGGGTAGACAAGGCCAGCCATGCTCCTACGGTCAAGGAAAAGTCCTGCCGTAGTCACACTTCGGCTTCTAGTTTTTCATGGTAAACAGTAAATGATGCGCAGGTAAAGAGAAATGCAGTAACTGAAAGGAACAATAATATAAACTGACCTGAAGTGGAACAAACGAATGTAACTCGGAATGGCAAGTCAAGAAGTCTGTGTTGCACGTCTAGTTCTGGTCCAGGCTAAATCTTCTCCTCACACTGAGCATGCATACTCAGGTCGTCAGAGCGACACAAAAGCGATACAATATATATATAATCAAGTGACAGTTCTAACAGTGGTAGTAGATACGAATAACAATAAATCAATGACAGCATGAATATGAATGTGCAGAAATCAATGCAGTGGAGCAGTAAAGCAGTAGAACGATATGCCACGTATGCCAACACTGTATATAAGGTATATAAATGCCAGTATCCCTATCAGTCTCTAAGTCCCACTGTACAGGTCACTAAGCCTATCGTCAGTCCAAGTGTGAGAGTCAACCACTCGCGAGTGTCCTCCACCCAAGGGTAGAACCCAAGGGCAAGGGACCACGGGCCCAACATGTAACATGTATATCACGGTGTATATATCACATACCCTGTAAATCTCCATATAACTCCCTAAATATATAAGCCGGCATGGGACTCCCGAGAATCTGTTGAACTCACACTTAAACTACCCCACACCCCGTGGTCTACATCAAACGCTAACCACAACCCTAAATACTAATCGATCCGTGACAAGTCTGCGCGAGAACTGGAGGCAGGACCTCCATCAAGCACGTCTCGACTAATACCTAAGATAAATGGCAGTGTCGGATGCCTTATCTGTGACACCCGTGCAAGCACTTCCATAAGTGTCCCATACCACTTATAGTCACACGTACACGCATCCCACAGACGTCGACAATGCAGTAAAATAATAGGGTCACTGATTGTGTACAAGTACGTATCACTTTCACTTATTCACGGATACACGAACACTGTCGTACTTGCCACAATCATCACTAAAATCTAACACTGGGTAAATGCACGATATCCCTAGGTTATCAATACAATGATATGGGTATGATATGATGCGTGAACAAGTATATAAGCATGATTAGGATGTTATGAAACAGTAATTTATCACTTGTACGATTTATCATGGAACGTACGTGTATAGTTTGGTGAAATGATAAACAGGTGATAATTAGTGTGTTCAGTTAGCTATCCATCTAATTTGGTTTCAAGCCAATCGGGTTCCAGGATCATTAATTATAGCCATTTCATTTTAAGTGCTCGCGGCTGGAAATCCAATTTCAGAATCAGAAGTCCATTTCGCAACGCAATTTGATCCCAGTTGGGATCGGATTTTAGCGATGCTACAGTTGGATGAATTCTAGTGTTTACAGTAAGGTTTTCAATGCAACAGACGGATCTTCGATCGCGTCTGTACGTCAGGAGTTATACCCTATTCAATGCCAATATGTCTGTTCTGATTCTGCTGGGACTGTTATGCGTCCCGATCTATTAAATTACAGATTAAATATCAAACGGTAACGAAATAGAATGAAACTAATTGTGTTGTCTAGCTACCAGGTTTACCTATAATAAACAGTAGAGTTCCGCAACCTACGAGTTAAGTAAATCCTGTGGTACCCATTACGGAACGGCAAGCAACAACTGGAGTCGCTCTGGACTGCAGTCCAGAGTCGCACTCCGATCCAATTATCATCACGATTTAAGTACAGGAATACCAGGAAAACAGTATAGGGTTAAAGTTCGTTGAGTTGGCTTCGATTTGAGCCCTCGAACGCACCATTCTAGCGTGTATATGATTCATGGTGAATTTAACAATTTTTAGGTACAATATAATTTCAGTTTTACGATTAAACTTGGGGGTAGTCGTTTTAATCTTTAACAGTCGTATTTTCTAATGAAATTTGCACACGTTAACTATCTCTACAAGGGCCAATGTAATTTATCCAGTTCCGTCAAATTTGATAAAGATTTCCTAAGAGAACAAGTATCGAGCAGTTGTATCGAATAATTTAACGGAAAGGTAAAGCATAATTTATATACGATGTTAAATTGTAACATAGATAGAATAGCATGAAGAAAGTAGAGAACTTGCCTGGAGGCGTCTAGTGCGATGCACGGCGGCGGCAACGACGATCTCTGTAGGTGCTCGACGGAATATCGGGGCTCGACTCGGCTTGGGTTTGCGTCGTAGCTTGCTGTTGAGGCGTGAATGCTCGATTGTGCTGGGCCGTTAATGGGGGAGAGGGAGTGAGAGACAGAGTTAGAGAGAGAGAGAGAGAACTGAGAGTGAGAGAGAGAGAAATGAGATAGAGAGAGAGAGAGACGGTGAGAGAGAGAGGGAAGTGAGAGAGAGCAGGGAAAAGAGTGTGAGAGGGATACAGAGAGGGAGAGAGAGTTGTAGAGAGGGAGAGAGAGTTGTAGAGAGAGACAGAGTTAGAGATAGAGAGCTAGAGAGAGAGTGTGTGATATAAAGAGAGAGAGCACTGAGAGAAAGAGAGAGAACTGGAGAGGTTGGGAGAGGGGAGAGAAGTGGGGGAGATGGTGAAGAGGTGCTCGATCGATGGAGGTTGTGGGTTGGATGTGTAGGTGGTCGTCTAGGTGGGTGCAGGGGAGTGAGTCGGTGATGGGTGCAGGGGAGGCTCGAGTTCAGGTGATGGGTGCAGGGGAGTGGGTGCAGGCGAAGACGCTCGGGGGCAGTGGAGGAAGAGGAGGAGGAGTGAGCGAGGTAGTGTGGTCGTCGGCAGCGACGAGAGGAGCGGGTGTGCAGGGAGATCGGCCGGGGTCAGCTCGAGGTGGGGAAAGTGAAGTGGTGATGGAAGGAGAGGAAGTGGGGTGCTCGTGATCGAGGGTGGAGGTGAGTTGGAGAGGAAGAGCGAGGGAGGAGCGAGAAGAGGGGGTGATGCCGGCGGTGGTGGCGATTGCGGGTCGAGAGGGGATGAAGAAGGGGAACGAGGGAGATGGAGATAGTGAGGTGAGGAAAGAGTGAGTGGGTGTGAGGAAGAGGATGAGGATTGGAGTCGTGGTGTAACGTCGCGTCAACGGAGGCGTGGGCGTGGGCGTGAAACGCGGCGGAGATACGGGATCGCGCGCAGTGAACAGTGCACATTACCGTTGAGGAGGGGGAAGATGAATAGGAGTGGGGTCGGGTCGGGTAAAGAGGAAGCGGGCACTGGGCCTGGAGAGGGGACGCGAGAGCGGGCCGGGAAATGGGCCAGAAAAATAAAAAAAAGAAGTAAAGAGAAGGAGGGCCGAGCCTGAGAACTGGAAAAATCAAAGAGTAAATCAGAAAAAGAATGGGCCGGGGAGTTGGGCCAGGGAAAGGGATAAGAATTTAATTAGTGGAAAAATGGAATGGGCCGGGACTTCTGGGCTGCAGAAATAAAAGAATTATAAGGGGAATGGTTGCTAGGCTGGGTTAAAGAAAGGGTTTAATTTTTCTAATAAAGAAATGTGTTGTGGTTTATAAAATAAAAGGAAAATAGATTTGGGCTGGGAAACAGATTTTGGGTTTAAATCAATTAACTGGAAAAATTGAAAAGCTGGGTTCGGGTATTTGTAAGGAAGAATCTAGGACTAGGAAATTAGGTTTGGGTCGTAATAAAAGAAATATGCGGTTTAGAAGAAATATAATTATAAATAAAATGAATTCAATTCTAAATAAGAATACTTAGAATTCTAAAGTAATAATATACAGATTTTTGGTACAAAAGGGGCTGGGTATTACAGAGCAAGACACCAAATCTTAGTACCTCGAATCCATATGCAACCACAGCAAACCGCGATTCGTTCGCGAACACGACACACGAAGTGTGGAGTGGAAAGAGGAAAAGGTCCCACCGGGTGTGCCAGAATCTGTTCCCCTCCGAAAGACGGCCGAGACATGGACTGTCTAGCCTGAGATTCGGGGCAGATGCTAATGGGTGCTATCCGTCCACCTCTCCGAAGATGCCAAGTTGATTTATGGCACCATGCATCGAAGGTTTAAATGGATGCGTCCGATGTAGCGGACTTCGTCAGATTCCCCCTCACTAGAGGGGTTTTTGATTGTGGGGACGCTCTTCCCTGCAGGCGCAAGCCCCTGCAGTTAATTACGCTACCGCATTGCGGTAACAACTTTCTCCTTTTCCAGATGGTCACTTCGTGTCGTGTGTGTTTATTTTGTTTTTGGTTTCCCGTGGATTGTATACGGAGACTGAGTTATGTCGTCGCCCGTAGGGCGTGGACTAGTCCAAATCCGTATTATCTTAGATTTGGGTTTTGGGGTTTTGGTTTGAGGATACGTTAGCCATATTTGAGGTTAAGATCAACTCAAACATTTGTTAAGGATATGCTAGTCTAGTTTGAGACTATGATCAACTTAACGGGATCGTTTAGATCCGACAAAAGAGCATTTGGGCTCTATTGTTCCAGTTTAGGGACATAGTGGTCCATTGAATGTATGGCCGTCAGGACCCGTCACCTCTCTGAAGACGTTGAAGGATTACAACGACAGATATTAGAGGAGTACAGAGATGTACCATTGAACCAAAGTTGGTTGGGAGATCTGTAGTCCAATTTGGGACTAAAGTCTGTTTGGAGGTTTTGGTTTAAGGATGCGTTAGCCATATTTGAGGCTAAGATCAACTTAAACGTTTGTTAAGGATACGTTAGTCTAATTTGATACTAAGATCAACTTAACGGGATCGTTTAGATCCGACAAAAGAGCGTTTGGGCTCTATTGTTCCAGTTTAAGGACATGGTGGTCCAATACCAGTTTAAGGACATAGTGGTCCAATACCAGTTTAAGGACATAGTGGTCCATGTTCCAGTTTAGGGACATAGTGGTCCAATGGTAGTTTAAGGACGCATAAGTCCATTGGTAGTTTAAGGACGCATAAGTCCATGGGTTTAAGGACCCCACAGTCCATATGGGTATGTTTAAGGACGCATTAGTCCGTTAGTTTAAGGACGCATAAGTCCGCGGGTTTAAGGACCCCACAGTCCGTATCTTGGTTTAAGGACGCATAAGTCCATGAGTTTAAGGACCCCACAGTCCGTGTTGATGTGTGGTTGTCGGGACCCGTTACCTCTCTGAAGACGTTGAGGGATTACAACGACAAATATCAGAGGAGTTCAGAGATGTACCCTTGAACCAATGAGTTGGTTGAAAGAACAGATGTGCTCAGTTCAAGATGATTTGAGGACTTATGGCCAGCTTGGGCTAAGTCCAGTTATGTTTGAAATATTGGCCCTCTGCTGGTCCATTGAAGGAGAGGCTTTGCCTCTAGAAACTTAGCCAATTGGGCTAAAGCTAGTGTTAAACACTAAAGACCAACAGTGTTGAACACTGGGAATGAGATTAGCAAGTTAGTGTTAAACACTAAAAGATAATCAGTGTTAAACACTGGGAACAGAGTTTTCAAATTGGTGTTAAACATTAAGCAAATCAGTGTTAAACACTGCAAATAGAGTTTTCCAAATTAGTGTTAAACACTAAGAAAATCAGTGTTAAACACCGAGGACAAAGTTTTCAGATTAGTGTTAAACACTAAGGAGAGAGGGGTCACGTGTAGACACGTGAGAGCGCCCTGATTCCCCTTATTTTATTCTGCAGGTAAGTGTTTAACACTTTAGTTCTGACGGCCATAACGTGCGAGCACGTGATGAAAGCCCATGCTCTGTGCGTTATAATGCTCACTAGGGGTCACGTGGTGACACGTGAGGGCGCCGTAGAGCTCTTTTCTATTCCTTGTGCTTCAAAGGTCACGTGGGGCACGTGAGGTTCCTGAGATTGGGCCGAAACTCCTTTCTTCGTTCTGCCATTAAGTGTTAAACACTTTCATTTTTATTTTAGAGCATCACGTGTTGGCACGTGATGGGGATCTGTGCGCCAATTGTTAAAGCATTTGCTGAGGGGTCACGTGATAACACGTGAGAGCGCCCAAAGCTTTCATTTCCTTTGCTTTTTCTTTCTGCGTTTTGGGAGTCACATGGGAGCAAGTGAGGCATTGCCTCAAAGTTAATTCCTTCTTATTTCCCGGGATCTCTTCAGGGGTCATGTGGGGACACGTGACCTTGGTCTTTTGCATGCATGGAGATCTTTTAAGTCACTTCAATTTATTTTGAGAATTTAATTCTCTATAAGATTAAAAATTAAATTCTTATTTAGGGTAAAACCCTAATTTCTTTTTAAAGGAATTAAATTCCCAGATATGTAAAAGAATTAAATTCTTGATTAGGGTTAAACCCCAGTTTCATTTTTAGGAGGAATTAAATTCCTGTGAGTCTGGGAGAATTAAATTCTCAAAACTCAATTCCTCCTCTTTGTTTTAGATCTGCATGGCAGGATCTCAACCCAATGAGAATTAAATTCTCAATTCATGGGGAGATGTGCACTTTGCAGATCCTCGACTAGAGAAAGAACTAAGTTCTTTTCTTTATGTAAGAGTTAAACTCTTTTGAGAATTAAATTCTCTTTGAAGCCTCTTTTTTCTTACCTAGGGTTTTTCTTTTGTAGAGAATTAAATTCTCCTCTCTTTGTTTCTTCTCTCCAAAAAAGTCGTCCCCTCTCTTCTTTTCTTGGCTCCTATTTATAGGAGAAGGAAGAGAATCAATTTGTTTAGCAAATCTCTCATTAAGAGATTTGATTTGTATGTTGAGAGATTTGATTTGCATTCATCATTAATCTGGGCCTTTAGATTGTTAAGTGAATTTCATTCACCATTGGATTTTAAATCCAAAGATATCCATTTGTTATCTCGGTCAGATTTAGGGGGAAAATCTTTCAAAGTCCAAGATTTTTCCATAAATTGGTGATATTTAATCACCCTTGGATCTTTAATCCAACGGTCCCCATAATCCTTTTCCATTTGGAAAGATTTAGAAGTTTTTAGAATTTTAATTCTATTTCGAAAGATTTAAATGATCTTTTTTTTTTAGAATTTAATTCTGTTGAACAGCGAGGCTTTTACAGCCAGTCACGTGTTGCCACGTGACCCCCAATTGAGTCCTTTTCTCAGTGTTTACTTACGCTTCAGTTGTAACCATCACGTGTCAACACGTGACCATTGGTCACGTGTGAGCACGTGACACCTCATTGAGGTATTTCCTTCAGCTATTTGTTTACGCTTCAGTTTTAACCATCACGTGTCAACACGTGACCATTGGTCACGTGTGAGCACGTGATTCCTGATTTTTAATCTGGGAATAGATTTTGGAATTTAATTCTATTCATTATTTTAGAGGCCTTAAAAGCCCATCACGTGTCTGCACGTGACCCATGGTCACGTGTGAGCACGTGATGCCCCATTGGGGTCTTTTCTGAGTTTTTATTATATTTTTTAACTCCTCCAGCGGGTTCTTAAAAGTCCATCACGTGTGGACACGTAATTCCTCATAACTTTTGATCCCGGATGAATTACGAGGCCCATAATATATCAAATCGAAGGGTTTTTCGAGACGCTTTCGATACCATCAGAATTTATCTGTTTCTCATTCGGGAGTTTGTCAAAAAATAGCCCGGAAGATACTGGTTCGCATTTCTTTAAGCATATCGCTGCCATTTGATACCTTGGACTCTTTTGCGCAGAAATTTTTGGCGGGAACAAATGCCCCCCACTACTTTGCCCACGTAAGTATATACGTGGGTGAAGTAGTGTAGAGTAATGGATGGCGTATGACCAGTTTCGGATTGGTATATAACTTTCAGTATCTTGATATGAGAAGATAACGAGCGGACACAAGCGTCGTCATTTATCATTGACTCAAATCTTGACTCTTAAGAGATATAGTTCCAAACCCTTAACTCCATGAGCCGCACCCTTTTATTTCTTTATGTCTTACTCTGGCGTGGAGTTGTTTATACGCTTATGAGTAAGTTCTCCATTTCAGTGGTATGTTGCTTTGGCAAGTGTGGCTCATAGATGGTCCATCTTGACCTCTTTGCAGGGCAGTGATGGCTTAGGAGACAGGGTTAGAATCTGCCACTTAAGACTTTTCAACTTTATGAGCCGTGAGGGTCTCATAAAGAATTTTCTCCCTACGGATCGAGAGGATCTCGTAGGTGTATTTTCTCCTTAGGAGTCGTGAGGATTCCTAAGTGTGTTTCTTTTATAAGTCGTAAGGATCTTGTAAGAGAATTTTTCCCTCTTACGAATCGAGAGGACCCGTAAGCGGTTGTTCCCCTCCTTGTCGAAATTCGACTTCGGAGAGTGAGACCCGTGGATAGTATGCAAGAGACCATTTTGGGCTGACTTGCAGGATCCCAGTGCTTAGGAAATAGGTTTTTTAATCCCTACTGCCTAAGGCTTTATCTCACGAGTCGACACGAATCGAGAAGTTCTCGCAAAGACATCAATTTCCTCACGAGTCGAAACGAATCGAGCAGATCTCGCAAGAATATCCTAACGTCACAGTTAACCTCTGCTCTTTACGACAGAAGTCCGTTAGGGTCTGTGGTACTTAGGGTTTTGGCCGTCGTACCGTCGCATGAGCTGATATATTCCTCGATAGGCAATCGTACTGTTCGAGTAGCCCTGCGACTGCCGTGTCTCTGATCCCTTCGGGGGCTGGACAAGACGTCTTCAAGCAATCCTCATTGGCAGTTTGATCGTCGGAAGAGCAAGCGCTAGGAATTTGCCATGCCGCTTTTTACTTGAGGTTAGGCTCATTTTGGAGAGCCCCGATGAGTCATAACCACTCCGCGCTGGTGTGGGATGATCTCCGATAGTCTTTCAGGCTTTATATGACTTGCCGTTAAGACCCTGAAGCTAGGAATTTGGCCTTTGCCTCGTTTGCTGGCATTACGTCCTCTGTATCAAGACGAATGTCGTGGTTGTCTCTAGGTTGCTGGTGAACCGTCGAGGTTTGGAACTAGGGATTTTTCCGTGGCTCCTTTTGGTGATGTTGCATCTGCTGTATCGAGACGAACGTCGAGGTGGTGACCACTCCGCACTGATGCGAGATAATCTCCGATTGTCTTTCAGGTTTTATATGACTTGCCGTTAAGATGCATGAAGCTAGGAATTTGGCATTCGCTTCGTTTGCTGGCAGCGCGTCCTCTGTATCGAGACAAATGTCATGGTTGTCTCTAGGTTGCTGGTGAACCGTTGAGGTTTGGAACTAGGGATTTTGCCGTGGCTCCTTTTTGTGATGTTGCGTCTACTGTATCGAGACGAACGTCGAGGTGGTGACCACTCCGCACTGGTGCGAGATAATCTCCAATTGTCTTTCAGGCTTTATATGACTTGCCGTTAAGATGCATGAAGCTAGGAATTTGGCCTTCGCTTCATCTGCTTTGGTGTATCCGGATCCTGTTGGGGGAAGAACGCTGGGGTGACATTTCATCTGTTGTATCGAGACGAATGTCGAGGTGGTGACCACTCCATGCGGGATGATCTCCGGTGGTCTTTCAGGCTTTATATGACTTGCCGTCAAGATGTTGAAGCTAGGAACTTGGCCTTTGCTTCATTTGCTTTGGCGCGTCCGAATCTTGCTGGAGGAAGGACGCTGTAGTGACATCTCATCTGCTGTATCGAGACGAACGTCGAGGTGATGATCACTCTATGCTGGTGTGAGATGATCTCTGATTGTCTTTCCGGTTTTATATGAGTTACCATCAAGATGTTGAAGCTAGGAACTTGGCCTTCGCTTCATTTGCTTTAGTGTGTCAGAATCCTGTTGGAGGAAGGACATCTCGTCTGCTGTATCGAGACGAACGTCGAGGTGGTGATCACTCTATGCTGGTGTAAGATGATCTCCGATTGTATTTCAGGCTTTATATGACTTGCCGTCAAGACCCTGAAGCTAGGAATTTAGCCTTTGCTTCATTTGCTTTGGCGCGTCCGAATCCTGCTGGGGGAATAACGCTGGGGTGACATTTCATCTGCTGTATCGAGACGATCGTCGAGGTGGTGACCACTCCGCGCTGGTGCGAGATGATCTTCGATTCTCTTTCAGGCTTTATATGACTTGCCATTAAGACGCATGAAGCTAGGAATTTGCCTTCGCTTCGTTTGTTTTGGCGCGTCCGAATCCTGCTAGGGGAAGAACGCTGGGGTGACATTTCATCTGCTGTATCGAGACTATCGTCGAGGTGGTGACCACTTCGCGCTAGTGCGAGATGATCTCCGACTGTCTTTCCGGTTTTATATGAGTTACCGTCAAGACGTTGAAGCTAGGAATGTGGCCTTCGCTTCGTTTACTTTGACTGTGTCCGCTGTATCGAGACGAATGCTGAGGTGGAGCTGGGATTTTGCCGTCACTCCGCTTTGTTTCGACCATGGGGGCTTTTGTTAACTTTGCATGTACATCCTGCTGGACTGCGAAGGAACGCCGTTGTTGACTTTGCGTCTACTGTATCGAGATGAATGCTAAGGTGGAGTTGGGATTTTGCCGTTACTCCGCTTTGTTTCGACCGTGAGGTCTTTCGTTGACGTTGCATCTGCAACCTGCTGGACTGTGGAGGAACGTCGTCGTTGACATCTCTTCTGCTGTAACGAGACGAATGCTGAGATGGAGCTGGGATTTTGCCATCGCTCCGCTTGATGGTGTAACATCTGTGTCCTGTTGGAATGAGGAGGCACACCGTTGTTGGTCTCCAGGCTGTAGATGTGGCCATTGAGATTTGGAACTAGGGACTTTGCCATGGTCCTGTTTCGTTGCGACTCTGGGGTCGGTTGTTGACGTCACGTCTGCATCTAGTTGGAGTGAGGAGAAACGCCGTTGGTGATCTCTAAGTTGTCGATATTGACATCGAGACCCTGAAGCTAGGGACCTTCTTTTGCTTCGTTTGTTGATATTGTGTCTGTAATATTGCGACAAATGTCGAGGTTGTCTCTAGGTTTTCTATGAACCGTCAAGATTTGGCTTCGCTTTCTGATGGAGCCTGTTGGGAAGGTATGGTTCCCTCTTTGTTCATGCTTATAGATTGTATACAGGGGTCAATGTGACCTCACCTGCAGGGCAAAAAGTTTCATTCTTTCAGATTTTTTTATTTCCGCGATGCTCTATCATTTCAGCTTTTATATCGCGGAGGTCGCGATTGCCTAATCATTTCGGCTATTTTTTGCGGTGCCCAATCATTTCAGCTATTTTTCTTTTTACTCGCTGCTTTTTATTGCGAGTTGCCCAATCATTTCGGCTGTTTTTGTATGCATACATTTTTACTTGCTGATTTTGTTGCAAGTTGCCCCATCATTTCGGCTATTTCATATGCATTTTTGGCTCGCAGACTTTTTATCGCGAGTGTAGGATTTGGGATCTGATACCAATCTTGGCATCAGCATCGCTGCGACTGGAATATCTCTGACGATCTCTCAAGATACGGACATGTGTTCCCGTTGAAACACAAATCTGAAGCTTTTGAAAAATTCAAAGAATATAAACACGAAGTCGAGAACCAAAAGGGTAAAAGTATTAAAATCCTTCGATCTGATCGAGGAGGAGAATACATGAGCAACGAGTTCCGGGACTATCTAAAAGAGAATGGGATTCTCTCTCAGCTTTCTCTTCCCTATACACCACAGTACAACGGTGTATCGGAGCGGAGGAATCGCACCCTATTAGATATGGTGTGCTCTATGATGAGCACCGCTGAGTTGCCTATTTCCTTTTGGGGTTATGCGCTTGAAGCAGCAACATACCTATTGAATCAGATTCCATCAAAATCTGTACCTACCACACCATATGAGATATGGAGTAGGAAAAGACCATGTCTTAAACGAGTTAAGCTATGGGGTTGTCCGACCTATGTCAAAAGGCAAAATCCGGACAAACTCGAGACACGATCAGTTCTTTGTAAGTTTGTTGGATATCCTAAATATTCGAATGGATATCAATTCTACTACGATGAACAACAAAAGGTGTTTGTTGCTCAACATGCCACCTTTTTAGAAAAGGAATTTCTTGCAAAAGAAATTAGTAGCGAAGAGGTAGAGCTGGAAGAAGTTCCAGCAGCACAAACTGCAACTGAAGATTTAGTGGAACCAGAGGATTCAGTAGTTCCCGACGAACCTCAGCCTTTCCGCTGATCTAGTAGGGTTCCTCACCCACCTGAGAGATACTACGGTTTTCTCATAGATGGTGGGAGCGAGCAGTGCATCATAAAAGATGATGACCCGACTAGCTTTGAACAGGCCATCATGAGTGGGGACTCTGTGAAATGGCTGGATGCAATGCGATCTAAGATGGAATCTATGTACACCAACAAAGTGTGGACTTTGGAAGTTGCCCCTGAAGGGGTAAAACCCATTGGGAGCAAATGGATCTTTAAGAAGAAACTTGGTGTAGATGGAAAAATTGAGACTTTCAAAGCTAGACTTGTTGCAAAGGGTTTTCGTCAACGACCAGGTATGGATTATGACGAAACCTTTTCTCCAGTGGCTATGCTTAAGTCCATCCGGATCCTACTTGCCATTGTTGCATACCATGACCATGAAATCTGGCAAATGGATGTTAAGACCGCCTTTCTAAATGGTGATTTAGAGGAGTGCGTGTACATGACTCAGCCAGAAGGCTTCGTAGACAGTGGGAGCAGCGGAAAGGTGTGCAAGCTTCTTAAATCCATCTACGGGTTAAAGCAGGTCTCACGGAGCTGGAACATCTGCTTTGATGTGGTAGTCAAAGAGTTTGACTTCATCAAGAACGTAGATGAACCTTGTATCTACAAGAAGGTTGCAGAGAGTAAGGTTGTCTTCGTCGTATTGTACGTGGATGACATACTCTTGATAGGAAATGATATTCCTATGCTGCACTCGGTCAAGCTCTTCTTATCACATAGATTCTCAATGAAAGATCTAGGTGATGCCTCCTGCATTTTGGGGATTAAGATCTATAGAGATAGATCTAAACGGATACTGGGATTGTCCCAATCCAGATACATTGACACCATACTAAAGAGATTTAGTATGGAAGAATCCAAGCGTGGGAACCAACCCACGATCTCTGGACTCACTATCTCCAAAGAGATGTCTCCTAAGACTGATTTGGAGAGAGCTCGCATGCAAGGGATACCCTATGCTTCGGTAGTAGGCTCTATCATGTACGCGATGTTATGTACCAAACCCGATGTAGCATACTCACTAAGTGTAGTGAGTGGTATCAAGCAGATCCTGGAGAGAGTCACTGGACAGCTGTGAAGAATATTCTCAAGTACTTAAGAAGGACTAAGGAGAGGTTCTTGGTGTATGGTAACGGAGAACTCCAGGTGGAGTCCTTTACCGATTCGAGCTTTCAAAGTGATAAGGACGACTCTAAGTCGCACTCGGAATTTGTCTTTACCCTAAATGGAGGGGTGGTTTGTTGGAAGAGTTCCAAATAGGAAACCGTGGTAGACTCGACGATGGAGGCTGAGTACATCGCTGCCAACGATGCTGCCAAAGAGACTGTCTGGATGAAGAAGTTCATAACTGAACTTGGTGTGATTCCGTCCATTGAGCATCCAATGCCTTTGTATTATGATAACAATGGAGCTGTGGCTTTGGCCAAGGAAGCCAGATCCCATCAGAGATCCAGACATATTCTGAGGTGGTATCACCTGATCCGGGAGATAGTTGATCGCCGCGAGATCGAGGTCAGGAGAGTTGACACGAAGGACAACACTGCAGATCTACTCACGAAAGCCATACCCCAGATAGAATTTGAGAGACTCTTCCGGATATTGGGTATGAGATACTACAACAGCTGGCCTTAGTGCAAGTGGGAGATTATTAGTTATATATATGCCCTAGAGGCCATTGTTGTACATATGATGTATATTATAGTGGATGCTTGGATATATATAGAGAGGACTTTCTTACTCGACATGATAGCATGCTATTTGGTTTCACTTTGTCTTAACATATTGACTTGTATTGGTTTACTGTCTTGCTCTCACATGTTGATAAAGCCCTTAGGATATGTACTCGACTACTGGGACTATGATGTAGATCATACTAGTGGGGCTAGGGTACTCCAAGAGTACATCCTATAACTATTCCTAGTCGAGGGTGTATCGAGACAGGGCATCGATACTCCAGAGTAGACTAGCGTATACGCATCTTGACCCATATGATGGGCGATGGATGATCCCATATCCATTGGTGTTTGAAATCAAAGATGGTGTACGGGTGCTCAGTGGAGACTGGGTACACTGAACGGACTCGCCGAGAACTCCTAAATGGTATTATACCTATCGTCAGATAGCAGTTCTCTGGTGACACTGGTACAGGTTAGTCTGTAGACCCAAGATCGTCATAGAGTCTTGTGTGATCCCCACTGTGCTTTGATTTCCACCTTACCACGTTCATGAGAACGTGCAAAAAGGTGGCTTTTGGGTACAGTCCCGAATCAAATGGAGGCAATGAGCGATAGGAGGGGTTTCGTCTCTCCCGGTATTGAGGGTTGATGTTGCGCAGTGTTCAATTGGCTATAACTGGAAGTCCTTGGCCAGGGCTGATATGGAGACCTACTGGTAAGTGTTATCAGTAGTTTCTCGACCTGTTATGAGCCTCACATTGATACGACTTATCGGTTACTGGGGTATGACGTTTAACACCCCTAGACTGGATATGCGACATATCAGACGAAGAGATCAGACTTTACGGTAGTGTTAGTGATTGGATTCATAGGAGTGTGTGCAGGCTTGCTTGTTGATCTTCTGATCGCTCAATACCGGATGGCTGTTATGTTTAGCTAACCTCTTGCAGCTTGTGGGTGTTTGATATGATCATCACCTACTGCCGGCGTATTGACGATTCTTTAGAGTCCTACACAGAGGTTTCCTGGCTTAGGAAAAACGGAGTAGGAGTACATATGTGATATGTGCGGGACCGAAATTAATACGATATGAGATACCGTATTCTGTTCTCGCGGTATGTGATGTCGGCCGGGTATATGTGATATAGCCGGGATATCGGATCAAGTGTTGATTCGATAAAATGTTATATGTTATATTAGTCGGTTATATTTAATATAGCCGGATTATCTGATCAAGTGTTGATTCAATAATTTAATGTATAATTATATATGTGATATATTATATTACATTAACTAATATAAGCTCACTTAAATGATTCTTTTTCTCACTTGATAATACATTGATATATATGTGATATATGTTAATTGTATTATTTTCTTTTGTTACATTATATATTATATATGTGATATATAATATTGTAACATGTTAGGGTTACAAATGCAACTAGGGTTTTGAGATTAAACCATGCTAGGGTTAGGATTAGGGTTAATATATTTGTTTTGGTAATTCATTTTGTATGGATAATATTTGGATATTTATCCTTGTTGACTTTGTCAACCCTCCTTAATATTTTGCTAGATATTTATTAACCAAACCCTAACCCTAGACCATGGTAAAGTCTCTACAGGGTTAAGCATGACATGCTTAACCCTTGGTTGCAATTCTAACCTCAATAAGATTTTCATTATTCATCACAAACTCTTGTTCTTCTTCTTCACACAAAAGCTTTCTTGCTTTTTATTTTGTGGTGAATAAAAGTGAGAAATTGAAAACAAAAGAGAGCAAAATTCCTAATTCATCATCCTCATCTATTTTAGCCACTTAGATTAAGGTGTTTGATTCACTAGTACATCATTAGAGAAGTGTGAGCTTGGGTTACAGTTTCCTCAAGGTAGATCATCTTGGATTAGTGAAGACTTCAAGTAAGATGCATCATTCACTTCATGGAGCCTCTCAAGAGTTCGGGAGTATGATGATCGCAGCGAAGGGACCTCAACCCGGAGCTTATGAAGCGAAGGAACGGACTACAAAGGCTGTAATCCCTAACTCTTAGATGTTAAGTAGTTAACATGTTAGTTTAGTTTGATTCTCTAATTATCGATTCTTATTTAGGATTATCTATAATGGCAAAATTTAAACTTGGCATGGGAGATGCCATCCGAAACCTTGCTGCCGTTGTAGGTAACCCAACAGAGGGTTGACTTCTTAATTTGTAGATATTAAGCTCAATTCTTATCTTCCCAAAGGATAGGTTCATTGAACCATTACGACAATTGATTATCGCGTTAGAAGTTGCTAGAAAAGGTCGACCTAGAATCACCGAAATTTGGTTCCGTGGGTTTGCTACAGGCTGTATATCTATAACTATAAAGTCCATAGAGAATATAAATTCCCCAACTTTGATTAACATGTCCTCTAGCTCACCCCGAGATTGGGTGATAGATCGATCGGCCATCTGGAGAGTGCAATGCGTAGGTTTCAACTCTCCTATGCCTAATTGCTCATAAACAGAATATAGAAGTAAGTTAACACTAGCACCTAAATCGAGTAGAGCACGATTGATATTTTTACCCCCATTAGTTATAGATATTGTAAGACAACCAGGATCCTTATGTTTCGTAGGCACCAATTAGGTAAGAGAATTGCTCATATTACTCGCTAAGAAATGTTTTTTAGGCACTTGAATTTTTCTTTTCCTAGTGCACAAGTCTTTTAAAATTTTCGCATAGGAAGGAACTTGTTTGATAGCATCTAGGAGAGAAATATTTATGTTAATTTGTTTAAAAATTTCAACAATCTTCTCTATTTGGGGACTCGGTCTGTTGGCCCTCAACCTGTATGGAAAATGAGCTTTATCAATAAGGGTTGGGTCTAACTTTTGAGGAGAAGTTTGTGGGGATGGAATGGATCCCAAAATTGGATTTGGGATGGTCATAGCTGGTAATTACTTTAAGAAAGTGGGCTGAGGGTTCGAGCATAGTGAAAAACGGAGAATAGGTTCGGAAGAAAATGTTGGATTAGATGAAGTAGGAGTAGAAGTAGTAGCCGGGGTTTCATCAATGTCATCAACTTCAACTTGTTTCCCAACATTTTTATTCAACACTTTTCCCGCTCTCAACTTAGTTACGGCACTCACATTATAATTTTGAAGGATTAGATTTGCGCTTTATGAGTGGCGGGGATTTGGTAGAGATTGAGATGATAGTCTCCCTTTCTCCCTCTCACTCATTACGGCATTTAACTGTATAAGTTGCGCATCTATCGATTTTATGTTTTCACTGTGGGAAGTAGTGTGTTGTACTAACGTTTGGATAGACGACGCTAAATTAGCCGTCTTTTGTGTTGATTGTTTAATAAACGTTTCTAAGTTCCGTTCGAGTGCAGAGATTTTATTGGTACCGGCCGTTGAAATATTATTATAAGGAGTTAAGTTGTTGGCCGAATTTTGAAGAGATTGCGGATGAAAGGGTTGCTGAATTTGGTGTGGTGGCTGTTACTGTGGAGGAAGCTTCTGATAGTTAGTTTGGCTTGGGAACTTGCAATATCCAGTTTCTTAGTAAATATTTTTTCCGTATTTTTAAATAAATGTTTCCCAAATTTTCTCAATTTAATTATTTTCTATAAGTATTTCCTATAATTCTTTTAATAATAATTTCTAATTTTAAAAACCTAAACCCTAATAATCTAAACACTTTCCCCTACCCAAACCCGACCCAGACCAAACCCGACCCGACCTGACCCTACTCCCCACTCCTACTCCCTTCTTCTTCTTCTTCTCCCCTTTTCTTTCCCGCCTTTTCCCCCGTCTCCTCCTTCCTCGCGCCCGTGAGACCCGCGGCCACCTCCGTGACGACCGCGCCCACCATGCCAACGACTTCCCTGAGATCCCCGCCCTCGTCGCAACCACCCCACGATCCCCTCGCTTGCCTCACCTCCCTCTCAACAACCGACCCCTCTCTTCATCCTTTTCTACCTCCATCGCCTTCGTCTTCTCTCTTCCCCTCTCACCTCCCTTCTCCTCCGACCGTGAGGACCCCCACCGCTACCCCAACACACCCGCTGCCCTCCTCCATCTCTGAGCCCAAGCATTACGCCCCACCCCGAGCTCCTCAATAGCTCGCATCCTCAACCTCGTAACCACCTTCGCCGCCGCCACGACGACCACCCACCCGAGCCCCTCGCTGCCTTGCCACCATCTTCACCTTCCCCGACCCCCTATCTCCTCGCCTAGCCCCAGCCAATGAGCTTAAGCCGCCACTACACTCCACTGCTCCACGTTGTCGCTTCCCCTAACCCACTTCCTCTCTCACTACAACCCCACATTGCCGGCCTCTCCCCACCATGGACGATCACCCAACACCAAACCCCATTTCCCTCATCGCCTCTCTCTTATTTAGCTAAACCTTAGCCGAGCTCCTCTCCACTGCAAACCGAGCACCAAATACCCAACCACGTTGACGCCTTCTCCTCCAGCCAAGCCAAGCTCCTTAGTCGCCATCGTGCTCTCGTCTGCCTCAGCTCCTCCATCGACCAAGCTCTGCAACCCTTCACCTCCTCTGTAACCCCCTTCACCCCTGCACCGGAGCACCAACCACCCTGCCGGCGCATCCTTTGCCTCATCATCATTGCCACCACACCACTACCATCTCCACCACTACGTCACAGCAGCTCAGCTCCCCGCTGCATAAAGCCAAGCCGGGCCCTCCGTCGACATTTCATCGAACACCCAGACCATAGCCGTCGACCTTCTCTGCCGCCGTGCCGTCGTCGTTGTTCTCCTCTCGCGGTCAAAGCCCGCCAGTTAACTATCTCCAGGCAAGTTCTGACTTGCTTTACATTCTAACATGCTATATACTGATATATATACACCCACACACCCATTGCTTCAATTAATCAAGTTTGGTTGTGATATCATAGATTCGGACGAGTACTATGATCCGTGATTATGCATAGCAGGACATGGTACGTGAATTGGGTTTACCATTCGACTTTAACATCATAAAGAATTTATTTGATTAAATCTCGTCTTGATCGATTTAAATGAAACCAAAGTTTCGATTGCTATACATATAATTAAGTGTTCGACGCTAGACCCTATACGAATATCTACTTTAAAATAGTAGAACTTGTTATAGATAGATGCGTTTGTTGATAAAGAACATCATGTAGGAATTTGGGTTGAAAATAGTGAAGTTTGTATCATGTAACGACGCCCTAAAAGACGACATTTAATCTGGAATTCACCACACATGTCACGTTCTAAAATCTATATTAAATTGAATACAACTCTCAATTTAATGTTTTAGGGCTCGTATCGAAGCCAACAGATAAACCTACAGTATCTCATAACTGATCTCTAAATTTTAATAATTTATAACGACGAAAACTGAGGGTTCCTAAATAATAGGGATTAAAGCCCTATTTGGAAATAATAGGGATTAAAGCCCATACAAAGCTTATTTAGGGCAATGTCCATATCAATAATGCCTTCTGAGCCGATAGAATTAAATTCTAAATAATAGGGATTAAAGCCCTATTTGGAAAATATTTCCTTAAAACTTTCTAAATAAGAAATATTACGCTCTGTAAAACAGAGCACCGTTGGATTAAAGATCCAATGGTGATTAAAAATCACCAAGCTATAGAATAAGCTCTGTATGGGAAAATAATTCCCCGATCTTTCTAAACAAGAAAGATTACGCTCTGTAAAACAGAGTACCGTTGGATTAAAGATCCAATGGTAATTAAAAATCACCAAGCTACAGAATAATCTCTGCATGGGAAAATATTTTCCCAATCTTATTAAAAAACAAGAAAAATAACTTCTGTAAAATAGAAGTCTCTGGATCAAAAATCCAACGGTGGATAAAATCCCCGAATCAATTAAAAAAATCTCTCAATGAGAGATTTCCTTAACTAAATCAACAAACTTGCATCTGCTATATAAAGGACCCAAGACTTCAAGTCTTGTACAGAGGAGACCCCCCATAAGATTTTAAAAAAAACCAAAAAAAGAAGAGGGGTTCTCTTTGAAGAAAAAGAAACTCTAGGTAAGAAAAAAGACCTATTGATCATTTTATCTCTTCTTACAAGAGTTTAACTCTTCCAAAAAAGAACTTAGTTCTTCCTCTGGTTGAGGTCTGCAGAAGCAGATCTTCCCAAAAGTTGAGAATTTAATTCTCATCGGAGAGATTCTGTTATGCAGTCCCAAAACTTAAAGGAAAGAACTAGGTTTGAAGAATTTAATTCTTCCAAAAATATAGGAATTTAATTCCTCTGATAAAATTAGGGTTTAATCATGCATAAGAATTTAATTCTTATAAAACAAAGGACTTGAAATTCTCAAGACTTAGATCAAGAGCTCCATGCATATTAGCGTTCAACGCTATAACGATAGATCACGTGTTCCCACGTGAGCATCTCTGAGGACCAAAAAGGAACGACTGAGATCGAGTCACGTGATCCCACGTGACCCTTAATAGTGCTCAGCACTTGTAAAAGGAAAGGGGAATAAATTAAGACAGTTCCCATTTTGGGGCACCTCATGTGATCCTACGTGACCCCCAATAGTGCTTAGCACTTAGAAAAGAATAGGAGGATAGATCCAAAGGAGGCAGTGCCCAACTCGGGGTGCCTCACATGGCCCCACGTGATGGTTAAAAGATTTAAGTGTTTAACACTTATATGTATAGACAAGGTTTCGAACCCATGGGCACCATACCAATTTTTAGGTGCCTCACGTGCCACACGTGAGCGCTTCAAATTGTAGTGTTTAACACTGCTTTAGAGTATCACGTGGGAGCACGTGAGTGCCAAGCAGATATCAGTGTTTAACACTGTGAGAGGCCAACCTTAGCCCAAATTAGCCAAGTCTCCCGAGGCCAAAAACCTTTTGACCATCAATCAACCGAGCCCTCCTATATTCAGGTCGCTGTACATCATAAACAAGGTCTACCAAGGCGGGGCCTACTTGCTCATGTATATGCATAGCGAAAGACCTTTCCGGCCAATAAATGGTCGGTTCCTTAAGAAATACTACGCTTGACAAGTCATGGCTCAGGTAAATGATGGATGACGATGCTCGTGTCCGCTCACTGTCTTCCTGAGTCCAAACTCTATAAGTAGTATTCGGCGAAACCTCGCCTTAAAATCCCAACGGACCGCAACGTCCTTAAACTAGCTGCAGACCGAAATGTCCCTAAACTAACAACGGACAGCAATGTCTTTAAACTAGCTGTAGACCGAGATTTCCTTAAACTAACATTGGACCGAGATGTCCCTAAACTAATAATGCACCGAGATGTCCCTAAACTAAATACGTCGCCTCAAATACGGTGATAGTGGAATTCAAGTCTATAAATCCCAATGGCAAGGATTGCAACTTAAGTCCCACTGGCTGCACAAGCGTCCTAGTGGCAAATTCCACCTAAGCGCCATTTGAAAATGGAGAAGTTAAGGAAAAAAACGGTACGTCTACAAGAAAAATGGGCATGGATGAAAACCCGAAAGGGCTCCGTGAGTAAAAACAGCAGGACTGCCGGCGAGTTCGTGAAAACCCGAAAGGGCGTGATCTTGTTAAAATAATAAAAAACACCTGCAAGGTCCTCTCGACCATGTGAGGAGAAAACACCTGCGTGAGATCCTTACGACTCACAAGGGAGCAACACACTTAGGAATCCCCACGATTCCTAAGGAGAAATTACACTTACGAGATCCTCATGACTCGTAAGGAGAATGCCCCCTTATGAGACCCTTACGGCTCATAGGAGTCAAAAGCCTTAAGATGCAGGGATCTGAACCTGTTCTTAAGCCATAACACTCCCCAATTTGCCCTACAGGCGGTCTGATATCGGCCCTTATATACAATCCACGTGCATAAATAAACGTTTCCCCCACCAAGTCCCACTAACGACGAGGAATGTCCTCATGTGGTGAACGTCACTTGTAAGTCCTCTCGATTTATAAGGAGAAAACACACTTGTAAAATCCTTACGACTTATAAGAGAACATGCACTTAGGAATCCTCACGACTCCTAGGGAGAAAATACATCTATGAGATCCTCACGACTCGTAGGGAGGAACACCTTTATGAGACCCTTACAGCTCATGAAGTCAAAATGCCTTAGTCGATAGGATCCTAACCCTGTTTGCTAATCCACCTTTGTTCGAATCGACAAAGGCAAATGATTATTCGCTCCTGGCAACATTCCAGTGGTAGCGATGCTGATACCCAAGATTGGTGTCAAATTTCGAACCCTTTTAAGGCAAATGATGATTCGCTCCTGGCAATATTCCAATCGCAGCGATGCTGATGCCAAAATTGGTGTCAGATCTCAAGTTCCATACTCCCAGCAAAAAATCAGCGAGCTAAAAATGCATGTGAAATAGCCGAAATGATAGGGCAACTCGCAACAAAAACCAGCGAGTAAAATATATGCATATAAAAATAGCCGAAATGATTAGGCAACTCGCAATAAAAAGCAGCGAGTAAAGAAAAAGAAAAATAGCCGAAATGATTGGGCACCACGAAAAAATAGCCGAAATGATTGGGCAATCACGACTTTCGCGATATAAAATGCTGAAATGATAGAGCATCGCGGAAAGAAATAAAATATAAAATGAAACTTTTGCCCTGCAGGTGAGATCACGTTGACCCCTGTATACAATCCATGGGTACAAATAAAAAGGGAACCGCATTGTCCCACCGAGCTTCATCAAAGAGAAGCCAGATCTCGATGTCTACATCTACAACCTAGAAATCAACAACAGCGTTCTTCCTCCCTCCAGCAGGATGCAGACGCGACATCAACAAACGGAGCCATGACAAAGTCTCCTAGTTCCAAATCTCGACGGTTCACAGACAACCTAGAGACTACCTCGGAGCCATGGCAAACTCCATAGTTCCAAGTCTCGACGGCAACATCTACAGCCTAGAGATCAACAACAATGTTCTTCCTCCCTCCAGCAGGATGCAGACGCGACATCAACAAACAGAGCCGTGGTAAAATCCCCTAGTTACAAATCTCGAGGGTTCAAAGACAACCTCGACATTCATCGCAATATTGCAGATACAATGTCAACCAACGAAGCAAAGGAAGATCCCTAACTTCAGGGTCTTGACGGCAACTCAAATGAGACCTGAAAGACTATCGGAGATCATCCCACTCCAGCGCGGAGTGGTCATGACTCATCGGGGCTCCCAAACCGAGCCTAACCTCAAGTAAAAAGCGACATGGAATATCCCTAACGCTTGCTTTTTCGACGGTAATATTACCTGAAAGATTACTTGAAGACGTCTTGTCCAGCCCCCGAAGGGATCAGAGACACGACAGTCGTGGGGCTACCCGAACAGCAAGATTGCATATCGGGGAATACATCGGCCAACGCGACGGTGCGACGGGTAAAAAACCCTAGTACCACATACCCTAATGGACTTCTATTAGGAGTTAACTGTGACGTTAGGATATCCTTACAATAACTTCTCGATTCATATCGACTCGTGAGGAAATTAATGTCTTTGTGAGAAATTCTCGATCGTCTCGACTCGTAGGGAAATGCCTTAGGCAATGGGGATAAAGACCTGTTTCCTAAGCACTGGGGCCCTGCAATTCGGTCTAAAATGGACTATTGCATACTATTTACGGGCTACACTCTCCAAAGTCGAATATCGACAAGGAGGGAAACAACCACTTACAAGTCCACTAGACTTGTAAGGGAAAAAATTCTCTTGTGAGATCCTTACGACTCTCAAGAGAAAACACACTTAAGAGTCCTCATGACTCCTAAGGAGAAAATATACCTATGGGATCCTCTCGACTCGTGGGGAGAAAAACCCTTTATGAGACCCTCATGGCTCATAAAGTTGAAAAGTCTTAGCCGGCAGACCTGAACCTGTTTCCTAAGCCATTGCTGCCCTGCAAAGAGATCAAGATAGACTATCTACAAGATGCATTTGGTAAAAGGAACACGCCAGTATGAAATAAAATATGTCTTTTATTCATAAATCAAAATGAATACAAGATACTCTCATTCAAGAGTGAATACTAAAAAGGAGAATATATAAAAAAATCTTTAAGCCGGCGGATGGTGCAATAAGTTCGTCAGTTCTTCATTCTTCCGCCGGGCCCCGACTTCAAGCTTTGTTATTGCTACAAGACGGATCTTTGCCTGAGACTGTTGAGTCTGATACGAAGCGAACCGACTCTCAAGCTCCTTTTGAGAAACTTTATGAGCTTCAACCATCTCGCGGGTAAAGATAGCGGCTTTATCAAGAGCTACCACCTCTGTGCTAGCTTCTTGAAGCACCTGCCAAATTTCGTACGCAACGGTGGTTTTAGTAGCGAGTTAAGCCTGGAGTTCCCCCAAAGCATTTGAAGCTAGCTCCCTCTCCGAAAATTTCTGGTTGAGCCTCTTCTTGCAAGACTGTAGATTAGCGGCGC
The DNA here is from genome assembly GCA_030015575.1 of Agapanthus africanus. NCBI lineage: Eukaryota > Viridiplantae > Streptophyta > Magnoliopsida > Asparagales > Amaryllidaceae > Agapanthus > Agapanthus africanus. The sequence goes on along the minus strand of JASDDO010000022.1, from coordinate 899,887,953 downwards.
ACTGCTCAATCCACCCCTGCAGGCTCACCTTTGCGGTTAGGAGCTCGGAAGGAAGGCGTATGCACTCAAGATCATATAAGCAAGCCTCCACTCGATGACAATGATCAACCCAAACATGCACCAATGTTTCATCATGATAAGTGGCAAGAAAGGGCAAAGCAGTATTGGCTTCGGCAGCAAATTCTTTGGCCGTAACAGAACTACCAGCATGAAGATCTTCAATGAGGGCCGACAAGGAGTGAATTCTTTATCTTGCCATCCTTTCAGACGCACGTCGGGCATATGGGCCCGGTGGCATAGAGATTCGGGACTCTAACGGAGCCAGAGCAGGAAAAGCTGTCAAAATTTATGAATAGTCAGTGAGACTGGCGAACATGGAATAGAACAAACAATGCCAAGGGTAAAGCGTTACTTACCCACAGTCATGCAAAGGGGGTTTGAAAGATCCCCAGGCCCATCAAGGATCTCCACTTCGTCATCAGCTTCCAGAACTTCAAAGGGCATATTAGCATCGTTGTAAAAAAATGATAATAAAGCAAAGGGGTCAAAAAACACCGACCTTGCCCAGAAGAAAGGATGATGCTTTGCGGGGTTATCGCCTGTAGGGCAGCCATATCAAGTAAGCGCTAGAAGGACTTCCTGGGAGACAGGTCCACTATAGAAGCCGCCAATTCCCACAGTTCTAAAGAAAAGAAGAGTTCAGATAATGAGGGGATCATTAAAATAAAATTTAAGAGATTACCTTCGACGCTCCACTCGCCTTGAACTAGAGGGATAGCAGCTTTGGCAGCCTCCTCCGCTCCCTCAGGCACATCACTGGGGATATTTGCTGGCATATCAACTTTCAGTTGCGGAACAACAGCCGCCACTTCAGGCTCCATAGAGGGAACAGTGTCCTTGGTGGTCCTTCCTACAATCTTCAAGACGCCACCAGAAAGATCCATTGGGTCTACGACCGGCAAGGTCGCTTCTGTGGAAAGTACAGACGCTGAAGAAGTGGAGGTCATCATCGGGAGCTCCAAGATAGAACTAACAGCTTCGATAATCTCTTCTACACCTTTCGGTGCATCACTAGAGACATCCATAGGGTCCGTGGACAATGGGGTCACCTCCGCTCGAGGAATGGACACCGAAGGAATAAGAGCCACCGCTGGAAGCTCCGCAACAGGAACGGTGGCTGTAGTGATCCCTTCTGCACCCGTCGATGCATCATGGGAGACATCTATAGAATTTGCAGTCATGGCATGACCTGGGCTCAGATCCTCTTTCGTTGCTGAAGTCCCTGCAAAGTTTTCGCAAAGATAAGAAGATATAAAAAGCGATACAAATTACTTACCAAAAGAAAAATACGAAAAACACGCATACCGATACACCAGGATGCTTATAGTATGGTTTTTTCAAGCTGTTGTTCCTTCCTGAGGAAATGTACTCACCGGGCTTCAAATGCGGATTCATGCCCACCGGTCTTCAGTGCCAGCTCATCTTCAGAAGCAGCCGAGATGGGCTACTTGAAGGCACTTTTGTCTTCCCTTCGCAGAGGACCCATATGTACTCTCCGTAGCGACGGAGGATCTTCGTAGAAGATAACCGGGGGGTAGGGCTTTTTTGGGATGCACACATTTTCGGTCTCTTCCTGCGAGCGTCTTAAAGCTTCAGCCAATTGCGCGGCTTCCTCAGCGGACGAGCCAGGGTATATAAGACCATCATCCGGCTCTTGCATGGAGATGGGTTCGTCTTGAACAACAAGCTCAGATTCCAGCAAGAGGTCAAGCAAGCCAGCAATTGTTTTCTCCTCCTTTTCGAGCCGGAGCTAACACTAGAAGAGGATCGCTTCCTTCCCCTCGGCGCTTTGGCGTAACGTTGGCCAACCTCACTTCTGGTATCCCCTTTTGGCGATACTACTGCAGATGACATCACCACTAATGGTACCGTCACTAGCGCTTCACCGGAGGCCTTTGCTCGAGCTCTAGTCCGCACTGGCATCCCAGCAGTGCGAGGAGTCAATTCTGTTTCTGCGGCTTTCAGGATAAGACCACGCTGCTATCCTTCCATGGAGGGCGAACCACTGTCCGCAGCCGCAACGGAATACCAGTGCCTTAGACCGGAGCCGAAGATCGACACTCAAAGAGTACCCACCTCTCCTTGACGATGATGGGACCGACTCGATGACGATACCAACCTGTGAAAGACCCCACATACCTTGGAATATAGTCAGCCTCAAGGATCACGAAATGGGAGCTATTGTTCAGCCTCATAAAGTGATGGGTGACGTCACGCGTGATTTCCAGAGACGGAGTAGGTTCAACCAAGAAAGCCTCGAAAGGGACACCCTGCTTATAGCCCAACTGCTGGGTGAAGCGATGCGGATTGTACTGCATAAAAAAGGCCGCGTTATTCTGCCGGAACACCAAGTAGCCCGGCCTAATCGAGTACAGGTGCATGATCTCCTTAGGCTTTAAAGATGACGCTCCACCTTTCGACAAATCAAACAGCTGCTGGATAGACCCCGCGGGAGCAGAGAGGACTCGGTCGCTAAAAACCATCTCGCCCTCGTTGGAGTACGGATTAAGCAGAACGTGGAGGGCTCTTAGCTGGGTCGGATCGGGAGCGGAAGCATCCACCAACCTCATAACCCGTGGGAAGGTGTAGGAATCACAGAAATCTGGCCTCCGATGCGCCGCGAATGCTCCCAATACATGCATCTCGATCCACCACGTGAAGTAGTGGAGGGAGGAATTCAAGACGTCTGTACCTGGGGTTGAAGTGTTAGCCGCAACACTTAATCCATGATAAATATGTGACAGTCCAGCAATGCCAACGGCCAACCGTGCCCCTTCGGCTACGCGATGGGCGGGGTAGAAGACGGAAGCTCTCATGAAGCGTCGATGCATCGGCATGGCGAAGCAATTGAGCCAAAAACTGATGAAGCCGACGAAGAAGGTCTCTTCGTCCATGCCAGGGGCCGCAGTTGCATTGAAAGGCACGACCGACGAGGCCGGAATGTAAAACTTCGGCAAGTCCTCTTTTTTGTCCGGCAGCTTATTCAGCCCAAACCTAAAAGGGTCATTAATGCTTGCAAATTTCGGGGCCTCTTTTGATAAAATATCTTTACGGAGAAAACATGCGATGAAACTTTAAAAGGTGAAGTCATGTCCTTCTGACTCCGCGAACAGCTTCTCGAAAATACCTAGAGTCTTCATTAGACTAGGATACTTATGACGGACAGCGTTTTCAATCGTCAAATCATCAAGCGTAACCGGTACGGTCCTGAACACGTACTCATCGGGAGGCACCAACTCTTCATAATGCTCTCCCCTGATCGGCAATCCGGAGATCTCGCGGAACTCTTCCAGAGAAATCGAAACCTCACGATCCCCTAGCAAGAAGGTGTTGGTAGGAAGATTCCATTGGTTCAGGAAAGATTTAACCCATCAGACGTGAAGAGCCGGGTAATGAAAAAGAGACGCATACGCTGCTTAATATAACCCAACCTTCTGCAACCGTGCACGATGAGCGGAGAGAACATATCGAGCCTAAGGAAGATAGCCGATTGGATGGCGAGGGGTAAGCTCTACCATATGGACTTGTCCCTAGGGTTGGGCTTCACCTTGACAGATGCGGCGCCCCAAGATATCTATAGCCGGCAAGGGCTGATTGGATATCCCAGTTGTTGATGGCTCAAGCCGGCCTGTACGAGTCCAATTAGCCACCTCCACCGCATAAGCGGTCTGCGGACGCTCCATCAGCGATATTGGGCGGAGAGGCTCTGTTGGCATCTCACAAGTAAAGCTGCGGAGGCCCCGGATAATGTGCCCATACCAAACTCCTCATAGGAGCAAGCTAGTACGGTCCCTGTCATGGACCCTGATCATCGCCATGGCTTCCTCATCCGATGGCGATTGCGGAAAAGCAGCGTCCCAGCGAGTAAAAGGAAAGTAGGGAAGAGAAGCCATTGTTCCTAAAAAAAGGAAAGAAAAGCCGTTAATAAAACCTATATATATATATATATATATATATATATATATAGAGAGAGAGAGAGAGAGGGAAATGACAGAAAGTTTGTTCCATGAGACCATTGATTGCAAAACTAATGGAACCCACAAAATCGATATGGCGGCTCACCAATGATGAGACAGGACAATCATTGTGAGAATCAAAAAAGATTCTCATTAAGCGGACACGAGAGTCTAATAACTCTTGACATCCTCATAGAGAAAATAGGTTCTGTTAAAACACCCAACAAATTTGAATTTGTGCAAGTAAGGAAAAAAACCCTACGAAAATATGCTCAAGAACACCAGGGAATGAAATTCCCGAGGGGCCCTCTTGATCTTCAAAGCAAAACTATTTGGTGAGGAATTAAATTCCTTTTATGCGATAAAATTAAATTCCAGAACCCCCATGATGAGGAAACGAAAAATAAAAATGCCATGAATTCTTAAAGATCAGAGGGGGAATGCCCAAGACATTGAGGTTTACTACTCAAAGATCACGTCTTTGGATTTCTGAGAGATGGGTTTCAGAAGAGAGAAAAGCTCTTATGGTGGATTTAAAATCCCGAATTTTTTTAAAAAGGGTTTCTCTGTTATTCAAGATCGTTACCTAAAAAGGGTTTCTTTTTCTGACAGAGTTTAACTCTGGAATTGCAATGGGTAGAGAACTAAGCTCTGAAGAAGAGAATTAAATTCTCAAAGAAGACAAGGAAGGAAGAAGATGAAAGAACAGTAGCTTCTCAAAGACCAAACCCTTGCATTTATAAGACGTGACAAAGGCGGTTCACCTTCCCATTCCCCTAGGCAATCCAACAGCTGTAAAGGTGACAGCGTTGCACTCACGTGCAAACCACGTGAGTACAACGCTGTGGGGGAATTTGTTCCCTTTTAAAAAAAATAAATAACAAACAAAAAGTGATGGGAAAAATTCCCTAAATGGAGCATCACGTGCCCACACGTGATGTGCCTTGGAGCAAAGATTATAGGCCTTGCGCTTAACAAATAAGGCTGCAACCGAGCCTCACGTGCTGGCACGTGAGCATCTATAACCTTCCTAAAAATAAATAACAGGCCAGAAAAGCTCACGTGTCAGCACGTGATGCTCTTTGTTGGGTTTAACTTCGTGGGGGTCATATGCCACACGTGACATTCCTGAACATCAGCTCACGTGCCAACACGTGATGTTTTTTTCTGGGACTGCTGCATATAAGCAAGCCGGTTTAAGCTATGAGATCACGTGCTATACGTGAGGGTTCCTAATGTCTTCTGAGCCGATAGAATTAAATTCTAAATAAGAGAGATCAAAGCCCTATTTGGAAAATATTTTCTTAGATCTTTCTAAACAAGAAAGATTACGCTCTGTAAAACAGAGCACCGTTTGATTAAAATCCAATGGTGATTAAAAACCACCAAGCTAAAAAATAAGCTCTGTATGGGAAAATATTTCCCCGATCTTTCTAAACAAGAAAGATTACACTCTGTAAAACAGAACACCGTTGGATTAAAGATCCAATGGTGATTAAAAACACCAAGTTACAGAATAAGCTCTGTATGGGAAAATATTTTCTCAATCTTGTTAAAAACAAGAAAAATAACTTCTGTAAAACAGAAGTCCCTGGATCAAAAATCCAACGGCGGATAAAATCCCCGAATCAATTAAAAAATCTCTCAATGAGAGATTTCCTTAAGTAAATCAACAAACTTGCCTCTGCTATATAAAGGACCCAAGACTTCAAGTCTTGTACAGAGGAGACCTCCCATACGATTTAAAAAAAACAAAATAAGAAGAGGAGTTCTCTTTGAAGAAAAAGAAACCCTACGTAAGAAAAAAGACCTGGAGAACATTTTATCTCCTCTTACAAGAGTTTAACTCTTCCAAAAAAGAACTTAGTTCTTCTTCTGGTAGAGGTCTGCAGAAGCAGATCTCTCCACAAGTTGAGAATTTAATTCTCATCGGAGAGATTCTGTTATGCAGTCCCAAAACTTAGAGGAAATGACTAGGTTTGAAGAATTTAATTCTTCCAAAGATATAGGAATTTAATTCCTTTGATAAAACTAGGGTTTAACCCTGCATAAGAATTTAATTCTTATAAAACAAAGGATTTGAAATTCTCAAGACTTAGATCAAGAGCTCCATGCATATTAGTGTTCAACGCTATAACGACAGATCACGTGTTCCCATGTGAGCACCTCTGAGGACCAAAAAGGAATGACTGGGATCGAGTCACGTGATCCCACGTGACCTCTAATAGTGCTCAGCACTTGTAAAAGGAAAGAGTAATAAATTAAGACGGTTCCCATTTTGGGGCGCCTCACGTGATCCCAAGTGACCCCTAATAGTGCTTAGCACCTAGAAAAGAATAGGAGGATAAATCCAAAAGAGACAGCGCCCAACTCGGGGGCGCCTCACGTGTCCACGCATGATGGTTAAAAGATTTAAGTGTTTAACACTTATATGTATAGACAGGGATTCGAACCCAAGGGCACCATATCAATTTTTAAGCGCCTCACATGCCACACGTGAGCACTCCAAATTGTAGTGTTTAACATTGCTTTAGAGCATCACGTGGGAGCATGTGAGCGCCAAGCAGATATCAGTGTTTAACACTGTGAGAGGCCAACCTTAGCCTAAATTAGCCAAGTTTCCCGAGGCCAAAACCTTTTGACCATCAATCAACCGAGCCCTCCAATATTCAGGTCTCCCAAATATATCTTAGTTCTAAAGATGGCCAATGATCTCCTGACAGATGGCATCAAAAATGATGTTCGTTCCACCATAATCTCTCCCTTCAATCTGGAGTTCGGTTCAAGGATACATCTCTCCACACCTCTGATACATGTCGTTGTAATTCTTCAACGATATCAGAGAGGTGGAGGGTTCCGACAACCAACAGCTCTTGGATGCACTCTCAAACCTATGAGCGTACCCCAATGGACCGTAATGTCTTAAAACTAGCTATGGACCGCAATGTCCTTAAACTAGCTATGGACCGTAACGTCTTTAACCTAAAACGATAGAGCCAAAATGCTCTTTTATTGGATCAAAAATGATCCTGAACCCTCGTTATGTAGATCTTAGTCCAATATCGGATTAACGTATTCTTAACAAATATTTAAGTCGATCTTAATCTCAAACAAAGTTAACGATCTTTAAATCAAACCAAACCCAAATCTAAAAAATAATGGGTTTGGACTAATCCACGCCCTACGGGCGACAACACAAATTAGTCTCTGTATACAATCCATGGACAACCAAAAATAAAACAAACACACACGACACGAAGTGAACTTCTGGAGCAGGAAAAAGTGGTTACCGCGATGCGGTAACGTAATTAATTGCAGGGGCTTGCACCTGCAGGGAAGAGCATTCCAACAATCAAACCCCCCTCATAAACGAGGGAGAATCAGACGAAATCTGCTACAACGGCCGCATCCGTCCAGACCTCCGATGCACGGTGCCATAAATCAGCTTGGTATCTTCGGAAAGGTGGACGGATAAATCCAAATAGCTTCTTTCCCCAAATTCTGGTAAGATATTTGTCTTCCCGGTTTTCGGTGGTAAACATGGCTGGCCTTGTCACCCCTCGTATTCCGTATTTTGGGAAGTGGGGTGTGACAGAACTGATTTTGATTTTGAGATTGGTTTTGGTTCCAAGCAAAATTTGGATGATTTCTCCATCCCTGATTATATGTGGATGAATGAGGGTCATTTCTAGGTTGTTGCTGAAAAGCAGCATTGGTTTGTTCATGACCTTGAGACGGAGGATTCAAAGGACATTCTTCCGTTAAATATTATGGGTCAAAACAGCAACCACACACGGTTTTGGGGAGCGTAACTTAATTTAGGAGGGTTGACGAGACTTTGTTTTCGATAGCTTCAAGTTTCTTTTGCATCCCGGCCATTTTGGCTTTCACTGCGATGGAAACGTCGAGCTGATGGTTACCTGCCCTAGATGAAGACGATGTTGGTCTAGTGCTCTCCCATTGTGAGGTTTGTTCGGTGGGATCTTCCAGAAATTGCCAAGTTTCGCCATCGCCTTTTGACATGAAATGGTATTGACAACTGGTTTCAAGCATTTGTTTTGTCGCTGGATTAACACCCTCATATATAATTCAAAGTCACCATCTTTCAATTCCGTTATAGAGGCATTGTAAAGAAAATCCTTAAATCGTTCAAAACATTTACAGAATGGTTCGTTAGGAAGTTAGGTAAACTGGTTAATCTCGCTTCGAACACGGGCGGTTTTGTGATTATGATAAAAAATTTTAAGGAATGCTATAACGAATTCATCCCATTTAGCGATGAATATGCGACAGTGCCATAAGGTCATTTTTCTTTTAGATCGCACAAGGTAAAAAGGAGAAGACGTAATCGCATAACATTCCATGAAAGTTGGATTGTGCTCATCATTTTACATATGTTCTCGAATTTGGTTATGAAAATGTATGCATCTTCGAATTCAAGCCCGTGGAATTTAGGCAACAATTTGATGAAGTGGGGTTTAATTTCGAAATTATCCCCATTGGCCGGTGGAAGAGACAGACAAGTAGGAAGGGGTCCACGTATGGGGTAGTATCTTTCTTAGAGAGAGATGCACGGTGGATTCTGCACACCTACGGGTGGAAGCAGGGTGATATCGTTAAATACCGATGGAGATTTGTCCATTTCGGGAGATGTGGTGGGTGGAGGGGAAATAGAAGATGAAAAAGTACCAATTTCGGAGTCGATAAAAAAAACGCGGACAAGGCGGACACTAAAATCCCGTGTCCAGCCGATCATGCACTAAGCGGATTTAGTACACGTGGCAGCATGTGATATATGAAAACTCTTTTTAAGAAGGTTTGTTTTTGAAAAAAGTCGGACTTAAGGCTTGACTCAACAAATCACAAAATGCACAATCAAACCCTAGAACTAGGGTCACCTAGGTCAAGTCACTAGACCTCTCCTAGATTTCCAAAGGACAAGTCATAGGATCAATTCTCTACCATCTCTTTATCACTCTTGTGTCCAGGTAAGTTTCAGATAAGTGGGAGGTATCCACTATACAAATCACAAAAATAGTGGGCCTTATTAAGTAACTACTTTCCTTAGTCACACTTGCCTAGACATCACAAGAGAATTGAGGATAAGCGATAGATTACCCACGACCCTCCTCTGTCCTAATTGAGCGCAACAGTTCTTAGAAATTTGGTCTAGATATTTTTTAAATTAATGTAGGGTGATAGTATGATCGTTTTGTGATTTGTGGGGCCTAAGAAGGGTGATGAAATTCCCACCTAATCTGGATTTGGGTTATTACCCCTTAATATCCGGTTTAGATATGCACAAATAAACCGACATCAAAACACGCAAAAAAGATTTTTGAGCGGCGATATTTGCAAAGAATCCTGCAGGCAAAATCAGATTATTGGAGTTTTAGAGGAGAGAGAAAGATATTAGAAAAATACCAGAGGATTTTGGGGCCGCAAATCACCCAACCCGCCCCGATTCCGCCGCAAAAAGCCTATTTCCGCCGCGGTTCCGCCGCCGTCTTGGGGGATCTTTTGCTAATTATTCTTCACGGCCCTCCTATACTCCTCTGGTTCAAGCTGATAGCCTCTGAATCTCTATTTTCTTGCTCTAATTACTTCAAACCCCTTTGCAAAACTCGCACAATAATCGTTAAATACACAAGATGCAGTTTTGGTTCTCGTTTCTAATATGTTTGTTGGATTTTATAAGAAATCAACCCGAATAACAAGAAAAAAAATTACGAACGTTTTCCTGAAAATGGCGCCATTTGATTGATCTTGCTAAAAGGTGTGTTCATAAAGTAACCGCAATCAAGACGGTATCGCTAGTAGCTAGCCGCGATGAGTACGGGTCGTCCTCAGGGAAACGTGAACTCTTTTCTTACTTTAGACGAGTTGATTAAAGAAGGGTGATTGTTTGTCGTTAAGGATATAAGATTTACAAAGAAAATTCTTGTAGGGTTCATAGGACTTAGTAGTAATGGATGAATAATTAAAAATGACTTCTTTTATGTTTTAATAGTTTAAAACTAGATCGATAGTGATGAATGTAGATTAGGGTTTCTCGAAAGAAACTAGGGTTTTCCAATGTCACGCCCTGCGTCCCAGAGTGCGCTAATATCGGCACGTGACAGAGCCAATCATACTATTTGTGGCTAGGAAACATCCCTCCACAGTCACATTACGGCTTTCTATAAGATATCAAGAACAATAAAATAAAATGGATTATCTAGTACATGTGCATATGCCATAATAAACGAGTCAAGAAATAATATGCGGAAGCAATAAAATCCAAATAACAATAATATCTGGAAAGGTACGTCCCAAATACGGGCTCACATCAGGAAATGAAAGTGCTGAAAGAAAACTTAAACTAAACTAAACTCCAACCTGTTCCTCACTGGTCGGCATGTACGCTGAAGTAGTCCTGGTCGGCCTGTGAAAGAGATAAAGGATCCGGGCCATGCAAAACCCAGACGTCAGTGCGTCATAATACCAAACAATAAAATGTAACCAGGATGCAACGATGTAGGCAGGCATGGAAATAAACGATAATATAACTATAACAGGCAAACATAGATATGAAACAATGAGGTGTATATGGGTAAGTGAAGTGCGGTGAGTAATCTAAACTGTGCTACTGGGTTGCCTATTCTAAGTTATTCGAAATCAATTGATGTACTCCTAATATAACTCAAAGAATATGTCCCGTTACCCCCCGGGACCACGGATCAGGATATGTGAACCAAGAATGGTTATGTCCCGTTACACCCCGGGACCACGGATCAAGAAGAATCACGAATGAATCAAGTAATATCCTTTTAAGTTACAGTCGGTTACAACTTTGATTTCCCCATACCCCCAAGGTTATGCGTTCAAGTCGGGTATTGATAAACTGGAGCTAATGCCAATAAAGGATCAAGCAGGTACAGGTTTGTCTATGCAGACAACAGGATACGTCCGTCAGGACAACATGTCAGGATTGTTGGCATTAGAAACTGGATCAGGTGACATGTCAAGTAGTGGTGTATCAGGTCATGACAGGTAGTGCACATGTATCAAACGGATGCTCATAATAAAACTGTAGCAAGTATAGATGTACGATAAAAGTATAGATGCACATATGTCTATCAGGGATTACACCTACAACTCTATGACTATGCATGAGGCACATTATCAAACATGGGGTATTAATATAACAATAACATGATATAATATGATATGGCATGCAACAAGATATATAATAAATAACACGGATACGAACGAATATCGGAGAAACGGTAAAACTGTAACATGGATGTGAAATGCAATAAACATGTAATAATTTTATGCATATAGATGTAAAATATGTTGTATATCCTGTAGCAAGATAAACTTGCATGCGATTAGATATGTGATACACTGTACGGATACGAACGGTTATCCGAAAACAGTAAAACGGTAACATGAATGTACAATGCAGTAAACATGTGATATTTTTATTCATATGGATGCAAAATATATATCATAGCATGTAGCAAGATAAACTTGCAAACAACTAGATATGTAATAAATGATATGGATACGAACGGTTATCCGAAAACAGTAAAACGGTAACATGGTCGTACAATGCAGTAAACATGTGATATTTTTATTCATATGGATGCAAAATATATATCATAGCATGTAGAAAGATAAACTTTCCTGAACGGATCTCACGACGGGGTGCGTACGCTGCGTCCGACGTCGGGTAAACGTCGCAATGAGCACGCACGCGCACGGGACAGGACTAGGCAAGGCAAGAAGTTGACCATGCTGGTTGGGAACGACGACTGGGTTGCCCGGGTTGTCGGCGACGGCCCGGGTCGTCGGCGACGGCATGGCTCTGGCGATGACCGAAAACCAAGGAATCAAGAAAGCAAGAGAAGAGAGAAGAAGAAGAAGAAAGAGAAGGGGCTGGTGCTCTTGGATTTGGGACAGAGGCGAGGACAAAGAGGGTGACGATGAGTCATGGGTCTCCGGTGATGGCGTTTTCCAGCGAGGTAGTGGGTATCGAGGTTCTTGATCGTCGGGGATCGGGATGTGCAGGGTTATCGCAGGGGAAATGAGGTGGTGTTGGGTTGGAGAGAGGGGAGAGGAGAGGAAGGAGGGGTGAGGATGATGATGAGGGTCACCGGCGGCGAAGGCGACGGCGACAGAGGAGATGGCTGAGGTGGTCGTGGTATGGGTTTCTGGGTTTGCAGCGGGAAAGGAGAAGAAGAGGTGAGCGGGGAGAGGGAGGACTGCGAAGAGGTGGTCAAGGAGACGGCGACTGTGGAGGAGGGCCGGCGGTGATGAGGGAAGCGGTAGGTTCGTGCGGGTTGTGCAGTCGGGGAAAGAAGGGGAGGAGAGAGGAGGTATAGGCGAAGGTGGAAGTGAGGAGAAGAATGAGGTGTTAACGACAAGGGTGAGGGTGGTGGCGACTGCTAGGCTGGGCAGCGGCGTGGGTTTCATTCGTGAGGAGGCGGGGAGGTGAAGAAGAGAAGTGAGGGGAGAGAGGGAGCTGTGGGTTTTAAAATAGGGTTATATATATATATATATATATATATATATATATATATGCAGAGGAGAGAGAGTGAGAGAGAGATCAGTGAGTTTGAGAGGTTAGGATTTACTGTTTAAAATATAAACGAAATATTTAATATATATATTTTAGTTAAAAGGTATAGATTGTACTGTTTAGAATATTAAGAATATAATATTGAATAAATTTGAGTTTTCGACTAATACAAAAGTAGTCCAAAACATGCCCGGGTCGGGTCTAAAATTACGGTTTGAAAATACGAATAATATACGTATCAACCAAAACCAAAATAGGATATCCATGTTAGTTATATGTATGCCCTAGAGGCCATTACTGTACATTGGATGTATATTGTAGTGGATGCTGGGATATATATAGGAAGGACTTTCTCGCTCGACATGATAGTACGCTATCTGGTTGCTCTTTATCTTAACATGTATAATTTCTGTCTCTCTGTTACATGTTGATAAAGCCCTTAGGATGTGTACTCGACTTCTAGGACTGTGATGCAGATCGTACTAGTGGGGCCTGGATAGTCCATGAGTACATCCTTCAATTGTTCCTAGTCGAGGGAATATCGAGATGGGGCATCGATATTCCAGAGTAGACTAGCGCATATCTTCTCGACCCATGCGATGGGCGATGGATGATCCCATATCCATTGGTGTTTGACATCGAAGATGGTATGCGGGTGCTCAGTGGAGACTGGGTACACTGAACGGACTCGCCGAGAACTCCCAGATGGTATTATACCTCACGTCAGATGGCAGTTCTCTGGTGACACTGGTACAGCTTAGTCTGTTGACCCGAGATCGTCATAGAGTCTTGTGTGTCTCCCACTGTGCTTTGATTTCCACCCTACCACGGCTCTACTGAGTCGTGCAAACAGGTGGTTTTTGGGTACAGTCCCGATTCACATGGAGGCAATGAGCGATAGGAGGGGATTCGTCTCTCCCGGTATTGGGGGTTGATGTTGTGCTATGCTCGACTGGCCATAATAGGAAATCCCTGGCCAGGGTTGCAGTGATATACTGGTAAGAGTTATCAGTAGTTTCACGAATGTTATGGACCTCAAGTCGGCATGACTTATCGAGCTATTGGGGTCTGACGTTTACCACCCCTAGGCGAGATATGCGACATATCAGACGAACAGACCGGACTATACGGTAAGTGTTACTGGTTGGATTCGCAGGAGTGTGAGCGGGCTTGCTCGTCGATCTTCTGATCGCTCAATACCCGGGTGGCCGTTACGTTTAGCAGACCGCTTGCGGCTTGTGGGTGTTTGATATGATCATCATCTGCTACCGGCGTATTGACGAGTCTTTAGAGTCCTACACAGAGGTTTCCTGGCTCAAGCGAAACGAAATAGGAGCGCATATGAGATATGTGAGGGACCGAGAATAATTCGAGTATGTGATACCGTATTCCATTCTCGCGATCAATGTATCGATTGGTTATATGGGATGTAACCTAGTTATCGAATCAAGGATTGATTCGATAAGCCGATACATAGGATACTAATCGGTTATATGTGATATGACCGGATCGTTAAATCAAGTGTTGATTTAATGATTTAATGTATAATTATATATTTGATATATTACTTTGCATTAACTAGTATTGGTTCACTTTAAATGGATTTACTCACTTGGTTTGTACACATTGTATATGTGATATACTTTTGTGCACAAGATTGTATCATGTTTGATGATACTTGCTCTTTTGGGTTTGTGTAAAGATTAAACCATGTTTATTGAATGGTTAGGGTTTCTTTTCTCTTATTTATTTATCCATTTATTATTGGTTTGGAAAAGATAAAGAGAAAATGAAATGGTGGCTTAGTTTGTCTTTTTCCTTGAAGCTTCTTGAAACCTTGACTAAGTCCACCATTCTTGTCTTTTCTCTAACCCTAACCACTCATCTAAACCTTGGTTAAATCTCTACACTAAACCATGGTTGAAGTCATGATAAGTATTATTTTTTATTTTCTTTTTTTAATAATCTTATCATATCTTCTTCTTCTTCTTCATCTTCTTCAACAAGAAGAGAAAGCTTGCTACTCCAATGGCAAGTGATGATAACTAGTGAGAAATCCAAATCTAAAGTCTACCTATTTCCTATTTCTTCATCCTCTACTACTTGCCATGTAGTAGAGTGTGTTGTCTTCACAAGTTTCTTGACTTGGCGAAGGCGGAGCTCGAGTTTTGTGATGCCTCGACGTAGATCATCTTCGGCATCGAACCGACGATCAAGCCCGCCCATTTCTTCGACGAAGCCGATACTTGAGTTCGGGGGTTCGATTTGGACAGCGGAGGGAGATCATCGTGGAGCTTAGGAATTGGCGGACCGGATCTACAAAGGTTGTAGCCCCTTTCCTTTAGATACATTTCCGTTTACTTGCATGCTTTGCCTAAATATCTAGTTAACGATCCGTTCTAGGTTTTCTCGGCACCGTAATTTTTAGAAATTAGCGTGTTTGATCACTTATGAGACTTCACTAGAGTGCCTAGGAACCCTACAATCCGGGTAACAAAAATGCATACCCGCAAGAACGGATGCACGTAACGTGCACGTAGCTATCCAAATGGGTCTGTTTCATTAAACGGAACGATAACAAGATGTACGGATGCTACAACAGGGTTAGGGGTATGGTACAGGCCATGCTAGATATTTTTTTTAAAATATTTTATTTGACTTTATATGTTATATTGAAAAATACAGATGTCAGATATAATGCAGTTATACAACATGAAAGATGCACGGATTCTCATAACTAGCCGGGATAAATTATAAACAGAAATCAAGATGGGTTTCCAGCATGCGGGTCGGGTCAGATGCAAACACGGATACCAATTTCACTATTCGCACCCAAAACACAATAAATCAGAAATAGCCATAAATAAAGAAATACCCAAACGAACTGGTATAAATGGACTAGGGTGTTACATTATACCCAACTACAAAAAAGAATTTCGTCCTTGAAATTCCTGGAACAAGAAAAGCTAAACAAACATGAATCTACGAGAAGATGTGTGGAAACTTCTGTCGAATCTCATCTTCTCGTTCCCAAGTCGATTCTCCGTGCGAGCGATTTTCCCATGAAACAAGTACGAGGGGGATAATCTTATTCTTGAAGACCTTTTCTCTTCGATCAACAATCGATATCGGTCGTTCTTCATAGGTCAAATCCTCCCTTACAGTCAGTTCCGAATAATCTTGCATGTGCGTTTCATCTCGAATATACTTACGGAGTTGAGATACATTGTTCCCGCCAAAAATTTCTGCGCAAAAGAGCCCAAGGTATCAAATGGCAGTGATACGCTTAAGAAAATGCGAACCGGTATTTTTCGGGCTATTTTTTGACAAACTCCCGAATGAGAAACAGCTAAATTCTGATGATATTGGAAGCATCTCGAAAAACCCTTCGATTTGATATATTATGGACTCATAATTCATCCGGGATCAAAAGTTATGAGCAAATATGCTATGCACTGTTCCCTGATTAAAAAACAGGAATTACCTCAATGAGGTATCATGTGCTCACACGTGATCATTGGTCACGTGTTGACACGTGATAGTTAAAACATAAATAAAAACAAACGGATGAAGAAGGATCCAATTGGGGGTCACGTGCTTACACGTGACCAATGGTCACGTGTTGACACGCGATAGTTAAAACAGAAATAAAAACAAACGGCTGAAGGAAATACCTCAATGAGGTATCACGTGCTCACACGTGACCAATGGTCACATGTTGACACGTGATGGTTAAAACTAAAGCATAAATAAACGCTGAGAAAATGACTCAATTGGGGGTCACGTGCTCACACGTGACCAAGGGTCACGTGTCACCACGTGACTGGCTTCAAAAGCCTCACAGTTTAATAGAATTAAATTCTAAAAGCTTCTAAATCTTTCCAAATGGAAAAGGTTTATGGGGACCGTTGGATTAAAAATCTAAGGGTTATTAAAAATCACCAACTTATGGAAAAAATCTTAGACAAGGAAAGATTTCCTCTAAATCTCACCGAAAATAACAAACAGAATATCTTTGGATTTAAAATCCAGCGGTGAATAAAATTCACTGAATGATCTAAAGGATCATATTAATTATGAAAACAAAAAAATCTTTCAATGAAAGATTTGCTAAACAAATTGATTCTTTTCCTCCTCCTATAAATAGGAGCCAAGAGAAGAGAAGAAGATATAGAGTTTTGGATATAGAATTTTGGCATCTTGAAAATTCAGAGAGAAAAGAAAGGAGAATTTAATTCTCAACAAGAAAGAAAACCCTAGGTGAGAAAAATAAAGGGGATCAAAACTTCAGAAAAAAGAGAATTTAATTCTCAAAAATCTAAGAGTTTAACTCTTTTGCAAAGAACTTAGTTCTTCCTCTTGTTGAAGATCTGCACAGAGCACATCTCCCCATAAGTTGAGAATTTAATTCTCATCGGGTTGAGATCCTGCCATGCAGATCCAAAACTTAGAGGGAAAATTGAGTTTAGAGAATTTAATTCTCCCAAAACAAAACTAGGATTTAACCCTATATGAGAATTTAATTCTCCCAAAGTTACATGAATTTAATTCTTTCAAGATGGACAGCACTAGGGTTTAACCCTAATTGAGAATTTAATTCTCTCAAATTCACAGGAATTTAATTCCTCTTAAAAAATGAAATTAGGGTTTAACCCTGCATAAGAATTTAATTCTTTCATAACAGGGATTTAATTCCCCCAGAATTAAAATTAGGGCTTAACCCTACAAAGAATTTTATTCTTAAAGATAAAGAGATTTTCAAGCATGCAAAGAACTAAGGTCACGTGTCCCCACATGACCCCCGAAAAAACCCCCAAAAATGAGAAGGAAAAAGTTCTGAGGCAACGCCTCACGTGCTCCCACGTGACCTCCAAAAGCACAGGAAGAAAAAGCAGAAGAAAAGAATCTTTGGGCGCTCTCACGTGTCCCCACGTGACCCCTCAGCAAGCGCTTTAATTATCGATGCATAAATCCTCATCACGTGTCAACACGTGATAGAATATAAAAGAAGTGTTTAATACTTATTTGCAAAGCAAAGTAAAAGGGGATCTGGTCCCACCTCTGTGTGCCCTCATGTGGCCCCATGTGACCCATTCCTATTTAGTGTTTAACACTAATTTAAAAGAATTTATACCCAGTGTTTAACACTGGTGTTTTCTAGTGTGTAACACTAGTTTGGGGACTATATTTCCAATGTTTAACACCGATTATATTTTAGTGTTTAACACTAATTTGAGAGTTCTGTTTCCAGTGTTTAACACTGTTGTTCTCTAGTGTTTAACACTAGCTTTAGCCCAATCGGCAAATTTTCCAGAGGCAAAAGTCCCTCCTCCAAATGAATCTCAAAATTGAGAAAATCAAAGATGAAAATGTTTAGCATTGATAAATAATGTGGGCTTGAACCCAGAAAAATGTCTAATGGTCCAACAAAAGGCCAACACTTCAAATCCAATTGGACTTAGCCCAAGTTGGTCATAAGTCCTCAACTCAGACTCAACTGAGCCAACATGCTCACAATATAATTAACTGATCTTAGTTCCAAATTAGACTACAGATCACTTAATCCGCCTTGGTTCAAGGGTACATCTCTTCACTCCTCTGATATTTGTCGTTGTAATCCTTCAACGTCTTCAGAGAGGTAACGGGTCCCGACGGCCATACATTCCACGGACTACGATGTCCTTAACCTTGACCGGGATTTCCTTAAACTGGTAATGGACCACCATGTCCTTAAACTGGTAATCGACCGCAATGTCCCTAAACTAAACAATAGAGCCCAAATGCTCTTTTATTGGATCCAAACGATCCCGTGAAGTTGATCTTAGTCTGAAATGAGACTAACGTATCCTTAACAAACGGTTAAGTTGATCTTAGTCTGAAATGAGACTAACGTATCCTTAACAAACGGTTAAGTTGATCTTAGTCTCAAATGAGGCTAACGTATCTTTAAACCCAAACCCCCAAACCCAAATCTAAGAAAATACGGATTTGGACTAATCCACGTTCTATGGGCGACGACATAAATTAGTCTCCGTATACAATCCACGGGCAACCAAAAACAAAACAAACACCCACGACACGAAGTGACCATCTGGAGAAGGAGAAAGTTGTTACCGCGATGCGGTAGCGTAATTAACTGCAGGGGCTTGTGCCTGCAGGGAAGAGCGTCCCCACAATCAAAAAACCCTCAAACGAGGGGGAATCTGACGAAGTCTGCTACATCAGCCGCATCTGTTTAAACCTTCGATACATGGTGCCATAAATCAACTTGGCATCTTCGGAGAAGTGGACGGATAGCACCAATTAGCATCTGCCCCGAAATTCAGGCAAGACGTTCGCCGCGTCTCTGTCGTGTGTTTCGGAGGGGAACAGATTCTGGCACGCCAGGTAGGACCTCTTCCTCTTTCCACTCCACACTTCGTGTGTCGTGTTCGCGAATGAATCATGGTTTGCTATGGTTGCCTGTGGATTCGAGGTACTTAGATTTGGTGTCTTTCTCCGTGCAGAAAACCGAAGATCAATGGCTTCAAACTGCACTGCCTGCAATTGCAACTCTCACTCCGTCCTTACTGGAGGAGTGACTTACGGGCCCCAAGCGGCCTCCCTTTTCAAGATACCAGTAGAGCAGATAACTCAAGCCACCACTGGACTATTCTTCGGGACCATACTCCCACCCATGAGCTTCAACGTCCCTGTACCGTCACAAGAAGCTCCTAAGAAGTCGGAATTCGATCGGCTTGCTACTACTGCGGCCCTTCTCAACGGGTCGCCCAACTCCACTGCCTCGATGTTTAACAGACTAGGCCAGAGCTCCAACGGGCCCATGAAGAAGCCTGCAATACCAGAAGGCGTTATCCCGAAGAGGATAGCCATCCCTGCTCCCAAAATCGTCAAGGCAGTTTCTCCTGCCAAAGGGTCGGTCTTCCCAAGACTGACTATTTCTGCTCCCGTTCCAGGCGAAGTCACCAAGGTTGGTTCCCCTACTCGGAAGTCTGCTTTTGATAGGTTGGCCGTCCCCATTCAACGGACGTCGGTCTTTAAAAGGATGATACCAGCGAATTCTGACCAATACAGGGGGCATGAGGAGGTCACCCCTACGGCTAAACCAACTCCAATCGCACGACATGCTCACCGTCGTCACTGGTGCCGGGTAAGGAAGGCTGGGGGCAACTCCCCCTCTGGGCTAACTCCACCAGCTCTAATGGTGGAAATCAATGCTCCTGTTCCGACTGGGAATAGCTTTGAACCGCTAAGAAGGGTGCGTAAAAACTCGCCAACTGCCGTATTGAAAAGATCTCCTCCACCTGCGGATAATGCCCCAAAGGTGAAGCTGGAGCAGCCTCCTCAACGGCTGTCCTCTAAAATTTACAAGGTCTGGCGTCAAGTCCAAGACTCCGTGATGGATCAAGACTATCTCCGCCGACAGAAAAAGATGAAGGTTTTAGCAGGAGAAGGACTACTCTGTCAAGCAACAAAAAGCGACGGCTACTTAGGTGCCCACTACAACGGCCCCTCAATTTCGACCGCCCACAAAAGAAGGAGGTCGGAGAAGATCCTTGTGTCTTTGGCAAATCGCAAAGACACTGAATCTAAACGCCCCAAGTCTGGGGGCATGGTGGTGCACACTGTCTATATGGCATCCGGGAAAGAGGATAGCCGCGCTTCGATGGATCACCGACCGCTCACCCGATCCGTAACAAAAGCCCAGGAGCAGCGACAGAAGCTTCAAGAAATGCTGACGCAAATGGCCACACTCACCGGGCCAAAAGAAAGCCCGGAGGCGTCATCAGAGCAGCGCCGTGAGCAGGGAACTGATGTCGAGTTTCTTCGGAGAATTCTCGAAAAGAAGGACAGAGAAGCAGCAGAACAAGCTGCCCACATAAAATAAATGGCGCTTCTCTTCCAAGACATGGTCGGGATGATGATACAGCCGGATCCCCCAGCTGAAGATCCTCCGATTATCCTCGAAGATGACAGAGGAGAAGCGTCAAATCCACCTCCGCCTCTTTCAACAGCCAAAGAGGAAACAATCTCTAAGGCCACCCTGGATAATTATATTGCTCAGCAAATACGAGCTCACCAGGCGAATGAAATAGCTGGGCAGAACGTTAAAATGGGATGACCGTATCCAGGCTGGTATGATCAGATAAAGTACCCGCCGGGCTACACGATCCCCAGGTTCCATGTGTACAAGAGGACAGGATATCCCCATCAACATATTGCTCAGTTCAGGGCTCTTTGTGGCAACACCGGTGGCGATGATAAACTGTTGCTTCGCCAATTCGTCGGCAGTTTAGCGGAAATGGCTTTCAAATGGTATTCGGAGCTACCTAACGACTCCGTCAAAACATTTGCGGAGATGGAGCTTCTGTTTACACAGAGATTTGCAAGCGCCAGCGAGCGCACCCCGATCACCGCATTGATCAATGCCAGGGTAAGGCTAGGTGAAACATGGGTTCAATACGCGATACGGTGGCGAAATTTATGGTCGAAATGCAAGCAGCGCATCGAAGAAGCACCAGCGGTAGGCATGTTTGTGGGTACTCTTGACCCTCAGTCGACTATCTCCCAATTCATGATGTTTTTCAAGCCGACGACTTTTCAGGCCTTGATTGACAAGTTGGCCCAAATGGATCAGATGGGTCACAGACCATCTCCTTCAAAGATGGATCCTCGGCATGAAAAGGGGAAAGGGAAAGCAACTTTCGTCGCTAATACTCAACAACAGCCGAGCAACTTAAAGCCGGTTGTCCGTCAAAACAATATGCGTCCACGCCCATCCCTTGAGGAGAGACTGGGACGTCCTTACTCGTTTCCTTAGGATAAAACGAGAAGACTGTTCGAGCTGGCAGTGCGCAACAGACTCATCAATCTGCCGAGTCCAAAACGTCCATTGCAGCCAGGCGATCTCAACAATCCTAATTACTGCCCTTACCATCAAGCAGTATGCCATCCAATCGAAGATTACTTCATTTTCAAAGGCTGGATTGAGGACCAATACCAACAAGGCAAGTTCGCGTTATCCGAAAACTGGAAGGTGAACCCGCCACAGTCTCATGCTCCTAAAAAGGTGGACACGCCGGGGGCAACGTGCTCTTTTGTTGAAGAAGCTCCATGGGAGGTCGTTCTTTCAGCCAAGACGAAAAGGATGCTGAAGGATCCCCAAACGTGCCCGGCAATCATGTGGAAAAATTCACTGGAACCCGAGGTCATCAAGGGAATGCTGAAACCGCGCCCAATTACAAAATCCGGTGGTGATGGTCAAAGCGCTCGCACCCAGCCGTCAAAATCTTCGAAGAAGAAGGAGAAGACCCAAAAGCCCGCGAAGTTTGATGACAAGCGCACAGATCTGCAAAAACATATTGACGCACTGGAAGAATATAATCAAAAGGCGTGGACCCCAGTCACACTCCAAGAATTCCTCAGCCACATCCTTGAGGACGGAGATGATGACAAAGACTCGTCGGATGAACCTGAGGATTATGTGGCAAGCTGCCATGTGATCTCTCACTCGTCGATAGACGATAAAGAAGCTCCTTGCACCGAAAGACGGGGGGCAGGTCTTGAACCAGAACTTCTATGGCCGTCAGACGAAATGATCGACGCCTTCCTGAGTGAAATTCATCTAAAAAGTAAAGCCGATCGGGAGCGTGAGATGGCCATATTTGAAAAGGCCAAACGCCGGCGACTGGACAAAAAGGTCGAAACACTCCCACCAGATCAAAGTACATCCGCCATAAATGAAAGCAGGATCAAGACAAGGAAACGATTCGCCAAAGCCATATCGATGGGGATGAGGCTGCCCTCTTTCAGAGAAAATTCTTCTGGTGAAATACATCTTGATGAAGCGGACATACATCATAACTTCTGCTTATACCATCAGAAGATCACACATCCTACCGAAGATTGCAACTCTTTTAAGTGTTGGTGGCAAGGGTATGTCGCTCACAGGCAACACTTCAACAGGACAAAGCATGAAGCTCGTAGACAGCAGAAAAATACGACAGATGAGCGTAAAAGAATTGCCGGCAATTGTCATAGGGTTGATCCCGAGGGACCACGAGTTCTCACATTCGGGAGCGACTCCGACGAAAAAGTAGCCCTCGGCCCTCTCTTCAAGGAATCCATATCTAAAACGAAAGAATTGAGGAGTTGCGAGAGCATTCAGCCGTGCAATCGCACGCTACCCGGAAAGAATTTCGGACCCGCAAACAAGGGATCGAACAAAAAGGATAAAGGGAAGGAAAAGTGGCCTTCGTCGCCAATGCTCAACAACAATAGAGTGGCCCTAGACCGGTTGTTCGCCAAAGCAACAAGCGGCAAGCCCTCTATGAAAAGTTGAAACGACCTTACTCATTTCCCCGGGATGAAATAAGGAGGCTGTTCGAACTAGCAGTGCGCAACAGGCTTATCACTCTACCGGAGCCAAAACACCACCTACAATTGAATGATATCAATAATTCATAGTCTCAAATGAGGCTAACGTATCCTTAAACCCAAACCCCCAAACCCAAATCTAAGAAAATACGGATTTGGACTAATCCACGTCCTACGGGCGACGACATAAATTAGTCTCCGTATACAATTCACGGGCAACCAAAAACAAAACAAACACCCACGACACGAAGTGACCATCTAGAGAAGGAGAAAGTTGTTACCGCGATGCGGTAGCGTAATTAACTGCAGGGGCTTGCGCCTGTAGGGAAGAGCGTCCCCACAATCAAAAACCCCTCAAATGAGGGGGAATCTGACGAAGTCTGCTACATCGGCCGCATCTGTTTAAACCTTCGATACATGGTGCCATAAATCAACTTGGCATCTTCGGAGAAGTGGACGAATAGCACCAATTAGCATCTGTCCTGAAATTCAGGCAAGACGTTCGCCGCGTCTCTGTCGCGTGTTTCTGAGGGGAACATACATGAAACAAGTCATGAACACTTGCCAAAGATGGTGGTAAAGCCAATCGATATGCCACTTCTCAAACACGCTCAATAATCTCGAAAGGCCCCACGAATCGAGAACTAAGCTTGTCTCGACTCCCAAAACGAATCACTCCTCTAGTCGGTGATATCTTCAAGAATACAAGATCACCAAGAGTGAACTCTAGAGGTCTTCTCGATGTATCTGCCCAACTCTTTTGCCGATCCTGTGCTGCCTTCATGTGATTCCTGATAGTATTAACCTTCTCTATTGTTTGCACGATCAAATCCGGTCCCAACAATCTTCGCTCTCCAATATCGTCCCAACAGACGGATGGGCGACACTTGTGACCATACAATGCTTCGAATGGAGTTATCTGAATAGTCGCCTGAAAGCTATTATTGTAAGAAAACTCAACTAAGTGTAGATGATCCTCCCACTAACCCTTGAAGTCTAATATGCAAGCCCTCAACATGTTATCAAGAGTTTGGATCGTTCTCTCCGACTGACTATCTGTCTGGGGATGATAAGCAGTGCTAAACTTCAATCGCGTTCCCAAACTTTCCTGTAAACTCTTCCAGAAGTGCGATAAGAATCGGGTATCACGATCGGAAACGATGCTTACAGGTACACCATGCAATCTCACAATCTCCTGCATGTACTGCTCTGCTAACGATTCCGTTGATTGACCAACTCGAAATGGTATGAAATGAGCTGCCTTGGTCAATCGATCAACGATCACCCAAACTGCATTGTTGCCCTTTGGACTCCGCGGTAAAGCTGTCATGAAATCCATGATTATATGTTCCCACTTCCATTGAGGAATCGAAAGTGGTTGCAATAAACCAGCTATCCTTTGATGTTCAGCCTTAACTTGCTGACACACCAAGCACTTCGCTACAAAGCGGGCAATCTCCCTTTTCATGCCTTCCCACCAGAAATGCTGTCGTAGATCACGGTACATCTTCGTGCCTTCTGGATGTACGGAATATGCAGAACTGTGCGCCTCCTTCATAACTTCTTCGCGAATATCTCCCTTTGGAACACACAAACGGCTACCATATCGCAACGAACCATCTTCATGAATCAACAAGTCCGTTCGAAGTCCCGATTCAACCTATCCTCGAAACTTCTGCAACCTTGGATCTTGTGATTGCGCTGCTTTAATACTCTCGATCAACGATGACTGTACTTGCAGCTGCATCAACTGTCCTAAAGAATGCGGTAACACGATCTCCAACTCGAATCTCCGAAAATTTTCGATAAGCTCATTCTGTACTGTCAACATCCGAATTGCTGGCAACCGACTAAACGCATCCAGTACTACATTAACTTTCCCGGGATGGTACTTGAGATCAAGATCATAGTCAGCCATCAGCTCCAACCATCTATGCTGCCACATATTGAGCTCTTTCTGCGTGAACACGTACTTTAAGATTTTGTGATCGGTGAATACTTCGACCCTTTCGCCCAATAAGTAGTGTCTCCAAATCTTCAAGGCGAAAATCACTGCTGCTAGCTCCAAATCATGAGTTGGATAATTCTTCTCATGGGTCTTCAACTGTCTCGATGCATAGGCTATAACTTTCCCATGCTGCATCAAAACACATCCCAAATCTTTCCCAGATGCGTCGCTGTGAATCACCAATCCTCCGGAACCGTCTGGTACGGTCAAAATAGGAGCGGTTATCAACCTTTGCTTCAATACCTCAAAAGCTGACGCACAACTATCCGTCCATACGAACGGTATCTCCTTCCGTGTAAGCTTGGTCAAAGGCTCAGCCAATCGAGCAAAATTCTCCACGAATCTTCTGTAGTATCCTGCTAGTCCCAGAAAACTTCTGATCTCCGCTACATTCCTCGGAATCGGCCAATCTTGAACTACTGCTATCTTCTCAGGGTCAACGGCGATTCCATATCCGGATATGACATGCTCCAAAAACTTCACTTGTTCAAGACAAAACTCGCACTTGCTCATCTTTGCATACAATCTTTCATGCCTCAATGTCTGCAGTGCGATCCTCAAGTGTTCCGCATGCTCTTCTAGGCTCCTCGAGTAGACCAGAATATCATCGATGGACACCACTGTAAACTGGTCCAAGAACGGTGAAAAGATTCGGTTCATCAAGTCCATAAATATCGCCGGTGCATTCGTGAATCCGAATGGCATCACTAAATACTCGTAATGTCCATATCGAGTTCAGAATGCAGTCTTGCAGATATCCTATAATTTAACTCGAACTTGATGATATCCAGATTGCAAATCCGGCTTTGAGAATACCCTCGCGCTACTAGGTTGCTTGAATAATTTGCCAATGCGAGGGATCGGGTACTTGTTCTTAATAGTTACCCGATTTAATTCTCCATAATCGATGCACATCCTCCTTGTGCCATCTTTCTTCTTGACTAGAAAAACTGGAGCTCCCCAAGGTGAATTACTGCTGCAAATCTAACTCTTCTCTAGCAATTCGGTAACCTGCTTCTTTACTTCCAACTCTACTGGTGCCATCGGATAGTACGCCTTTGAAATTGGCGCTGCACCAGGAACAAGATCGATCATGAACTCCACATCTCATTTTGGCGGTAAACCCGTGATGTCCTCGAACACGTCCATGAACTCTCAAACTACAGCTGGCGCTTCCTCCTTAGCAACTTCCATCGACGAAAGAACGGCGCCTGTCGGCCTAGCCTTAAACTCAACTGGCCCGACAGAACTTCTACCTTCAGCGAATACAAACTCTGGATGTCCGGGAATCTGGAAAATCACTTTCTTTGCCCAACAATCAATATGAGCGTGGAAAGTGCCGAGAAAATCCATTCCCAAGACAACATCATAACTGCCGGTATCGATCACCAAGAAATCCGCAAATAACTCTCGTCCGCGGATAACAACTGAACAATCTTTTCACTCACTACTAGATATGATTTTCCCGTTCCCGGTGTGTATGTCCCAACAATAAGACAGGGTCGTCCAAGAAATTGAATGTGCAGCAATAAACTTGGACGACATAAAACAATGGGATGCACCAGAATCGAATAATGCTAATGCGGAAAAACCATGAACAAGTAGGATACCTAAAATAGCTTCATCTGAAGCCTTGGCCTCTTCGGCCGTCAGAGTAAAGGCTCGAGCTTGATTAGGCCCCTGAGTTATCTGCTTCTGCCCGTGAATTGGCTTCCGCGGTGGCTTCTGAGCATCTTCCTTCAAACGAAGCTTCGACAGGCAAACACTGACAGTATGATCAGCTGATCCGCAAACCAAACAAAGTCTAAGTTTCCTTCGACAATCCTTCTGCTGATGTCCGGGTAGATGGCAAAAGTCACAAAATATCTATCCTTTCTGCTCGGGTACGACGGGCTTCTTCATAGGTACTACGCCACGTCTGTCACGCCCCGCTTCCCGGTATACGGCGAAGGGGACACGACTGGTCCGCTACGTATATACTCAGAAGTATATACGCTAAGCGTATCTAAGCAATATAAAAATAAATACACAAGAGACAAGATGTAGTAAAAACAGCAACTATTATTTATTAACATTCTTTTGTACAATGCATGAAAAGGAAATACAACTGAAATAAAAAGATGCCTAAACAATGGCATAACAGGTAATGAAAAGTACTGAATGGAAAAGTGTACAATGAAACTAAAGTACGGGATCTTTGGCAAACTGCTCCAAGTCTTCTGCAGATGGCTCGATATCTATCAGGTCTAAACCACCTGACGACATTCAAAGAAGAAAGAAATAGAATGTCGTTAGCGAACAGGTCGCTCGGTAAGTCCCAAAGATAAGGGAGAAATAGACAGAGAGTAAGAGAGAGAGAGAAAGAGAGTAGCTTTTAATATTGTATTATTATATTGTGATGTTGTATTAACGCTGTTGTTTGTAGCCTGGTACAGAAGATGCCAGTGTATACGAGGGGAGTCCCACTTACACCGGGGACCTTGGTAACCTGTAGTACAAGACTCCGTCGATAATACCACGGAACAACAGCATGGATGTAATTACGTCTTAAGTGACCACCTCGTGCCACCTTTAACATATTCCGTAGCAGTCTACCCCTTAAACCCCGCGATATCTTGTTTGTATTGTTATCTTTTAAATTGTATTGATCGTAAGATTGATTGACTGACCGAAACCATGATATCGGTAAATGGATATAACTGTAGAGTTATGTAAATGGAATAACTGAGAATCATGTAAAAGGAATATATCCATGGTTCGGTTCAGTCAAGTTGTATAAAATGATAATTGGATTCATGGATTCATATGTTCATATTGAATTGGAATATTGTAGATTATAGATTGACTTGAATCATATTCAAGTCAGATTAATCAGACTTAAACCCGAGTCAGATAAGCAGGAATGTAAATCGAAGTCTTATAATTGCTAGGGTCCTTAGGGTAATTTATAAAGCTTGAGGGGGTTTTATGTAAAAATAATTTTATATACTTTTCAAATACACCTCAAGTATTCATTATTCGTCTTTTGAGTTGTAGTGAATGTGAATTTTTATATTGTGCCATTTCTAGAGAAAATATGCTAGTTTTGTAAATAAAGGTATTTATCTATAATATTGATTTATTTGAAATTCATGGTATTTTAATGTAAAATTTATTCCTGTGATTTTTAGAAAAAGGTGGAATGTTTATATTATAATAAAATAGATATTTAAATGATAAATATACATATTTTCATACAAAAAAATAATTTTAATAAATATTTTATATTCCAAAAATCTCATTTTCTTAAGATGTCGTATTTTAAACCTTTCGAGACCGAATGCCCTTTGCGGAGGTCTGAATCTCGTACTACTAAGCCCGAGGATGTGCGATAATCTGCACCATTCCGAACAGGTTCCCCAAACATAGGTTGTAGCGGCGCTTTGCAAAAATTGTAAAATACTAAATCATTTTCTAAGTCAACTAGCATATTTCTAAATGGTCTAAACGACAAGTTGTTAGATGCCTCAAATTGCCTCTTCACCGCCAATTGAGGGCAGGTAAGTACAAATGAGGAAAGGAGGGATCCGCTCACGAATCACCGTGGGACGGGTCTTTTAAAGTTACCTTTCTCACTTGCCTAGCCTAGACACCACAAAGTCAGGTTTAGATAAACGATCGATGTCCAAAATTAATCGTATTATTCCTAATAAAAAGTATTTATTTAAAAGTGTATCAAAGCTAAAATTTTTTAGAAATGATTTTATTAAGAATATGGTATTTAAATGAAAGTATTGTTTTATCGTATTCTAAGTTTTGATGATATCGTTTAGGGTTGTATTTACGTGTGTGTGGAGGTAGGTCATTACCTCGTGCTCTACTTTAAATGTATAGCAAGGTTAAGGGGGTTAAATGTGAAATTGAAACATTGTGGTATTTAAGTGAAAAATACGATAAATTGAAAAGGCTATCATTTCATGTGATGAAACTTGTTCAAATTGTTCGTTAAATTTTTAATAGTCAACAATAAGATGTTTAAGTATGATTGAATTGGTGAGAAATGGAATTTTATAGAAAAAACCGAATCGGAAATCGGATTTGTTCCGATTCCGTCGGGTTTTGTAATTTCGTATTTTAGAGAATAAGAAAGAGAGATAGAATAGGACTTACCGGTTTCGATTAAGCAGAGGAGTGAGGGGGGACTAAAGGGGTTGTCGAGGCATTGCTTCGTCGCTGGTTGTTCCTCAAAACGTCGCCGGAATTTCCGCCGGAATTTCGTCGGAGCTTCGCCGCGAACTTGTTTTCAAAGTACACAACTCTTGAGAAGATTTTGAGAGAGTAGGCTCAGGATTTTGGGATGAGAGGGTAGAGGGTAGGGGTTGTATTTATAGGGTAGGCTAGGGGTAGGGTAGGTGAAGGGTTTTTAATTAAAAAAAATTATAAAAATGTGAGAAAATCATTGAAAATCGTAGTAAATAGTGTATATTGAAGTCTCGGGAATGGATCCATTAATTTGGAGTATACGGAGGGGTAGGGTAGGTGAAAAGACACACTTCCCATGTTGACGACTCGGCCGTCCGGCCAGCGGCGCCGGCCCGAGTCGGCCGGTCCGCCGGCCGACTCGGCCGAGTTGGGCCGAGTCGGGGAATGGGAAGGTGGGGGGTCTCCTGACGTACACTCTGGTATATTTACTTTTTCAGGTGTAGTTCAAGTTTTGGGAGTTATGATGTTTGGACTGTTGGGCTTCCAAAGGATTTAAAACAAAATAAATACAAAAATAATGTGGGGTATAGGATTTGAACTCTGGTGGCTTGGTTCAGCAATGCAAGGTATTACCAATGAGCTACAAGCTCTTTCTTATAATTATTTGTGTGAAATGATTACTTAAAGAGATATCAACAACATTAAATAATCCAAGTATACCTTGAATTTAAATCAATTCTTTGTACTTTAAAAATAGAGTTATTTAATTACTTAAATCTTGTGCTCAGGTAATAAATACCCTTTTATGGATTTTGAAAAAAATGTTTTGGAAAATTTGTATCGGAAATTTGGGGTTGTTACATTCTACCCTCCTTATAAAAATTTCGTCCTCGAAATTTGTAAAAGGAAAGTGTAACAGATTCAAGGAAAATTTGGTGACAGTGTGAAGAATGACAAAGTGATGCAAGGTTGTGAAAAAGGTTGAAGAGAATTACCAGGGTTATCCTGACCAACCATATCAGCTTCTACGGTCGCCAAATTGTAAACCTGGCGTCTCGGCACGTTCCTCCTAACTGGAGGCACATTCCCCTGTACCCGAGGCATGTTTCTCAGTGCCTGATAGAATTGGCGATTTGGCTGAGCAGGGAATCCACGTGGAGGTGGTGCTGGGAGTGCAGGACGAGTTGCAGGAGCCTGAATAGCTGGCTGCTGTAGGTAGTTGACGGGTGTGTGTGCCGGGTTGCGTCTATAAGGACAGTTTTCAATTCCGTGATTGGGCGCGTCACAAACCAAGAATAGGCCTTTTGCGCACCTACAGTCCTTCCACAAGTGTCCTTCTCTCTTGCAATAAAAGCAAAAATCGGGTCTTGGCCGATCCTTGACTTCTTCCAGTCTTCTGAGTTCAACAGCTGGTCTTGAAGAGGCCCCACCTGCCATTTGAGTGGCAGGGCGTTTCACTCCTGCAGAGTGAGGTCTGCCCCTTGCCTTTATCACTGCTTCATAACGGCGGGCAGCTTCCAGAGCATCCTCGTGAGTCGGAAATTTCCCTGTGGCTAGTGAATCCTGGATTTCCGTGTCCAAACCTTGTTAAAATCGACGGGCTCTGATCTCATCCGTCGGTATCAGGTGTGCCGCAAATCTGTTACGGTCTTGTATTAGTTGTGTAGTATGTGATATTTAAAAATTGAACTATTGTGACATATCTTACCGGCTTAGCATGGTGAATTCAGCGTCATATTCATCCACTGACTTGTCCCACATTGAACCTTGCAGATGAATGAACTGCTGCTCCTTGGAAAACCTGGCAGTCACAGGGAAGTATTTCGCGTCGAACTTCTCACGAAAAGTCTTCCATTCAATAGGCTGTGCAAGACGGCTTTCTTCCGCCTTCCACCAGTTGCGAGCATTGTCCGTGAGCTGTAGTTTCGCCACACTGACCCAAGCTATGTCTGGCACTTGTGCTGCTGCCAGATCATCTTCTATGCTTTATGCCCATTCCTCCGCTTCAAGAGGACTTCCCTTTCCGGAGAACTGCTTGGGATGTAAAGCCCTGAATTGCTTTACCCTCG
Source organism: Agapanthus africanus (assembly GCA_030015575.1). Classification (NCBI taxonomy): domain Eukaryota; kingdom Viridiplantae; phylum Streptophyta; class Magnoliopsida; order Asparagales; family Amaryllidaceae; genus Agapanthus; species Agapanthus africanus. Next base: position 899,856,735 of record JASDDO010000022.1, on the reverse strand, counting down.
GTGCGTCAGTCTCGGGATAGTTCAGGAGTTGTTGCTGTCCCTCAAGAAGGCTGCGGATTGCCTCAAGTAGCACTGTTTGTTCGGTGGGTGGCGCAGGAACAGCTGGTGTGAGAGGTAGTGCTGGAGTTGGAGGTGTGTTATTGACATTGGTGCTGGTATTGTTCTGGGAATCCATAACCCTGAAGAAATTTTGGGTTAGGACAGATTCAAGTACATGAAATGATAAGATTCAAGGAATATGAAATTATAATATTCAAGAGACATGAATTGTAAAGAATGTTTTAGTTGCTGGTTCTTGTGTTATATTGCTTAGGTTGTTCACGCAGAACAGAACTGCATGATAGGGATTCATACAGCTCTGACCTGCATGGGCCACCAACAAAACCTGTCACGCCCCGCTTCCCGGTATACGGCGAAAGGGACGCAACTGGTCCGCTACGTATATACTCAGAAGTATATACGCTAAGCGTATCCAAGCAATATAAAAATAAATACACAAGAGACATGATGTAGTAAAAACAGCAACTATTATTTATTAACATTCTTTTGTACAATGCATGAAAAGGAAATACAATTGAAATAAAAAGATGCCTAAACAATGGCATAACAGGAAATGAAAAGTATTGAATGGAAAAGTGTACAATGAAACTAAAGTGCGGGATTTTCGACAAACTGCTCCAAGTCTTCTGCAGATGGCTCGATCTCTGCCGGGTCCAAACCACCTGACAACATTCAAAGAAGAAAGAAATAGAATGTCGTCAGCGAACAGGTCGCTCGGTAAGTCCCAAAGATAAGGGAGAAATAGACAGAGAGTAAGAGAGAGAGAGAGAGTAGCTTTTAATGTTGTATTATAATATTGTGATGTTGTATTAACGCTGTTGTTTTTAGCCTGGTACAGAAGATGCCAGTGTATATGAGGGGAGTCCCACTTACACCGGGGACCTTGGTAACCTGTAGTACAAGACTCCGTCGATAATACCACGGAACAACGGCATGGATGTAATTATGTCTTAAGTGACCACCTCGTGCCACCTTTAACATATTCCGTACCAGTCTACCTCTTAAACCCCACGATGTCTTGTTTGTATTGTTATCTTATAAATTGTATTGATTGTAAGATTGATTGTCTGACCGAAACCATGATATCGGTAAACGGATATAACTGTAGAGTCATGTAAATGGAATAACTGAGAATCATGTAAAAGGAATATATCCATGGTTCGGTTCAGTCAAATTGTATAAAATGATAATTGGATTCATGGATTCATATGTTCATATTGAATTGGAATATTGTAGATTATAGATTGACTTGAATCATATTCAAGTCAGATTAATCAGACTCAAACCCGATTCAGACAAGCAGGAATGCAAATCAAAGTCTTATAATTTCTAGGGTCCTTAGGGTAATTTATAAAGTTTGAGGGGGTTTTATGTAAAAATACTTTTATATACTTTTCAAATACACCTCAAGTATTCATTATTCGTCTTTTGAGTTGTAGTGAATGTGAATTTTTATATTGTGCCATTTCTAGAGAAAATATGCTAGTTTTGTAAATAAAGGTATTTATCTATAATATTGATTTATTTGAAATTCATGGTATTTTAATGTAAAATTTATTCCTGTGATTTTTAGAAAAAAGTGGAATATTTATATTATAATAAAATAGATATTTAAATGATAAATATATATATTTTCATACAAAAAATAATTTTAATAAATATTTTATATTCCAAAAATCTCATTTTCTTAAGATGTCGTATTTTAAATCTTTCGAGACCGAATGCTCCTTGCGGAGGTCTGAATCTCACACTACTAAGCCCGAGGATGTGCGATAATCCGCACCATCCCGAACAGGTTCCCCAAACATGGGTTGTAGCGGCACTTTACAAAAATTGTAAAATACTAAATCCTTTAGAAAACGATTTTATAAAGAAAAAGGTATTTATTTGTAAAAATGTCGCTTTTCCGTATTTTAGATTCTAGGGTTTTCTAAGTCAACTAGCCTATTTCTAAATGGTCTAAACGACAAGTTGTTAGATGCCTCAAATCGCCTCTTCACCGCCAATTGTGGGCAGGTAATTACAAATGAGGAAATGAGGGATCCGCTCACGAATCACCGTGAGACGGGCCTTTTAAAGTTACCTTTCTCTCTTGCCTAGCCTAGACACCACAAAGTCAGGTTTAGATAAACAATCGATGTCCACAACTTATCGTATTATTCCTAATAAAAGGTATTTATTTAAAAGTGTATCAAAGCTAAAACTTTTTAGAAATGATTTTATTAAGAATATGGTATTTAAATGAAAGTATTGTTTTATCGTATTCTAAGTTTTGATGATATTGTTTAGGGTTGTATTTACATGTATGTAGAGGTAGGTCGTTACCTTGTGCTCTAATTTAAATGTATAGCAAGATTAAGGGGGTTAAATGTGAAATCGAAACATTTTGGTATTTAAGTTAAAAATACGATAAATTGAAAAGGCTATCATTTCATGTGGTGAAACTTGCTCAAATTGTTCGTTAAATGTTTAATAGTCAACAATAAGATATTTAAGCATGATTGAATTGGTGAGAAGTGAAATTTTATAGAAAAAACCGAATCGGAAATCGGATTTGTTCCGATTTTGTCGGGTTTTGTAATTTCGTATTTTAGAGAATAAGAAAGAGGGATAGAATGGGACTTACGGGTTTCGATTAAGCAGAGGAGTGGAGGGGGACTAAAGGGGTTGTCGAGGCGTTGTTTCGTCGCCGGTTGTTCCTCAAAACGTCGCCGGAATTTCCGCCGGAATTTCGTTGGAACTTCGCCGCGAACTTGTTTTCAAAGTACACAACTCTTGAGAAGATTTTGAGAGAGTGGGCTCGGGATTTTGGGATGAGAGGGTAGAGAGTAGGAGGTGTATTTATAGGGTAGGTTAGGGGTAGGGTAAGTGAAGGGTTTTTAATTAAAAAAATTATAAAAATGTGAGAAAATCATTAAAAATCGTAGTAAATAGGGTATATTGAAGTCTCGGGAACGGATCCATTAATTTGGAGTATACAGAGGGGTAGGGTAGGTGAAAACACACACTTCCCATGTTGACAGCACGGCCGAGTCGGGGCATAGGAAAGTGGGAGGTCTCCTTACATACACTCTGGTATATTTACTTTTTCAGGTGTAGTTCAAGTTTTGGGAGTTATGGTGTTTGGACTGTTGGGCTTCCAAAGGATTTAAAACAAAATAAATACAAAAATAATGTGGGGTATGGGATTTGAACTCTGGTGGCTTGGTTCAACAGTGCAAGGTATTACCAATGAGCTACAAGCTCTTTCTTGTAATTATTTGTGTGAAATAATTACTTAAAGAGATATCAGCAACATTAAATACTCCAAGTATACCTTGAATTTAAATCAATTCTTTGTACTTTAAAAATAGAGTTATTTAATTACTTAAGTCTTGTGCTCAGGTAATAAATACCCCTTTATGGATTTTGAAAAATATATTTTGAAAAATTTGTATCGGAAATTTGGGGTTGTTATATTCTACCCTCCTTATAAAAATTTTGTCCTCGAAATTTGTAAAAGGAAAGTGTAACAGATTCAAGAAAAGTTTGGTGAGAGTGTGAAGAATGACAAAGTGATGCAAGAGTGTGAAAAAGGTTGAAGAGAATTACCAGGATTATCCTGACCAACCGTATCAGCTTCTACGGCCGCCAAATTGTAAACCGGTCGTCTCGACACGTTCCTCCTAGCTGGAGGCACATTCCCCTGTACCCGAGGCATGTTTCTCAGTGCGTGATGGAATTGGCGATTTCCACATGGAGGTGGTGCTGGGAGTGCAGGACGAGTTGCAGGAGCCTGAATAGCTGGCTGCTGCGGGTAGTTGACGGGTGTGTGTGCTGCGTTGCGTCTATAAGGACAGTTTCCAATTCCATGATTGGACACGCCACAAACCAAGTATTGGCCTTTTGCGCGCCTACAGTCCTTCCACAAGTGTCCTTCTCTCTTGCAATAAAAGCAAAAATCGGGTCTTGGCCGATCCTTGACTTCTTTCAGTCTTCTGAGTTCAACAGCTGGCCTTGAAGAGGCCCTCCTGCTATTTGAGTGGCAGGGCGTTTCACTTCTGCAGAGTGAGGTCTTCCCCTTGCCTTTATCACTGCTTCATAACGGCGGGCAGCTTCCAGAGCATCCTCGTGAGTCGGAAATTTCCCTGTGGCTAGTGCATCCTGGATTTCCGTATCCAAACCTTGTTGAAATCGACGGACTCTGATCTCATCCGTCGGTATCAGGTGTGCCGCAAATCTGTTACGGTCTTGTGTTAGTTGTGTAGTATGTGATATTTAAAAATTGAACTATTGTGACATATCTTACCGGCTTAGCATGGTGAATTCAGCATCATATTCATCCACTGACTTGTCCTACATTGAACCTTATTATAGATGAATGAACTGCTGCTCCATGGCAAACCTGGCAGTCACAGGGAAGTATTTCGTGTCGAACTTCTCGCGAAAAGTCTTCCATTCAACAGGCTGTCCAAGGCGGCTTTCTTCCGCCTTCCACCATTTGCGAGCATTGTCCGTGAGCTGTAGTTTCGCCACACGTACCCAAGCTATGTCTGGCACTTGTGCTGCTGCCAGATCATCTTCTATGCTTTGTGCCCATTCCTCCGCTTCAAGAGGACTTCCCTTTCCGGAGAACTGCTTGGGATGTAAAGCCCTGAATTGCTTTATCCCCGGTTCTTCAGTCTCGGGACGGTTCAGGAGTTGTTGCTGTCCCTCAAGAAGGCTGCGGATTGCCTCTAGTAGCACTGTTTGCTCGGTGGGTGGCGCAGGAATAGCTGGTGTGAGAGGTAGTGCTGGAGTTGGAGGTGTGTTATTGATATTGGTGCTGGTGTTGTTCGGGCAATCCATAACCCTGAAGAAAAATTTGGGTTAGGACAGATTCAAGTACATGAAATGATAAAATTCAAGGAATATGAAATTGTAATATTCAAGGGACATGAATTGTAAAGAATGTTTTAGTTGCTGGTTCTTGTGTTATATTGCTTAGGTTGTTCACGCAGAACAGAACTGCATGATAGGGATTCATACAGCTCTGACCTGCATGGGCCACCAACAAAACCTGTCACGCCCCGCTTCCCGGTATACGGCGAAGGGGACGCGACTGGTCCACCATGTGTATACTCAGAAGTATATACGCTAAGCGTATCTAAGCAATATAAAAATAAATACACAAGAGACGGGATGTAGTAAAAACATCAACTATTATTTATTAACATTATTTTGTACAATGCATGAAAAGGAAATACAACTGAAATAAAAAGATGCCTAAATAATGGCATAACAGGAAATGAAAAGTACTGAATGGAAAAGTGTACAATGAAAATAAAGTGCGGGATCTTCGGCAAACTGCTCCAAGTCTTCTGCAGATGGTTCGATCTCTGCCGGGTCCAAACCACCTGACGATATTCAAAGAAGAAAGAAATATAATGTCGTCAGCGAACAGGTCGCTCTGTAAGTCCCAAAGATAAGGGAGAAATAGATAGAGAGTAAGAGAGAGAGAGAGAGAGAGAGTAGCTTTTAATGTTGTATTATAATATTGTAATGTTGTATTAACGCTGTTGTTTGTAGCCTGGTACAGAAGATACCAGTGTATACGAGGGGAGTCCCACTTACACCGGGGACCTTGGTAACCTGTAGTATAAGGCTCCGTCGATAATACCATGGAACAACGGCATGGATGTAATTATGTCTTAAGTGACCATCTCGTGCCACCTTTAACATTTTCCGTACCAGTCTACCCCTTAAACCCCGTGATATCTTGTTTCTATTGGTATCTTGTAAATTGTATTGATTATAAGATTGATTGACTGACCGAAACCATGATATCGGTAAACGGATATAACTGTAGAGTCATGTAAATGGAATAACTGAAAATCATGTAAAAGGAATATATCCATGGTTCGGTTCAGTCAAGTTGTATAAAATGATAATTGGATTCATGGATTCATATGTTCATATTGAATTGGAATATTGTAGATTATAGATTGACTTGAATCATATTCAAGTCAGATTAATCAGACTCAAACCCGAGTCAGACAAGCAGGAATGTAAATCGAAGTCTTATAATTGTTAGGGTCCTTAGGGTAATTTATAAAGCTTGAGGCGGTTTTATGTAAAAATACTTTTATATACTTTTCAAATACACCTCAAGTATTCATTATTCGTCTTTTGAGTTGTAGTGAATGTGAATTTTTATATTGTGCCATTTCTAGAGAAAATATGCTAGTTTTGTAAATAAAGGTTTTTATCTATAATATTGATTTATTTGAAATTCATGGTATTTTAATGTAAAATTTATTCCTGTGATTTTTAGAAAAAGGTAGAATATTTATATTATAATAAAATAGATATTTAAATGATAAATATACATATTTTCATACAAAAAATAATTTTAATAAATATTTTATATTCCAAAAATCTCATTTTCTTAAAATGTCGTATTTTAAATCTTTCGAGACCGAATGCTCCTTGCGGAGGTCTGAATCTCGCACTACTAAGCCCGAGAATGTGCGATAATCCGCACCATCCCGAATAGGTTCCCCAAACATGGGTTGTAGCGGCGCTTTGCAAAGATTATAAAATACTAAATTCTTTAGAAAACTGTTTTATAAAGAAAAAGGTATTTATTTGTAAAAATGTCGCTTTTCCGTATTTTAGATTCTAGGCTTTCCTAAGTCAACTAGCCTATTTCTAAATGGTCTAAACGACAAGTTGTTAGATACCTCAAATCGCCTCTTCACTACCAATTGTGGCCACGTAAGTACAAATGAGGAAAGGAGGGATCCGCTCACGAATCACCGTGAGACGGGCCTTTTAAAGTTACCTTTCTCACTTACCTAGCCTAGACACCAGAAAGTCAGGTTTAGATAAACGATCGATGTCCACAACTTATCGTATTATTCCTAGTAAAAGGTATTTATTTAAAAGTGTATCAAAGCTAAAACTTTTTAGAAATGATTTTATTAAGAATATTGTATTTAAATGAAAATATTGTTTTATCGTATTCTAAGTTTTTATGATATCGTTTAGGGTTGTATTTATGTGTGTGTAGAGGTAGGTCATTATCTCGTGCTCTAGTTTAAATGTATAGCAAGGTTAAGGGGGTTAAATATGAAATCGAAATATTGTGGTATTTAAGTGAAAAATACGATAAATTGAAAAGGCTATCATTTCATGTGATGAAACTTGTTCAAATTGTTCGTTAAATGTTTAATAGTCAACAATAAGATGTTTAAGCATGATTGAATTGGTGAGAAGTGAAATTTTATAGAAAAAACCGAATCGGAAATCGGATTTGTTCCGATTTCGTTGGGTTTTGTAATTTCGTATTTTAGAGAATAAGAAAGAGGGATAGAATGGGACTTATGGGTTTCGATTAACCAAAGGAGTGAGGGGGGACTAAAGGGGTTGTCGAGGCGTTGTTTCGTCGCCGGTTGTTCCTCAAAACGTCGCCGGAATTTCCGCCGGAATTTCGTTGGAACTTCGCCGCGAACTTGTTTTCAAAGTACACAACTCTTGAGAAGATTTTGAACGAGTGGGCTCAGGATTTTGGGATGAGAGGGTAGAAGGTAGGGGGTGTATTTATTGGGTAGGCTAGGGGTAGGGTAGGTGAAGAGTTTTTAATTAAAAAAATTATTAAAATGTGAGAAAATCATTAAAAATTGTAGTAAATAGGGTATATTGAAGTCTCGGGAACCGATCCATTAATTTGGAGTATACAGAGGGGTAGGGTAGGTGAAAAGACACACTTCCCATGTTAACGACTCGGCCGTCCGGCCGGCGGCGCCGGCCCGAGTCGGCCGGTCCGACAGCCGAGTCGGGGCATAGGAAGTTGGGGGTCTCCTGACATACACTCTAGTACATTTACTATTTCAGGTGTAGTTCAAGTTTTGGGAGTTATGGTGTTTGGAGTGTTGGGCTTCCAAAGGATTTAAAACAAATAAATACATTAATAATGTGGGGTATGGGATTTGAACTATGATGGCTTGGTTCAGCAGTGTAAGGTATTACTAATGAGCTACAAGCTCTTTCTTGTAATTATTTGTGTGAAATAATTACTTAAAAGAGATATCAGCAACATTAAATACTCCAAGTATACCTTGAATTTAAATCAATTCTTTGTACTTTAAAAATAGAGTTATTTAATTACTTAAGTCTTGTGCTCAGGTAATAAATACCCCTTTATGGATTTTGAGAAAAATATTTTGAAAAATTTGTATCGGAAATTTGGGGTTGTTACAACGTCGGTTTACCGGAATACCTCTGCGTATAGGAGCTCGGTTTGGCGTAAACGCCGGCTTCTGTACCAAAACTGCCTGCTGCTATGTACCCTTGGTCTTCATCAATAGGCTCTGCTTCTTGCTGGCTACCTTGAGAACTTGCGAGAAAGTGGTCAATCCCAGAGACATAATGTGCCTTTGGATTACCACATCCAAACTGCGCATGAACCTTCGTGCTCTATCAGCCTCGTTGGCAACCAAAGGTCCCGCGAATCGACTGAGCCATGTCCACTCAGCTGCCTGCGCATTCACGGATCCACCATTCTACTTCAGACTGATAAATCTTTCTTCCATTTCTCCTATGCAGTCTGCGGAAAGAACTTCTCCGAGAAACTATGCGAGAAAGTTGCCCAACTGATCGGCTTGGGCAAACGAGTCTCTTTCACGAGCCACCACTCGCGGGCATAGTCCACCAATTGGATGCGTACAACATCCACTCTCTGGTCCTCCGGAATCTGTGCTGCAATGAGCAGATTTTCCGTATCGACTAGCCACTGCTCTGCTGGCAACGGCTCCTCCAAACCAGTGAAAATGGATGAGCCAAGTCTCCTGAAATCCGCCACGGTATCCACACGCTGTACTGGATTGGCTGCAGCAGTGTTTACGGACTGCTGGACGGTCCTCAAACCTTCCTGAAAAGTTTCGGCTTGTCGCTGATTCGGCTCGGTTTGTCGCTTCTGGTTCTCCAGCTTCCTATGAATTACTCCAAGTAATGCGGCGTCATTAACACGCCTCTGGTACGATCGCAATTCTCTATCCGCCATGATTCTGAAATCAAGACACCGAAAGGATCAGCAAGATAAACAAGATTCAAACTTGCGATAAAACATAAACTGGTAAGCAATGAAACCGAGAGAAGCAAGGTAATATAACGATCATAAAACAAGGAAATGAATCAAGACTAGGACTCCAAGTTACTTAAATAGAGTACCGTATTGTAACCATACTGCAGTTCATAGTTACAATCATATAACTCCGTTCAAGTCGCTCAAATCCTAGTATCAGAATCAAAAGAATGAGTAGGGAGAAACAATAGGGAACAAAAAGGTTTCAAGCCGAGATGCAAAGTTGTTTGCATATCGTCAAGACAAGGGTTAAGAGAAAGATATGATTCAAGAATCACGATAACAATGTGGCAGGACATGTTCCTAATTATAGGTTTTCTAATTCATGTATTGGGTCCAATACCCAACTACAAAAGAATCAAATCCGATTAATCTAAATCCTATGGCTCTGATACCGAACAAACTTTGTCACGCCCCGCGTCCCAGAGTGCGCCAAGATCGGCACGTGACAGAGCCAACCATGCTACCTGTGGCTAGGAAACATCCCTCCACAGTTACATTACGGCTGTCTATAAGATATCAAGAACAATAAAATAAAATGAACTATCTAGTACATGTCCATATGCCAGAATTAACGAGTCAAGAAATAATATGCGGAAGCAATAAAATTCAAATAACAATAACATCTGGAAAGGTACGTCCCAAATACGGGCTCACATCAGGAAATGAAAGTGCTGAAAAAAAACTTAAACTAAACTAAACTTCAACCTGCTCCTCACTGGTCGGCCTGTCCGCCGAAGTAGTCCTGGTCGGCCTGTGAAAGAGATAAAGGACCTGGGCCATGCAAAACCCAGACGTCAGTGCGTCTTAATACCAAACAATAAAATGTAACCAGGATGCAACGATGTAGGCAGGCATGGATATAAACGATAATATAACTATAACAGGCAAACATAGATATGAAACAATGATGTGTATATGGGTAAGTGAAGTGCGGTGAGTAATCTAAACTGTGCTACTGGGTTGCCTATTCTAAGTTATTCGAAATCAATTGATGTACTCCTAATATAACTCAAAGAATATGTCCCGTTACCCTCCGGGACCATGAATCGGGATATGTGAACCAAGAATGGTTATGTCCCGTTACCCCCCAGGACCACAGATCAAGAAGAATCACGAATGATTCTGTCCCGTTAACCCCCGGGACCACGGATCAAGTAATATCCTTTTAAGTTACAGTCGGTTACACCTTTGATTTCCCCATACCCCTAAGGTTATGTGTTCAAGTTTGGTATTGATAAACTGGAGCTAATGCCAACACAGGATTAAGCAGGTACAGATTTGTCTATGCAGACAACATGATACGTCCGTCAGGACAACATGTCAGGATTGTCGGCATTAGAAATAGGATCAGGTGACAGGTCAAGTAGTGGTGTATCAGGTCATGACAGGTAGTGCACAGGTATCAAACGGATGCTCATAATAAAACTTTAGCAAGTACAGATGCACGATAAAAGTACAGATGCACATATGTCTATCAGGGATTACACCTACAACTCCATGACTACGCATGATGTACATTATCAAACATGGGGTACTAATATAAAGGTAACATGATATAATATGATATGGCATGCAACTAGATATATAATAAATAACACGGATACTAACGGATATCGGAAAAACGGTAAAACTGTAACATGGATGTGAAATGCAATAAACATGTAATAATTTTATACATATAGATGTAAAATATGTTGTATAGCCCGTAGCAAGATAAACTTGCATGCGATTAGATATGTGATAAACTGTACAGATACGAACGATTATTCGAAAGCAGTAAAACGGTAAAATGGATGTAAAATGCAGTAAACATGTGATATTTTTATTCATATGGATGCAAAATATATATCATAGCATGTAGCAAGATAAACTTGCATACAACTAGATATGTAATAAATGATACGGATACGAACGGTTATCCGAAAACAGTAAAACAGTAATATGGTTGTACAATGAAGTAAACATATGATATTTTTATTCATATGGATGCAAAATATATACATCATAGAATGTAGCATGATAAACTTGCCTGAACGGATTTCACGATGGGGTGCGTACGCTGCGTCCGACGTCGGGTAAACGTCGCAATGAACACACGCGCGCACGGGACATGACCAGGCAAGGCAAGAAGTTGACCACGCTGGTTGGAAACGACAGCTGGGTCGCCCAGGTCGTCGGCGACGGCACGGCTCCGGCGATGTCCGGAAACCAAGGAATCAAGAAAGCAAGAGAAGAGAGAAGAAGAAGAAGAAGAAGAAGAAGAAGAAGAAAGAGAAAGGGCTGGTGCTAATAGATTTGGGACAGAGGCGATGACAGAGAGAGTGACGACGAGTCGTGGGTCTCCGGCGTTGGGGTTTTCCGGCGAGGCAGTGGGTATCGAGGTTCTTGATCGTCGGGGATCGAGGTGTGCAGGGTTATCGCAGGGAAAATGAGGTGGTGTTGGGTTGGAGAGATGGGAGAGGAGAGGAAGGAGGGGCGAGGATGATGATGAAGGTCACCGACGGCGAAGGCGACGGCGAAAGAGGAGATGGGTGAGGTGGTCGTGGTATGGGTTTCTGGTTTTGCAGCGGGAAAGGAGAAGAGAGAGGTGAGCGGGGAGAGGGAGGACGGAGAGGAGGTGGTCAAGGAGATGGCGACGGTGGAGGAAGGCTGGCGGTGATGAGGGAAGCGATGGGTTCGCACGGGTTGTGCAGTCAGGGAATGAAGGGGAGGAGAGAGGAGGTGCAGGCGAAGGTGGAAATGAGGAGAAGAAGGAGGTGCTGACGACGAGGATGAGGATGGTGGTGACTGTGAGGCTAGGCAACGGCGTGGGTTTCGTTCGCGAGGAGGCGGGGAGGTGAAGAAGAGAAGTGAGGAGAGAGAGGGAGCTGTGGGTTTTAAAATAGGGTTATAATAATAATAAATATAACATATAACATATAATATATATATATGCAGAGGAGAGAGAGTGAGAGAGAGATCAGTGAGTTTGAGAGGTTAGGATTTACTGTTTAAAATATAAACGAAATATTTAATATATATATATTTTAGTTAAAAGGTATAGATTGTACTGTTTAGAATATTAAGAATATAATATTGAATAAATTTGAGTTTTCGACTAATACAAAAATAGTCCAAAATATGCCCGGGTCGGGTCTAAAATTACAGTTTGAAAATACGGATAATATACGTATCAACCAAAACCAAAATAGAATGTCCAGGTAACAAAAATGTATACCCCTAAGAACGGATGCACGTAGTGTGCACGTAGCTATCCAAACGGGTCTGTTTCACTAAACGGAACGAGAACAAGATGTACGGATGCTACAACAGAGTTAGGGGTATAGTACAGGCCATGCTAGATATATATTTTTTAAAATATTTTATTTGACTTTATATGTTACATTGAAAAATGCAGATGTCAAATATAATACAGTTATGCAACATGAAAGATGCACGAATTCTCATAACTAGCCGGGATAAATCATAAATAGGAATCAAGACGGGATTCCAGCATGCGGGTCGGGTCGGATGCAAATACGGATACCAATTTCACTATTCGCACCCAAAACATAATAAATCAGAAATAGCCATAAATAAAGAAATACGCAAAAGAACCGGTATAAATGAACTAGGGTGTTACACCCCACTACTAACCCCTGTCCTTACATTGATCTCTATTCATGTCTAACCCCTAACAAAATAAGTGTTAAACCAATATCAAATCGTGGTCATGACTATCAATAAATTGGTAGCACGCCTGATAAGGTTGTTAATATTTATTTTGCTAATGTTTATAAATTTTAAAATGTATAAAAGAGCTTAAAATATTTTCTCATCCATTGTTCTACCCTATCCTACGAACCCTAACAAGCTAAGAATTACTTGCTCATGTTAAAATAGAAAAAAGGATGAAGAAGAGTGAAAACATGATTAAGATGCAGAAAGTAAGTGCAAAAAGAATTAAATAACAAGTACCTTTATTAATCAACTATTGCATTTACAAATCCTTTGAAAATAGAGTATAAGAACCCTAGTTTCTCTATATCTCTTTCTTGTTGGAAGTAGATGAATAGTTGATGATCACTCGGATGCGTGGATCGCTTGGACCTCTTGGTCTCTTCGATGATGATTTTGAATGTGCAGCTCTCGTTCCTTTATATAGTCTCTAAAATCAGAAACCGTAGATACCATATGTGAATATATGCTGTTACGATCAAATATCTAAAATATCACATCCAATGGCCTTAGAACCGTCGTGGAACTGCCGCATATAGGCTTGTTTGGCCGCGGTTCCGCCGCGGTTTAGTGGTATAAGATTTTGGGATTTTTTGTGGTCTCTTATGTTGCCATGTGGAGATCCTCTTGATGTTTAGATTTTGAAAATAATATTCTGAGTCTCTGCCGTTGCTTGATCTCTCGATTTGCTTCTAAATTTTGGCAAATTTAGTTTTGATATCCCGATTTGACTCGAATCACTTAATTGGATTCCGGATCTAAGCTAATATCTGCACAATATCTCAAATCATAATGTTAGCAACATTTGGTATTTTTGAGATATTATCCTAACCATTTATATGATATAATATGTTAAGAATATTGATTAGAAATATTTGATATGATATGCATATTTTAATTACTAAGATTTCATATAAATAATATATGCATATATTTTCCCTCATTATGTTAATTATAATGTAGAAAAATATGATAATAGACTTTTTACAAATAAACCCTCATATGTTCTCTATTTACAATGAACACCTTTTAGTACTTAACAATAGTAGGGAAAATGTTCATTCAAATATACAATATTTTAGCCTCATAATTTAGGTTTATTGCGGTAAATTGAAATATGCATGTATACCGATATTTAATTACTCTATTCTAACGTATTGTTTGTAGTTCGATAATGAAGATATCCGTGTATAAGAGAGTGGTCTGTCAAACCCACAGACTAATATCACGTTTCATTCAAGGCCCCGTCAAACCCACGGGACAACGGCACACGAGATATGTTAGGTCATTTTTAGTGGAATCTCGTGCCACGACATACATTCTTTACTAAACTGCCCCTTAACCCCGTATATTTTAGTTTATAGTTTAAGTTACAAGTCTTACCCGAAACAATGAATACATAAGAAGACAACAAGTTCAAGTTTCAAGCCGAGTTCAAGTATTCATGTGAAGTTTAAGTATACATGTCAAGTGTTCATGTCTAGTCATTACGTATTCATGGTTCGGGTCAAGTCAAGTCTAGCATGTAATGGTTTATTCAGGTGATTCAAGCATGTTGTTCATGACATAGGACCGGTATGATAACAAAGTGATTCAGGTTACAAGTCAGTTATTAAACCAAGTTAGATTTTGAAATGGTATTAAATTGTTTAAAATAGCTAGGCAAGTGAATCACTTATTGTCTCCGGATCTCCAAGACTCAAGAGAGAATAAGTTACTTAAATCATCTACTTCCTAAATACTAGTCTTAGAAATTCTAAGCTATTTTATATGAAAAGATGGCATTTTGAAACTTCATGGTATTTAAATGAAATAAGTCATTAAATTCTCGAAGTGTTTTATGTAAAATATTATACTTTAAAATTCTCAAGAATATTTGGATTTAAATAAAATGACAAGAGTGTTTTGATAAAATGTACTTTTGCAAGGTTAAGGTATTTTTATGAAAACCCTAATTTTATGGTATTTTAGTAAAATTTAGCTTTTTAAAAGTTAATGGTATTTTCTTGAAAACTTTAATTTTGAAACTTTGGTTTCTTTAAAACTATTTGTAAGTTATAATAACAGATTCTAACTATTTTAACTTAATATATCGCTTTTTCTTTAATTATAATTTTATAGAAATTTGTTTTATATTGTAATACCACTTTTCCTTCGAGACCGTGCCTTGTGAAGGCTCCGCGTCTCACTCTTTTAGACCCAAGACGTACGATAATCTGCATCATCCACAACAGGACTTCCCTAAAGAGGGTTGTAGAGGTGCAATTGCTAAGGAAGTGTTATAGTTTACATTATTTTAAAACTCAATGCATTTTAACCTAAAGCTAAACTTTTAGAACTATTGCTATGAATATGTGTGAGTGCTATGATTCAAAAGTGTGCATGTGTTGAGTAGGTCGTTAGCCCGTGAGCTATCACAAAAATATATATTTAATAATTTCTAAAATTCATATTAAAACATGAAGGGTACTGAAAGTCACATGAAACTAATATCTAAAAGCCTTTCATGAAAAGAATATATAAAGTGGTGTAGACTATATGTTATAGGAATATTTGTTATGAGATAGTTATCATAAACTTTGTTGTAAGAATGATAGGTTAATTTCCTTACAATTTTTCCATTTTCTATTCTTGTGATAAGGCATAAAAAGACTTGATATAGCGAAGTTTATTTCGACATGGAATTCATGATCGTAGTGCAAGGCAAAGGCATGTTCGGAGACATAGCTAAGGGTTAGATTCAAAGGGAAGAAGAATGAGAGGGAGGGGAGACTTACTCGCAGTGTGAATTGGTATAACAACCAATTCACCGTTAGCTAGGAACTCGATTAATCGTTTGTGCGGAAAAAAGGTTTTGATGCGTTGGTGTTGCGGTGTTTACGATGGCGATGGTGTTGGGTGGTGGCGACGTTGTTGATGATGATGAGAAGAAGCTAGGGGATGCTCGATGAGATATTTTTGTAGCCGCAGTGGTTCCTGATCGGAGCTTCGACGTCGGGAGGTTAGAATGATCTTCAAGAGGTTTTGGGGAGGAATTTGAGATAATTTTTAGAGTAGAAATGAGCTAGGATAGCCATGGGTATTTATAAGAGAAAATATGGGGGTGTTTACCGCCGAAAGATCGGACCGAGATGTTGGGATGTCTGGCCTGAATTTGGAGGCACATGCTATTTGGACTTACCTATTCACCTCTCCGAAAATACCAAGTTGATTTATGGCATCATATATTGGAGGTTTGGATAGATGCGACCGTTGAAGCAGACTTCATCAGATTACCCCTTATTTGTGAGTTTTTTTTTTTATTGTGGGGACACTTTTCCCTGCAGGCGCAAGCCCCTACAGTTAATTACGTTATCTCATTGCGATAGCCAATTTCTCCTTCTCTAGTAGTTCACTTTGTGTTGTGTGTATTTTTGTTTATTTTGGTTGCCCGTGGATTGTATATGGAGAATAGTTTATGTCGTCACCCGTAGGGCGCAGATCAGTCCAAATTTGTATATTTTAGATTTGGGTTTGGGTTTTGAACTTAGGTTATATGTTTCTTTAGTTCAAAAATGTTTTGTTTAGTTTAAGGATCGTTAATCTAGTTTATGATTAAGATCAGCTTAAACATATGAGCGTTTGGGCTCAATTTATTTTGTAAACTAAGGATACGTTAGTTCTATTTGTTCAAAATTGCTAAGCACTTATTTGGGTTTTGTTTGCTCAGTCTTTTTTCTTTTATGCAGAAGTACTAAATATTTATTTGTGGTTCTGGCGCTCATATGTGTATCATGTGAGGCATTCAGTCATGTGCGCTGTCCAATAAGTGCTAAGCTCTTTAGTCATTTTTACTGAATATATATAGTGCTAAGCACTTTTATATAGCACTTACGTGAGGAGTACGTACGGCGCTAGGATGTGGGCGTTGCCCAATTGGTGCTAAGAACTTGGTCTTTCTGGCTTAATATGAAGTTGTTGGGTTTTTCCAGCGCCCTGGCCATCTACTGTGACCGTTTGCGAAACAAAATATTTATAAACTGACGTTAGAACAATCTTATAACCCGGATCTACCATAAACCTAAATCTAGCAAACTAAAGAGAAGTTTAGAATGGTTATACCGAATGATCCGAGTCCTTCAGTCTTCCACCTTCTTCCTAAGCTTCTAGAGACTACCATGATCAAGCTTGAACACCAGTCTCCCTCCATCGAAGATGATCCACCTGAGAATTTGTAGTTCGAGCTCCAACCTCATATCCGAGATAACTAGGGTACCTAGTTCGCTAAACTAGATAGCCTAGAGGATGTAGAGTCTAAATATGGATTAATTTGTCTCCAAACACCCTAGGTTTCTCAACACATGAGACTTTTAGGGTGGAGGTAGAAGAAGCAAGTATGAGGAGATGAGAGTGTTATGAGCCTTTTTTTCAACCCAAGAAAATAGCTAAGTGTTGTGAACAAAAGAATCATCAAGCTCACCAAAAAATCTCACAACACAAATAAATATCAAGCATGCTACAATAGTGAACCATAAGTCACCCCCATGAGTCACCACAAAGCCATGCTTCATTTAAAGCTAAAGAACACCTCATCCCTCCACCTCATTAACCATTTAATCAAAATGGTTATAAACAAAAATGAGGTGGCATCTTCTAGAAGTACCTTGTAATAAATTACAAGAACACCTTTCATCGGTATATACATACCCGTATCCATATTCCAAAAAATACGAATACAAAGAGATGAAAACAATCCAATAATATAATATTAGGATCCTGCTTAAACCAAAGACCACTAGTATTATCCGTCCGGATCATGATACGTGCACAAGTGCACATATATGATCAAACCCCACCGTAAAACCATACGGCTTTTACATTGTTTCGCCCGAAGCAGGGAAACTCTCTGTGTGGGACTCTAAAAACTCGTCAATACGCTGGCAGTGGGTTTAACCACAAGCACGTTAGCAGCACTAGCTGTATGTAACAGCTACCTAGGTATTGAGCGAAAGGAAGGACGACGAGCAAACTCATCCGAACCCCTACTGAGCCTGTCCGTGACAATCTTCGTACATTCTGGTATGTTCGTCTAAGAGTATCACATATCGGGTCTAGGGGGTGGATAAAGTCAAACCCCTAATAACGCGATATTTTGTGTCGGTATGAAGCCCATCACCAACTGAGAAACTACTGATCCAAATCAGTAATTCTCGTCTACCTTGGCCAAGAATTTCTGATGATAGCCACCCGTGCACCTCGCAACATCAACCCTCAATACCGGGAGAGACGAGTCCCCGATGATTCGCTCACTGCCTCCATGTGGCTCAGGACTGTACCCAACTAAAACTTGTTTGCATGACTCCTTTGAGCCGTGGTAGGGTAGTAATCAAAGCATAGTGGAAACTCACATAAGACAAATGACGATCTCAAGTTGACAGACTAACCTGTACACATGTCATCTGGGAACTGCTATCTAACAATAGATATAATACCAACTAGCATGTTCTCGGCGAGTTCGTCCAGTGTACTCATAACCCAATGAGCACTTGTTTACTATCTTAGGTGACAAACTGACACCAATGGCTTGTGAGACCGGCCACCGCCTCTCGTCGGGGTTTCGATAAGTACACACCAGTCTACTATGGAGTATGGATCCCCAGTCTCGATACTCTCTCGATTAGGGACATTTAAGAATGTGCTTATATACCACCCAGCTTCTACGTATGTGATCGCCATCATAATACTTATAGTCAAGAAAGAATCCTATGGGCTCTATCAACATATAATAGTGATCTGTAATACCACATAATGCATTTACATGATGATAAAGACAAACCAAATAGCATACTATCATTTTGAGTAAGACTGTTCTATCCGTATTGGTCCTCCCTCAATCATCATAATCACCTACCTGTGATTACAATAATTGACTTGAGGGCACTATATCCAACAATCTCCCACTTGCACTTAAGGCTAATAATTGCGGTGTCGCATACTCACAGCCCATGTGATACCGAACACCCAACTTATCTACTAATCAGTCTCACAAAGCTCGTTTGTGAAACTATTGCGTTTGAGAAATAGCCTCAGTGAGTGGATCCGCTCCAGTGTTTCTGTCTTTATCACTCTCTATATCTCAATTTGCGGAGAAAGACTATCTCCCGAAATGAGCAATACTTGTCTTAGAATTTTTCTGGATATTTGATAGGACCCAGTTCACAAATGAACTCTAAATCCAGCAAACTTCTTAGACTGTATTATCCACTGAATTTAATCAGTATTCTGCGCCATTCCTTCCACAGTATCCGTTTGGATCACCTGTCCAACATACTGTCCCTCAAAAGAGGAAAAACTATAACTCCGACAGTCTCTCTGTCATCTAGGTCACCTTGGAAGCCTGAAATGATAACCGCCTCCCAAAGGAGGCGACCATTGCAACATACCAAGAACATCATCTTATTTTCATAACTGCTTCCTAATGTTTCTCTAGGATTGGATTAATATATACTTATTACAGCTAGTGCAAAATCAAGATCTGGTGTTGTACTTGACATCTCATGATTGATTCAATTACCTAAGTAAGTGATATGCCAATCATGCAAATCCCTCTTCTCATCTGTCTAGAAGACATCTCTTTAGAGTGGGTGACTCCATCACCTGCGGGTACACCACTACGCCAGGAGTCGTCTATTCTAAAACACTTTAGAATAGTGTCAAGTACCCGAGTTGGGACACTTCCCAAATCTAGATCTAAAACCATAGATCTAGTTACCAGAATCCCTGATATTTTATCCATATCTTATGTGGAGAAACCACTTTGTGACAACCACAGTTTAACCGATCGTAGTATAGGAAGATTTCTTCCTATTAAGTGCATGTCATCCAAATACCAGGACATCACTCCCTACTACCTTCTTACCAGATCCATCTGTTATTCTGATGAAGTCAAACTCTCTGGCTGTTACATCAAAAAAATAGACGATCTATCTCCGCTATACCTGATTTAGTCTATAAATAGACATAAGCTACTTTCCAACTATGGTTCCGCTGCTCCCACTGACTATAACAACCCTCTGGCAGAGTCATATACACATGCACTTCTAAAGCTAGTTTAGAACGATATTATACTCATCCTCCTGCCAGACCTCATAGTCTAGAACCGCAATAGTGGTAAGTTTGGGTAATCAAAAAGCTCCCTGTCACCATCTTTGAGAATACCGAAGTACCTCTCGGGCGCCTGAGGTTACCCACCAAATCTGCGGAGTGGCTAATGGATTGTCGAAACCATTTGAATCTTTAGGTTCTACTAAATCTTCAGTAATCGTTTGTGGTTCTGGAATCACTTCTAGTTCTATCATACTCCTTGTTCCCTCCAAAATTTTGGCTCAAAACCCGCTCCTTATAAAATAATAACAATAAAAATAAATAAATAAATAAATAAATAATAATAATAAAGGAGAAAATCTCCCTTTCAGAGCAAACCTCAGCTCAAATTCCAAGACGGGAAACGAAGCAACGCTTCTGTTTCCCCCAATCAGAGCAAAGCTCTGTTTTGAAAACTAAAGTGAAAATTAAAATTAAAAAAAAATGAAGCAACGCTTCAGATCCCCTGCGCTACGCACAGAACGCCATGTGTCAAAATCAGGCACGCCAGCGCAGGGAGCGCAGCGCCCAAGGCAGCGCACTCAATCAGAGCAAGGCTCTATAAAGGAAGCAACGCTTCAACTGACTTGCGCTCTGCGCTGCGCGACACGTGTCAGCGCAGTTGCGCTGCGATGTGCGCTGCGCGACACGTGTCAGCGCAGTTGCGCTGCGCTGCGTGACACGTGTCAAGCGCTGGTGCGTTTGCGCCAAACAGAATTAAAATTCCAGTAAGATCTTTCTGTTCTTGTTAAAACAAGAAAATTGTCTTCTGTAAAGCAGAAGCCTTTGGATCAAAGATCCAACGGTGGGGAAAAATCTCCAAATCACTCAGAGAAAGATCTCTCTAACCAATTCAACAAATCATTGGCACTATAAAAAGACCCTCAGACCCCCAACACATGATGAAATCAACACAGAAAGAAAAACAGAGAACTCCTCTAAAGAAAATTTTGAGAAGAGCTCAGAAAAAGAAAAGGTAAAAACCTTTGAATAAAAAAGAATTTCTTCTAAAAAGATCATTGATCTAAGAACAAGATCAAAGATCTTCAATAAAAATATAATAATAATAAAGGCATTGCCTTTTGATGAACCACTGGTTCTTTGAAAACAAGAAAATTTGTTTTCTTTGATCTAAAATTGATCAAAATAAAAAACAGTGCCCTACGCTTGCAAAATCTGCACTGTTGCGCTCTCGGGTTGGCGCAAGCCACCAGAGAGCGCCACGTGTCAGCCCCATAATGATCTGCGCTATGCGCTTCTAAAAACAGAGCATTGCTCTCATTGGCGCAACTCACCAGAGCACGCCACGTGTCAGCAGCGCAACAGCGCAGCGCACTTTCGCAGCGCATTGTCGCAACGCACTGCGCTTGCGCTCATCAGAGCGTGACACGTGTCACCCCCACATGAGTTTGCGCCTTGCGTTCCTCAATTGGCGCAAAGCGCCTGACAAGCCACCAGAGAGCGCCACGTGTCAGCTCCATAATGATCTGCGCTATGCGCTTCTAAAAACAGAGCACTGCTCTCATTGGCACAACTCACCAGAGCGCGCCACGTGTCAGCAGCGCAACAGCGCAGCGCGCTGTCACAGCGCACTGCGCTTGCGCTCATCAGAGCGTGACATATGTCACCCCCACATGAGTTTGCGCCTTGCGCTCCTCAATTGGCCCAAAGCACCTGACAAGCCACATGGCGCTCTGTCAGACTAATTAATGCAACGCATTAATAAGGGGCAAAGCCCAATTAAGAGGCCCAATGGACCAAAACAAATGCTCTGCATTATAAAAAAGGGGACAGAGCCCAACTTAAAAGGCCTAACAGGCCAGAATAAAATACAGTGCAGGGGCAGAGCCCTAATAAAGGCCTAACAGGCCAACTACAAATAAAAACGTTGAACATTTTCAACTGGACTTAGCCCAATCATGGCCGTAAGTCCTCAAATTAAATTGATTGAGCATGGCTGCTCTCTTAAATCAATTTACACCTGGTTCAAGGGTACATCTCTGAACTCCTTTGACATCTGTCGTTGTAATCCTTCAACGTTGTCAGAGAGGTGATGGGTCCCAACAGCCATACAATGTTAGACCGCAATGTCCTTAAACTACCAATGGACCCCCATGTCCCTAAACTGGAACATGGACCCCCATGTCCCTAAACTGGAACATGGACCACTACGTCCCTAAACTGGAATAATAGAGCCCCAAATGCTCTTTTGTCGGATCTAAACGATCCTGTTTAAGGTTATCTTAGCCTCAAAAATGGCTAACGTATCCTTAAAGTTTCAAATAGACTTTAGTCCCAAATCGGACTATAAATCCCCTAATCAACTTTGGTTCAAGGGTACATCTCTAAACTCCTCTGACACCTATCGTTGTAATCCTTCAACGATATCAGAGAGGTGACAGGTCCCGACGGCCATACATGCAATGGACCATTATGTCCCTAAACTGGAACAATAGAGCCCAAATGCTCTTTTGTCGGATCTAAACGATCCAGTTAAGTCGATCTTAGTCTCAAATCGGACTAACGCATCATTAACAAACGTTTAAGTCGATCTTAGCCTCAAATATGGCTAACGTATTCTTAAACTAAAACACCAAACCCAAATCTAAGTAAATACGGATTTGGACTAATCCACGTCCTACGGGCGACGACATAAATTAGTCTCCGTATACAATCCACGGGCAACCACAAACAAAACAAACACACACGACACGAAGTGAACATCTGGAGAAGGAGAAAGTTGTTACCGCGATGCGGTAGCGTAATTAACGGCAGGGGCTTGCGCCTGCAGGGAAGAGCGTCCCCACAATCAAAAACCCCTCGAACGAGGGGGAATCTGACGAAGTCTGCTACATCGGCCGCATCCGTTTAAACCTCCGATACATGGTGCCATAAATCAACCTAGCTTCTTCGGAGAGGTAGACAGATAAAACCTATTAGCATCTGCCCCGAATCTCAGGCAAGACATCTTCACGTCGCAGCCGCCGTTCGGAGGGGAACAGATTCTGGCACGCCCGGTGGGACCTCTTTCTCTTTCCACTCCGCACTTCGTGTGTCGTGTTCGCGAACGAATCGCGGTTTGCTGTGGTTGCCTCTGGATTCGAGGTACTAAGATTTGGTGTCTTGCTCCGTGCAGAAAACAGAAGATCAATGGCTTCAAACTGCACTACCTGCAACTGCAACTCTCGCTCCGTCCTTGCTGGAGGAGTGACTTATAGGCCCCAAGCGGCCTCCCTTTCCAAGATACCAGTGGAGCAGGTAACTCAAGCCACCGCTGGACTTTTCTTCGGGACCATGCTCCCACCGATGAGCTTCAATGCCCAATGACATCGCAAGAAGCTCCAAAGAAGCCGGTCTTTGATCGACTTACCACTGCCGCGGCCCCTCTCAACGGATCGCCCAACTTCAATACCTCGGTTTTCAACAGATTGGGCCAGAACGTCTACAAGCCCGCGATACCCGAAGATGCCATCCCAAAGCGAATAGCCATCCCGGCTCAAGCAGAGGAAATCATTGGAAAGGCTCCTCCTTCTAAGAAGTCGGTTTTTACAAGGCTGGCCATTCCGGTTGCTGCTCCAGGCGAGGTCATCAAAGCTGCCCAGAGGTCTGTCTTTGACAGATTAGATATTGCTTCTCAACGGGTGTCAGTCTTCGACAGGCTAGCACCAATAACAGTCTCTCCTCAAAGCAGGGGGCATGATGAAGTCACCCCTACGGCTAAACCAACTCCAATTGCTTGACATGCTCGCCGTCGTCACTGGCGCCGGGTAAGGAAGGCTGGGGGCAACTCCCCCTCTGGGATAACTCCGCCAGCTCCAACGGTGGGGATCGATGCTGCTGTTCTAACCGGGAACAGCTTTGAATTGCTGAACATGGTGCGCAGAAACTCTCCTACTGCGGTGTTGAAACGAACTCCTTCACCTGTGGAGAATACTCCAGAGAAGAAGCTAGAGCAGCCCCCTCAACGGCTGTCCTCTAAAATTTACAAAGTCTAGCGACAGGTCCAAGAGTCGGTGATTGATGAAAACTATCTCCGCCGACAGAAAAAGATGAGGGTTCGGCAGGAGAAGGATTACTCCGTCAAGCCACAAAAAGCAACAGCTGCTTGGGTGCCCACTGCAACGACTCCCTCAACTTCGACCACTTAAAAAAGAAAAAGGTCGGGGAAGATCCCTGTGTCTTTGGCAAATCGCAAAGACACTGAATCTAAACGCCCCAAGTCTTGGGGCATGGTAGTGCACACTGTTTATATGGCTTCCAGAAAGGAGGAAGGCCGCGCTGCGACGGGTCACCGACCACTCACCCGATCCATGACCAAAGCTCAGGAGCAGCAACAGAAGCTTCAAGAGATGATGACTGCTATGGCCGCACTTACCGGGCCAAAAGAAATCTCAGAGGCATCATCAGAACAGTGCCATGAACAAGAAACTGACGCTGACTTCTTACGCAGAGTCCTCGAAAAGAAGGACAAAGAAGCTGCAGAGCAAGCGGCTAACATAAAATAAATGGCGCTCCTCTTCCAAGATATGGTAGGAATGATGTTACAGCAGGATTCTCCTGCTGAAGATCCTCCGATTGTCCTTGAAGATGACAAAGGAGAGACATCGAATCCTCCACCGGCTCTGTCAGCGGCCAAGGAGGAAACCATTTCCAAGGCCGCACTGGATGACTATATAGCTCAGCAAATACAAGCTCATCAGGCGAATGAGGCGGCTGAGCAAATTGCTAGAACCGGACGACCCTACCCGGGCTGGTATGACCAAATCAGTTACCTGCCGGGATATACGATCCCTAAATTCCATGTGTACAAGGGGACAGGGAATCCACATCAGCATGTCGCTCAATTCAGGGCCTTATGCGGCAATACTGGAGGCGATGAAAAATTGTTGCTTCGACAATTCGTCGGCAGCTTAGCAGAAACAGTCTTTGAATGGTATTCGGAGCTACCTAACGACTCTGTCAAAACATTTGCGGAGATGGAGCTACTGTTTACACAAATATTCGCGAGTGCTAGTGGACGCTCCCCGATAACAGCACTGATCAATGCCAGGATAAGGCCAGACGAAACGTGGGTCCAATATGCAACACGATGGCGGAATCTATGGTCGAAATGCGAACAACGTATCGAAGAAGCGCCAGCGGTGGGCATGTTCGTGGGCATTCTCGATCCGTAGGCGACTATATCCCAATTCATGATGTTCTTCAGGCCGACCACTTTCCAGGCCTTGATTGACAAGTTAGCCCAAATGGACCAGATGGGCCATGGACCGTCTCCTCCAAAACCAGACTCTCGAAATGAGAAAGGAAAAAGGAAAACGATCGTCGTCGCCAATGCTCAACAACAGCCGAGCAACTCAAAGCCGGCCGTTCGCCAAAACAACGTGCGTCCACGCCCATCCCTCGAGGAAAGACTAGGACGTCCTTACTCGTTTCCTCAAAATAAAACGAGAAGACTGTTTGAGCTGGCAGTGCGCAACAGACTCATCAATCTGCCGAGTCCGAAACGTCTGTTGCAGCCAGGCGATCTCAACGATCCCAATTATTGCCCTTACCACCAAATGGTAAGTCACCCGATCGAGAATTATTTCGTCTTTAAGGGATGGATCGAGGATCAGTACCTACAAGGCAAGTTCGCGCTGTCTGAAAAGTGGAAGGTGAGCCCGCCACAACCGCACACTCCAAAGAAGACGGACACGCCGGGGGCAGCATGTTCTTTTGTTGAGGACGAAAAGGATGGAGAAGACTCATCAGATGGATCTGAGAATTACGTGGCAAGTTGTCATGTGATCTCTCACTCATTGATAGATGATGAAGAGGCTCCTTGTGCGAACCAGAAATTCTGTGGCTGTCAGACGAGATGAACGATGCCTTCCTGAATGAGATTCCTGAAAGTTAAAGCCAATCAAGAACGTGAGATGGCCATACTGGAAAGAGCTAAACGCCGGCGATTAGACGAAAGAGCTGAGGCACTCCCGTCAAATCAAAAGTCATCCGCTGCGGATAAAAATAAATTCAAGACGAGGAAAAGGTTTGCTAAAGCCCTATCAGTGGGGATGAAGCTACCACCCTCTGAAGAAAATACTCTCGGTGGAGTAGAGATGCATCCTAACTTCTGCTTATATCATCAGAAGATCATACATCCTACTAAAGACTGCGACTCCTTTAAGTGTTGGTGGCAAGGGTATGTCGCTCAAAAGCAACACTTTTAACAGGACAAACCGTGAAGCTCGTAGACATCAGAAAAATGCGATAGATGAGCGCAAAAGAGCCGCCGATGACTGTCACATAGCCGACACCAAGGGATCACAAGTTATCACCTTTGGAAGCGACTCTAACGAAGAAGCTGCCCTCAACCCCCTCCTCAAGGAATCCATTTCAAAAATGAAAGAATTGAGGAGTTGCGAGAATGTTCAGCCGTGCAATCGCACGCTACTCGAAAAAAATCTCGGCCCCGCAAACAAAGGATCGAGCAGAAAGGATAAAGGGAAGGGAAAAACAGCCCTCGTAGCCCACACTCAACAGCAATCGAGTGGCCCTAGACCGGTTGTTTGCCGAAACAACAAGCGGCAACCCCTCCATGAAAAGTTGAAACGTCCTTACTCGTTTTCTCAAGATAAAACAAGGAGACTGTTCGAGCTGGCAGTGCGCGACAGACTCATCAATCTGCCGAGTCCAAAACGTCCGTTGCGGCCAGGCGATGTTAACGATCTCAATTATTGCCCTTACCACGAAACGGTAAGTCACCTGATCGAGGATTGCTACGTCTTCAAAAACTGGGTTGAAGACCAATACCAACAGGGCAAGTTCATCATCTCCGAAAACTGGAAGGTGAGCCCGCCACAACCGCACGCTCCGAGAAAGATGGATACGCCGGGGACATCATGCTCAGTCATAGAAAAAGCTCCATAGACCGAAAAGTCAATAAACTAGAGATTTGCCTCAAATACGGCGACGGCGGACTGAAACGTCCTTAAACTAATGACGGACCGAAACGTCTTTAAACTAATGACGGACCACTACGTCCTAAAACTAGCTGACGGCCGAAACGTCTTTAAACTACTACCGCAGCATCCTCAGGCTGACAAAAAAAATAATAAAAAAAAACGGTATGTCCATAAGCAAAAATGGGCACGGATGAAAACCCGGGAGGGCTCCGTGAGTAAAAACAACAGGGCTACCGGCGAGTGTTTGTGAAAACCTGAAAGGGCGCAACCTCGTTAAAGGACACTTGCAAGGTCCTCTCGATCTTGTGAGGAGAAACCACCCGCGTGAGATCCTTACGACACACAATGGAAGCAACACACTTAGGAATCCCTACGACTCCTAAGAAGAAATTACACTTGCGCGATCCTCACGACTCGTAAGGAGAACCCTCTTATGAGACCCTCACGGCTCATAAGATTCAAAAGTCTTAAGTTACAGGGACCTGAACCTGTTCTTAAGCGCCCCCCTACAACCTTCAATATTTCCCTACAAGCGGTTCAGTATTGACCCTTGTATACAATCCACGGGCGCGAATAAGCATTTCCCTAACAAAGTCCCATCCGTGACTAGGGATATGTTTACACGGTGAACAAACACTTGTAGGTCCTCTCGACTTGCAAGAAGAAAACACTCTAGTAAGATCCTTACGACTTATAAGAGAACACACACTTAGGAATCCTCACGATTCCTAAGGAGAAAATGCACCTACGAGATCCTCACGACTCGTAGGGAGAAACACCTTTATGAGACCCTTACGGCTCATGAAGTCAAAAGCCTTAGTCGACAGGATCCTAACCCTGTTTGCTAAGCCACCTTTGTTCGACATCGACAGAGGCAAATGATGAATCGCTCCTGGCAATATCCCAGTTGTAGCGATGCTGATGCCTAAATCAGTCTCAAATTCCAAGTCCTTTCATGGCAAATGATGATTTGCTCCTGGCAGTATTCCAGTCACAGCGATGCTGATGCCAAGATTGGTATCAGATCTTAAATCCCCTACTCGCGAGAAAAAATCAGCGAGCCAAAAAAAATGCATATGAAATAGCCGAAATGATGGGGCAACTTGCAACAAAATCAGCAAGTAAAAATGTATGCATACAAAAAACAGCCGAAATGATTGGGCAACTCGCAATAAAAAGCAGCGAGTAAAAAGAAAAACAGCCGAAATGATTGGGCACCGCGAAAAATAGCCGAAATGATTGGGCAATCGCGATCTTCGCGATGTAAAAGCTGAAATGATAGAGTATTGCGGAAAAAAAAATGAATGAAACTTTTGCCCTACAGGTGATATCACATCAATCCCTGTATACAATCCAGGGTTACAAACAAAGAAGGAATCACACCTTCTCTCCCCAGGCTCCATCAGAAAACGAAGCCAAATCCCGACGGTTCAGGGATAGCCTAGAGATCATCAACAGCGTTCCTCCACATTCCAGCAGGATTCAGACGTTGTAATCAACCCTGGAGCTACAGCTAAGCCCCTACTCCAGATCTCAATGGTTCCCAGACAACCTAGAGACCACCTCGACATTCATCTCGTTACAGCAGTCGCAACGTCAGCAAGGCGGAGTGACGGCAAAATCCCAATTCCACCTCAACATTCATCTCGTTACAGCAGACGCAATGTCAACATCGACGTTCCTTTGCAGTCCAGCAGGATGCAGATGCAACGTCAACAAAAGACCTCACGGTCAAAACAACGGAGCCATGGCAAAATCCCTCGTTCCAAGTCTCAACGGACACATCTACAGCCTGGAGACCCACCACAGCGTTCCTCCTCATTCCAACAGGACTCAGACGCAATATCACCAAACGGAGCCATGGCTTAGTCCCTAATTCTAAATCTCGATGGTTTACAGACAACCTAGAGATCACCTCGACATTCGTCTTGTTACAGCAGACGCAACATCACCAAACGGAGCCATGGCAAAATCCCTAGCTCCAAGCCTCAACGGTTCACCAACAACCTAGAGACAACCACGACATTCGTCTCGATACAGCAGACGCAATGCAAGCAAACGAAGCAAAGGTCAAATTCCTAGCTTCAGGGTCTTGATGGCAACTCATATAAAACCTGAAAGACCACTAGAGATCATCCCACACCAGCGTGGAGTGGTCACCACCTCGACGTTGGCCTCGATACAGCAGACGATATGTCACTACAACGTCCTTCCTCCAACAGCATTCGGACACGCCAAAGCAAACGAAGCAAAGGCCAAATTCCTAGCTTCAGGGTCTTGACGGCAACTCATATAAAACCCGAAAGACCACCAAAGATCACTCCACATGAGCGCGGAGTGGTCACCACCTCGACGTTCGTCTCGATACAGCAGACGAGATGTCACCACAGCGTTCTTTCTCCAGCAGGATTCAGACGCGACAATCAAACAACGGAGCCACGGCAAAATCCTTAGTTCCAAACCTCGACGGTTCACCAGCAACCTAGAGACAACCGCGATATTCATCTCGATACAGCAGACGCAATGCCAGCAAACAAAGCGAAGGCCAAATTCCTAGCTTCAGGGTCTTGACAGAAACTCATATAAAACCTTAAAGACCATCGGAGATCATCTCACACCAGCACGGAGTGGTCACCACCTCGACATTCGTCTCGATACAGCAGACGAGATGTCACCACAGCGTTCTTCGTCCAGCAGGATTCAGACGCGACAATCAAACAACGAAACCATGGCAAAATCCCTAGTTCCAAACCTCGACGGTTCACCAACAACCTAGAGACAACCACGACATTCGTCTCGATACAGCAGAAGCAATGCCAGCAAACGAAGCGAAGGCCAAATTCCTAGCTTCAGGGTCTTGACGGCAACTCATATAAAACCTGAAAGACTATCGGAGATCATCCCACGCCAGCGCGGAGTGGTCACCACCTCGACGTTCGTCTCGATACAGCAGACGAGATGTCACCACAGCGTTCTTACTCCAGCAGAATTCAGACGCGACAATCAAACAACGGAGCCACGGAAAAATCCCTAGTTCCAAACCTCGACGGTTCACCAATAACCAAGAGACAACCGCGACATTCGTCTCGATATAGAGGACGCAATGTCAGCAAACGAAGCAAAGGCCAAATTCCTAGCTTCAAGGTCTTAACGGCAAATCATCTAAAGCCTGAAAGACAACCGGAGATCATCTCACACCAGTGCAGAATGGTCACCACCTTGATGTTCGTCTCGACACAACAGACGCAACATCATCAAACAAACGGAGCCACGGCAAAGTCCTTAGTCCTAAACCTCCACGGTTCACCAACAACCTAGAGACAACAGCGACATTCGTCTCGATACAGCAGACGCGATGCCAGCAAACGAAGCAAAGGCTAAATTCCTAGCTTCAAGGTCTTGACGGCAACTCATATAAAACCTGAAAGACTATCGGAGATCATCCCACACCAGCGCGGAGTGGTTATGACTCATCAGGGCTCTCCAAAATGAGCCTAACCTCAAGTAAAAGCGGCATGGCAAAATTCCTAACACTTGCTCTTCCGACGGTCAAACTGCCAAGGAGGATTGCTTGAAGACGTCTTGTCCATCCCCTGAAGGGATCAGAGACACGGCAGTCGCAGGGCTACTCGAACAGCACGATTGCCTATCGAGGAATATATCAGCTGATGCGACGGTACGACGACCAAAACCCTAAGTACCACAGACCCTAACGGACTTCTGTCGTAAAGAGCAGAGGTTAACTGTGAAGTTAGGATATTCTTGCGAGAAATGCTCGATTCGTCTCAACTCGTGAGGAAATTGATGTCTTTGCGAGAACTGCTCGATTCGTCTCGACTCATGAGGTAAAGCCTTAGGCAGCAGGGATTAAAAAACTTGTTTCCTAAGCAATGGGATCCTGCAAGTCGGCCCAAAATAGTCTCTCGCATACTATCCACGGGTCTCACTCTCCGAAGTCGAATCTCGACAAGAATGGAAACAACCGCTTACGGGTCCTCTCGACTCATAAGAGGGAAAATTCTCTTATAGGATCCTTACGACTTATAAGAGAAAACACATTTAGAAATCCTCACGGTTCCTAAGGAGAAAATACACCTATGAGATCCCCTCGATCCGTAGGGAGAAAAGTCTTTGTGAGACCCTCACGGCTCATAAAATTGAAAAGTCTTAGGCTACAAGGACCCTAAACTTGTCTCCTAAGCCCTCAATTCCATGGCTACTCATAAATCTGCACTACTTCACCCACGTACATACTTACGTGGGCAAAGTAGTGGGGGGCATTTGTTCCCGCCAAAATTTTGGCTCAAAACCCACTCCTTATAAAATAATAACAATAAAAATAAAAAATAAATAAATAATAATAATAATAAAGGAGAAAATCTCCCTTTCAGAGCAAAGCTCTGCTCAAATTCCAAGGCGGGAAACGAAGCAACGCTTCTGTTTCCCCGAATCAGAGCAAACCTCTGTTTTGAAAACTAAAGTGAAAATTAAAATTAAAAAAAATGAAGCAACGCTTCAGATCCCCTGCGCTGCGCACAGAACGCCACGTGTCAAAATCAGGCACGCCAGCACAGGGAGCGCAACGCCCAAGGCAGCGCACTCAATCAGAGCAAGGCTCTATAAAGGAAGCAACGCTTCAGCTGACTTGCGCTCTGCGCTGCGCGACACGTATCAGCGCAGTTGCGCTGCGCTCTGCGCTGTGCGATACGTGTCAGCGCAGTTGCGTTAGTGCAGTTGCGCTGCGATGTGCGCTGCGCGACACGTGTCAGCGCAGTTGCGCTGCGCTCTGCGCTGGTGCATTTGCGCCAAACAGAATTAAAATTCCAGTAAAATCTTTCTGTTCTTGTTAAAATAAGAAGATTGTCTTCTGTAAAACAGAAGCTCTTGGATCAAAGATCCAACGGTGGGGAAAAATCCCCAAATCACTCAGAGAAAGATCTCTCTAACCAATTCAACAAATCATTGGCACTATAAAAAGGCCCCCAGACCCCAACACATGAAAACATCAACACAGAGAGAAAAACAGAGAACTCCTCTAAAGAAAATTTTGAGAAGAGCTCAGAAAAAGAAAAGGTAAAAACCTCTGAATAAAGAAGAATTTCTTCTAAAAAGATCATTGATCTAAGAACAAGATCAAAGATTTTCAATAAAAATATAATAATAATAAAGGCATTGCCTTTTGATGAACCACTGGTTCTTTGAAAATAAGAAAATTTGTTTTCTTTGATCTAAAATTGATCAAAATAATAACACATGTGCTCTGCGCTTGCAAAATCTGCACTGTTGCGCTCTCGGGTTGGCGCAAGCCACCAGAGAGCGCCACGTGTCAGCCCCATAATGATCTGCGCTATGCACTTCTAAAAACAGAGCACTGCTCTCATTGGCGCAACTCACCAGAGTGCGCCACGTGTCAGCAGCACAACAGCGCAGCGCACTATCATAGCGCACTGCGCTTGCGCTCATCAGAGCGTGACACGTGTCACCCCCACATGAGTTTGTGCCTTGCGCTTCTCAATTGGCGCAAAGCGCCTGACAAGCCACCAGAGAGTGCCACGTGTCAGCCCTATAATGATCTGCGCTATGCGCTTCTAAAAACATAGCACTGCTCTCATTGGCGCAACTCACCAGAGCGCGCCATGTGTCAGCAGCGCAACAGCGCACTGCGCTTGCGCTCATCAGAGCGTGACACGTGTCACCCCCACATGAGTTTGCGCCTTGCGCTCCTTAATTGGCGCAAAGCGCCTGACAAGCTATATGGCGCTCTGTCAGACTAATTAATGCAATGCATTATTAAGGGGGCAAAGCCCAATTAAGAGGCCCAATGGACCAAAATAAATGCTCTGCATTATAAAAAAGGGACAGAGCCCAACTTAAAAGGCCTAACAGGCCAGAATAAAATACAGTGCAGGGGCAGAGCCCTAATAAAGGCCTAACAGGCCAACTACAAATAAAAACGTTGAACATTTTCAACTGGGCTTAGCCCAATCATGGCCGTAAGTCCTCAAATTAAATTGACTGAGCATGGCTGCTCTCTTAAATCAATTTACACCTGGTTCAAGGGTACATCTCTGAACTCCTCTGACATCTGTCGTTGTAATCCTTCAACGTCGTCAGAGAGGTGATGGGTCCCAACGGCCATACAATGTTGGACCGCAATGTCCTTAAACTACCAATGGACCCCCATGTCCCTAAACTGGAACATGGACCCCCATGTCCCGAAACTGGAACATGGACCACTACGTCCCTAAACTGGAACAATAGAGCCCCAAATGCTCTTTTGTCGGATCTAAACGATCCTGTTAAAGTTGATCTTAGCCTAAAAATGGCTAACGTATTCTTAAACTTTCAAACAGACTTTAGTCCCAAATCGGACTATAAATCCCCTAATCAACTTTGGTTCAAGGGTACATCTCTGAACTCCTCTGACACCTATCGTTGTAATCCTTCAACGATATCAGAGAGGTGACGGGTCCTGACAGCCATACATGCAATGGACCACTATGTCCCTAAACTGGAACAATAGAGCCCAAATGCTCTTTTGTCGGATCTAAACGATCCAGTTAAGTCGATCTTAGTCTCAAATCGGACTAACGCATCATTAACAAACGTTTAAGTCGATCTTAGCCTCAAATATGGCTAACGTATTCTTAAACTAAAACACCAAACCCAAATCTAAGTAAATACGGATTTGAACTAATCCACGTCCTACGGGCGACGACATAAATTAGTCTCCGTATACAATCCACGAGCAACCACAAACAAAACAAACACACACGACACGAAGTGAACATCTGGAGAAGGAGAAAGTTGTTACCGCGATGCGGTAGCGTAATTAACTGCAGGGGCTTGCGCCTACAGGGAAGAGCGTCCCCACAATCAAAACCCCCTCGAATGAGGGGGAATCTGACGAAGTCTGCTACATCGACCGCATCCGTTTAAACCTCCGATACACGGTGCCATAAATCAACCTGGCATCTTTGGAGAGGTAGACGGATAAAACCTATTAGCATCTGCCCCGATCTCAGGCAAGTCGTCTTCACGTCGCGGCCGCCGTTCAGAGGGGAACACTCCCACTAATGTTTTCTGAAAAGAATCCATTTTACTAAAACTGGTGGCGAGTCAAGAATAATATAACTATTGATCTTCCTGATGGTATAATGTTAACCCTCGTCAAAACCCGGGATAGCCCACAAACTGCCATTACTGAAACGTGCCTTGAGTTTATAAGCATCAGCCGGACAACTCCATATACCTTAACATCGTTAAGATATGAATCCATTCTATATATCCAATATAGAAACAAAGGCACTAATTTAATTGGAACCAGATTAAAAAACATGCAGCCGTTTCCAGTGCACATCAACCAAATGGAAGAAGGCCATACAACATTACTCATCCAGGAATACATCCACGTATGAGTAACCTGAAAGAGAAGCAAGTTCTCAAAATTATTACTTACAACATAATACCAAACATAAGTATCTACATTTTCGATCATCTTGAAAAATCCTGATACTTGCAACATATGGTTCTCTACCTTATTCTTATACCTATAACTTCTCAAAATTTGGACCTTATATTTCAACGAAATATTTGTTTAAAACTAGAGAATTCATGAGTAAACAGAATATAGTACGAGTACCAACTCCTTTGTCCTAACGGACGTCGAACAACATACAATACTTTGTATAAGTCCTCTGAGTTCAATAACTCAAAACCCTTTGCGTCGTAGGTTGAAAATTATACTATGGTTAAGAAGAATTACACCGTTGTTGAATGCACCTTGCCTAACCATCAACTAATATATGTAAATGTGATAGACATAATTTCAAAAAGTTATATCTCACTTTATAAAATAAACGTACAAATATCAGTTTGAAATTGGTGCATAACAACGGATATTCAAAACTAAATATTTGCCGTCAGGCAAAGCAAGGTGATTTCTTCAAATATCACCAATTACAAAAAATTCTGATATATATTGAGGATCTAATCACCTAATTCCCAATATCTTACTCCCACCCATCATCTGTAACGCCATACAGATATGAGAATCAAATCTGGTAAATACATATCTTGGAGTCAGAATCTAATTGGGAAAACAGTTTTCAATTAATACCGCACAGTAAAACTGAAACATGAAAATGTTTCGAAGGGGTAAGCGGGTATTCCTAGTAATGCCTCTTCCACTATCCAGATTTATGACTATAACCGTATATTTCCTTGTCATCACTCCAATCCCTTTATATGTCTTTATTTATTACCTTCTGTACACCACACTTAAACTAATTGATTTTCTTCCTTCTTTACCCTTCGGCACCAGCCTAAGGTTTGGAAGAAAACTATCCAATAAGTGCAATAGGTGTACTCTCCTAATACCAAGAGCTCTCGCAACCTGCGAGAAGGTAAAGGGAAAAGACAACTGAATAATCCTTATTCTATTTCTCCGGAACCGGAAACCATCCTCGAACTGGAAAAAGTTCCTTCGAGTTCATATGTAACTATACGATGGCATACCCAAGCAATATGGATCTTCGTAGTGATACAGAGTGTTCCGGAGAAATGCAAAGGTGATATAGGAGTGGCAGAGGTATACGCAGTTTCGTCGTGAATGATAGCAGTCGCAATTTTCTTTGCCATTAATCTAATCCTTTTATATGTCTTTACTTATTACTTTCTGTACACCACACTTTAGGCTAATTGGTTTTCTTTCTTTCCTACCTTTCGGCACCTGCTTATGGTTTGAAAGAAGACTATCTATAAGCGCAATAGGTGTACTCTCCTAATACCAGGAGCCCTCACAACCTGAGAGAAGGTAAAGATAAAAGACAACCGAATAATCCTATTCAATTTCTCCAGAACCAGAAACCATCCTCGAACTGGAATAAGTTCCTTCAAGTTCGTATGTAACTATATGATGACATATCCAAGAAATATGCGACTAAATGGCAATCCAAAAGCCAAAGTGTTTTAAGAAGGTTTGGTTAACTTGGTTCATGAGTTTTTAAGGTCAGGCCATGGTCACTGCCAAAGAGAGAGAGAGAGAGAGAAGAAAAACTCAGCGTGCACTCTAACCTAGATTAGATTGGTTAATCATTTTATCTAATCAGGATGGCTTTTACGGTTTCCTCTAATTCTCCTTCAAAGCTTAAAAGGAGAATTATTCGGGATCATCTGAAAATCACCCGAGGAGTAACATCTATTTATCAGTGGGAATCGGGATCCAACTATCATCATATGATAACTTGATGGAAGCCACTCAAGTCACCACACTCCAGAAGATATGCGCATACCTGGCAAGTTTCCTGTATGTTTGAAACTCCCGATGTGGGTTTTACCCCTAGGACCCAAGTGACCTTGACACAGTCAACATATCAAAGGGTCCTAGTCAAGTTCAAACCATCATTATCTTGATTGCATTAAACCCACCCGCATAATACCCTTGGCATAGTCAAAATGGTTACATGGCTGTCCTAACCAATCCACATATCCATGCGATAGAAAAGCACTACATAACTACCGAACACTACGCCTCGGCAATGCACGACATACGTAGCACGAATACTAAGCAATACTAATTTGAAATGACAGAGGGCTACGACTGGTTTTTGGCGAAAAACCTTTAACGTAATGAACTTGATATCATTGAAGAAACCGAGTGGTTTTACAAATATATAGTGGCGCAAACTTTTGCTAAAGAGGTCACTCCCTGTGAAGGTATCTCGGCTATTTCCTTATCGAATGAGGTGCAGGATATTCCAAACTGAATACCACGATGCAAAACAAAAGAATCGACTATAGTGAAGTTATTACACTGAAGCAAACTTTTGCTCAAGAGGTCACTCCCTATGAAGGGATCTCGGCTCTTGCCTCGTCGAATGAGATGTTGGATATTCATAACTGAATACCGCTGTGCAAAGCAAAAGGAAACGTCTGTAATGTCAGTTTTTAAAAAAACTTAGTTCCAACAACATCATATAGATTTGTTTTCCTTGCATTAATCATAATTAATGCAGTCCCATCAATTAATCTATATCACACCAGAAAAGAATGAAAATACAATGTACGTATATGCCATCCGCATTCTCCACGGGGTCTCTTCATGTACCGTTAGGTTACTTAACTAACGGCAGAGCGGGAGCTAGACTAGTGCGGATGCAAAACATATACAACATCTATTAGTATTTATATAAATATATATATAACAATCGTCCCAGGCATGAAATAAGCAACATCACAGAATCTCATCAAGCAATACAAAATGGTGGATACTCTTGGTGCCCTTGGTTTTATTTGAGCCGCAAATGAGACCGGACATTCCCTGTTGTGTGGATAGCCTGTGCAATGAAAACCTGGACCCCTACGAGCGCAGAAAGTTACCCGTCAATCCCAGAAGTGAGGCTACACCAATCAACAAAGTGAATGGGCCACCCAGCGCTTCACGGAATCCGGTAACTTGAGCACCCCTCCGTGGGTGAACCTGTACCCCCTATGAATGGGTCAACCTGTACCCCCTATGAATGCGTCGAATAGCCCACCAATTCTAGAGTGAGGCCCCCTCCATCTCAACGCCATGAGATGCAAGCCCGTTGCCCTTTAGTACCCGGCTATTCGAGCACTCCTCCGTGGGGTAATCCTAGTACAGAAAAGAAAAATATATGTACAAGGGTGACATTGACCTCAACCCGGTCGTGCCCCAAACAAATAATATACAAACTGGCAGAGATGGCAGTCCACATGTCGGACGCTCGTCCCGCAATATCAAATGTATAAATGAATCTGAATTGTACAACTATCATTGCACCACTGGCTATCTACCACGACAATCCAACCGCAACCTCAGCATAACACAGAACATCAACGTGAATGTCATATTCGCAAACCCTTCTAATAGAACATATAGCAACTAGTCGGGTTGTACCGTTCTAATGACATTCACGATCGCGGATATTAATGTATGTAATGAAAACTTATAAACGGTGTTAAAAATAGTGACTTCGAAATACTCCGTATTGCCTCGAAACTAAAGATAACATAATATGCAATCTGGGCAAACACAAACAATACCAAAAACTCAATATTCAAGATCCCAGAACACACCCAAAAAATCAAGACCCAAGTCCCTTCAAAAACCGGCTACGCCGAGGATTTAGCCGTTCTCGCCGGCCATCTTAAGGAATTTGTGTCTCGTTTTTTGGACCGTGTTCTAGTTACAACATAAATAGCCTTCTGCAATTGTTTAAAAAAAATTTAGAAGACTAATAAAAATCGACAGAAACTTGAATAATGTATCGTTTGTTTTGGAGTTGTTTCGGTTTCGTTATTTAAACATTGTCTAAAACTGCTAGTTTAGGGTTTATGGGTTGACTCTGATACCAAGTTGGGTTATGCTAGCGCTCTAGCTATCTACCATGACCGTTTGCGGAACAAAAATTTTAAAAACTGACGCTAGAACAACCCTATAACCCGGATCTACCATAAACTTAAAGCAAGTAAACTAAAGAGGAGTTTAGAATGGTTATACCGAATGATCCGAGTCCTTCGGTCTTCCACCATCTTCCTAAGCTCCTAGAGGCTACCATGATCAAGCTTGATCGCTGGTCTCCCTCCATCGAAGATGATCCACCTGAGGATTTGTAGTTCGAGCTCTAACCTCATAGCCGAGGTAACTAAGGTACCTAGTTCACTAAACTAGATAGCCTAGAGGATGTAGAGTCTAAAGATGGATTAATTTATCTCCAAATACCCTACGTTTCTCAACACATGAGACTTTTAGGGTGGAGATAGAAGAAGCAAGCATGAGGAGATAAGAGTGTTGTGAGCCTTTTTTTTCAACCCAAGAAAATGGATTAGTTTTGTGAATAAAAGAATCATCAATCTCACCAAAAAATCTCACAACACAAATAAATATCAAGCATGCCACAATAATGAACTATGAGTCACCCCCATGAGTCACTACAAAGCCATGCTTCATTTAAAGCCAAAGAACACCTCATCCCCCACCTCATTAACCATTTAATCAAATTGGTTATAAACAAAAATGACGTGGCATCTTCTAGAAACACCTTGTAATAAATTACAAGAATACCCCTCATCCGTATATACATACCCGTATCCATATTCCGAAAAATATGAATACAAAGAGACGAAAATAATCCAATAATATAATACTAGGATCCGGCTTAAACCAAAGCCCACTATATTATCCGTCCGGATCATGATACGTGCACAAGTGCACGTATATGATCGAACTCCGCCGTAAAACCATACGGGCTCTACATCGTTTCACCCGAAGCAGGGAAACCCTCTATGTGGGACTCTAAAAACTCGTCAATACGCTGACAGTGGGTTTAACCACAAGCACGTCAGCGGAACTAGCTGTACGTAACGGCTGCCCAGATATTGAGCGAAAGGAAGGCCAACTGTAACAAGCCTAAACTTTCTATATACAATTTTTTTCAAAAAAAATACAGAAAGGGGTACTTGAGCCTGAGCACAAGTTATAAGTTTGATTTTCTTTTGGACAGTAAGAAGGAGCATGTAGCTCATTGGTAAGACCTTGCACTGCTGAACCAAAGCACCAGAGTTCAAATCCTATCAGCCACAATATTTTTATTTAAAATACTTTTAATCTTTTAGAAGCCCAAGAATCTACACGTGCACAACCCGTAAAACCAAGAGTCGCAACCTAAATAAACATGTCCACCAAGCGTTAAGGACACGTGGCACCAAGATGAGCCCCGACTCGGGCCGGCGAAACCCTCGACTCGGCTGGCTCCTCCGGTTCAACTCGGTCCAAAACCTAATTTTTTTAACCCCCTGCACCCTTTGGCCTATCCCACTCCCCCTACACTGTTTAAATTCTCTGCAATTAACCAGAGAATTAAAATAACCCTTTTAATCTTTTTTAATGCAAATTTAAATGCATTTTTCACCACACCCTAAAATCTAATTTGTCATATAAATACCCACTCCATTTTTCATCCCTTCACACTGAAAATTCCTTACAAAAATTATACAAAACTTTCAAGCCTTCTGGTGTGCAAGTGGAGTTAATAAAGGGCGAAACTCCGACGAACATCCAGCGACAACTCAAGCAGTTTCCGACGACGAAACGATACACCGGCAACTCCCTCCTCTTCCTCTTTCTCTCCTCTAGCCAATCATCCAGTAAGTCCCTATTTCTCCTTCTTTTCTCTATTCTAAAAACATACAAAACTAAAACCTGACGGAATCGGAGTTAGTCCGACTTCTGATTCGGTTTTCTTTAAAAACTACAATTTTTCTTAATTAAGATACCTTCATATCATCACATATTGTTCATTAAACATTAACAAACTTAATAAAATAAGTTGCACATCAAACTAATTATTTTTGTAACTTTTATTATACTTTTTCAGAAAAATACCCTATAGTTTAGTTTCGACATAAACAATCATAATTCCTTATTATACCTATAGATAGTTCATGAGATAATGACCTACCTCCTCAAAACACTCATATCTAATATAGCACGATGAAATTCGAGAACATAGATTTAAGAAAACACGATTTTACATATAACTACCTTCAACTTATAAAACCTTTTTCTACAAGAAGTGTATTTTAACAAATCTTTGCAATTGCGTCTCTATAACCCATTTGGGGAACCCGTTCGGAATGGTGCGGATTATTGCATATTCTCGGGCCTAATAGAGTGAGATGCAGACCTCCGCAAGGAGCATACGATCTCGAAAGATTTAAAATACAATTTTCTTTAGAAAATATAATTTCTATTATAAAAAAAACTTATATTTATAATAAATATAGATATATGTAATTAATATTGAAATATCTATTTATAATATTCCATATTTCCAAGATCCAAGAAAAATATCTCATTTACAAGAAAATACAATACAAATCCAATATTACAAATAAATACCATATATTATGAAATTAGGTTTTATTCACTAGAAATGTCATATTGATAAAATATACATCCATGAAAACTCTAAAGACGATAATAAAATACTTGAGGTGTATTTTGAAAATATAACAAAACTATTTTATATAAAACCCTCTCGAGTTATATTAAATTACAATAAGGACCCTAGTAAACATAGGTTTAAGCGGGACCAGTCTCTTGAGCCTCAGCGAGTCGGAGATATGGGTGCTTGCCTATTTAAGGTAGACACTTAACAAACGGTGTTATCAACACGGTAATTGTCTTTGAAAAAGACACAAATCCTGCCGTCCATGTGCAGCAATTACCGATAACGCCAAAACCTAATTCAAGATTCAATTTCTTTTCTAATTGTCTGACTAAGACTGAGTCTCAATATAATCAATCTGACTTGAATATGATTCAAGTATATAACACAATTCAATATGAATCTATATATTCAATTTGTTCAATCTATTCAATCTATATTGACTGAACTGAACCATGGATATACCTCTATCTACATGATTCTCCAGTTACACACATTTACTGATATCATGGTTTCGGCAAGTTATCCATCTATACAATTCAATTTACAAGACAATACAATACAAGCAATACAAACAAGATATCGCGGGGTTTATAAGGGGTAGACTGGTATGGAACGTGTTAAAGGTGGTACGAGGTGATCACTTAAGACGTAATTATATCCATGCCATTGTTCCGTGGTATTATCGACGGAGCCTTGTACTCCTGATACCTTAGTCTCCGGGGAAAGTGAGACTTCTCTCGTATACACTGGCATCTTCTATACCAAGCTACAAACAACAGTTTTAACAATATAATACAACTTTAAAAACTACATTCTCTCTCTGTCTATTCTACTTCTCCCTTATCTTTGGGACTTACCGAGCGATTGTTCACTGACGACATTTCTTCTCTTTCTTCTTTGGAATGTTGTCAGGTGGATCGGACCTTCAGGAGATCGAGCCCACCAGCGAGAACTTGGATCAGCTAGCTTTCGACCAGGAGTTTTAGTTGTACATTTCACTTCAGTATTTTCATTTCTGTTATGCCACTGTTTAGGCATCGCTTTCAGTCCATGTATTTACTTTTCCATTCTACTGTAAAAGGAATGTTATATAAATAAAGTTGTTGTTTATTCACATTTGTCTCTTGTGTTCATTTTCCTTTATATTGCTTAGATACGCTTAGCGTGTTTACTTCTGAGTAAATACGTCGCGGGCCTCGTCGCGTCCCCTTCACCGTACACCAGGAAGCAGGGTGTGACAGGTTTTGTTGGTGGCCCATGCAGGTCAGAACTGTATGGAAGCCTACCATGCAGTTCGGTTCTGCGTGGACAACCTAAGTAATATAACACAAGAACCAGCAACTGAAAACATTCTTAACAATTCATATTCCTTGAATCTTATCATTTTATATACTTTGAATCTATCCTAAACCAAAATTTTCTTTCAAGGTTATGGATTCCCCAAACAACACCAGCATGAATGTTAACAACACTCCCCCACCACTACCACTCACACCTACCATCGCTGCTCCGATCAACGAGCAGACGATTCTGCTTGAGGCAATCCGCAGCCTCCTGGAAGGACAGCAGCAGCAGACTGCTATTCTCTTGAACCGTCCAGAAGTGGAAGCACCCGTAGTGAAGCAATTCCGGGCACTGCACCCTAAGAACTTTTCGGGAAAAGATAGCCCTCTAGAAGCAGAGGAATAAGCTCAATGCATTGAGGATGACCTGGCAGCGGCACAAGTGCCAGAGATAGCTTGGGTTCGTGTTGCGAAGTTACAGCTCACGGACAATACATGGGTTTGGTGGAAGGCGGAAGAAAGTCGTCTTGATTAACCCATCGAATGGAAGACTTTCCGCGACATGTTCGATGCAAAGCACTCCTCTGAGACTGCCCACTTTGATATGGATCAGCAGTTCATCCATCTGCAACAAGGTTCAATATGGACCAAATCTGTAGATGAGTATGATTCTGAGTTTACCATGCTCAGCAGGTTTGCAGCCCATCTCATACCGACTGCTGAGATCAGGGCTAGAAGATTTCAGTAAGGGTTGGACCCGGAAATCCAAGCTGCATTAGCTACAAGGGATTTCCCAACCCATGATATGGCTTTGAAAGCTGCCCGAAGATATGAAGCAGTGGTGAAGAGGAAGGGCATACCTCAATCTGCCGGAGTGAAGTGTCCTGCCAGCCAGATGGCAGGAGGAGTTTCTTCAAGGCTAACTGTTGAACCAAGGAGACTGGAAGAACCCAATAACCAGCCAAGCCCGGATTTTTGCTTCTATTGCAAGAGGAATGGAAGCTTGTGGCGCGCCAAAGGCCTATGCTTAGCTTGTGGCGCATCCAATCACGGAATTGGAACCTGTCCCAATAGATGCAACTCGGCTCACATACCCATCAACCACCCGCAGCGGCCAGCTATCCAGGCTCCTGCATCCCGTCTTGCACTCCAAGCTCTACCACCTGCACAGCGTACTCACCTATTCCATCAGACACTGAGGAATATGCCTCGAGGGCATAGAAACACGCCCTAAGTGCAGAGGAATATGCCTCCAGTTAGGAGGAATGTACCATGGCGTCAAGCTTTCCTTTTAGCGGCCGAAGAAGCAGAGGCCGTAGACCAAGGTAAACCTGGTAATTTCCTCAACTCTTTTCAAATGTCTCGCATTCTTTCTTTCTTTCTTTCACATATTTTTCATACACTACCAATTGTTCTAGCACCAAACTTTCGTTGAATCTGTTACACTTTCCTTTTACAAATTTCGAGGACGAAATTTTTATAAGGAGGGTAGAATGTAACAACCCTAAATTTTTTGTACAAATTTTTTCAAAAAAATACAGAAAGGGGTACTTGAGCCTGAGCACAAGTCATAAGTTTGATTTGCTTTTGAACAGAAAGAAGAATCTTGTAGCTCATTGGTAAGACCTTACACTGCTGAACAAAAGCACCAGAGTTCAAATCTCATCAGCCACAAT
This sequence comes from Agapanthus africanus, assembly GCA_030015575.1. Taxonomy (NCBI): domain Eukaryota; kingdom Viridiplantae; phylum Streptophyta; class Magnoliopsida; order Asparagales; family Amaryllidaceae; genus Agapanthus; species Agapanthus africanus. The sequence goes on along the minus strand of JASDDO010000022.1, from coordinate 899,812,851 downwards.
ATTTTTATTTAAAATACTTTTAATTTTTTAGAAGCCCAAGAGTCTACATGTGCACAACCCGTAAAATTAAGAGTCACGGCCTAAATAAATATATCCACGAGGCTAGACCAAGCGTCAGGGATACATGGCACCAAGATGAGCCCCGACTCACCCGACTCGAGCCGGCGAAACCCTCGACTTGGCCGGCGCGACTGGTTCGACTCGGTCCAAACCCTAATTTTCTTTAACTCCCTGCATCCTTTGGCCTACCCCACTCTCCCTACACTGTTTAAATTCTCTGCAATTAACCAGAGAATTAAAATACCCCCTTTTAATCCTTTTTAATGCAAATTTAAATGCATTTTTCATCACACCCTAAACCCTAATTTGTTATATAAATACCCACTCCATTTTTCATCCATTCACACTAAAAATTCCCTACAAAAACTATACAAAACTTTCAAGCCTTTTAGTGTGCAAGTGGAGTTAACAAAGGGCGGAGCTCCGCGAACTTCCGACGACAACTCAAGCAGTTTCCGACGACGAAACGACGCACCGGCAACTCCCACCTCTTCCTCTTTCTCTCCTCTAGCCAATCATCCAGTAAGTCCCTACTTCTTCTTCTTTTCTCTATTCTAAAAACATTCAAAACTAAAACCCGACGGAAGCGGAGTTAGTCTGACTTCCGATTCGGTTTTCTTTAAAAACTACATTTTTTCTTAATCAAGATACTTTCATATCATCACATATTATTCATTAAACATTAACAAACTTAATAAAATAAGTTGCACATCAAACTAATCATTTTTTAAACTTTTATTATACTTTTTCAGAAAAATACCCTATAGTTTAGTTTCGACATAAACCATCATAAATCCTTATTATACCTATAGATAGTTCATGAGGTAATGACCTACCTCCTCACAACACTCATATCTAATATAGCACGATAGAATTCGAGAACAAGGATTTGGGAAAACACGACTTTACATATAACTAGCTTCAACTTATAAAACCTTTTTTCTACAAGAAGTGTATTTTAAAAAATCTTTGCAATTGCGCCTCTACAACCTATTTGGGGAACCCATTCGGGATGGTGCTGATTATCGCACATACTCGGGCCTAGTAGAGTGAGGTGCAGACCTCCGCAAGGAGCATACGATCTCGAAAGATTTAAAATACAATTTTCTATAGAAAATGTGATTTCTATTATAAATAAAATTTATATTTTTAATAAATAAATATATATAATTAATATCGAAATATCTATTTATAATATTTATAATATTCCACATTTCCAAGATTCAAGAAAAATATCTCATTTACAAGAAAATACCATACAAATCTAATATTACAAATAAATACCATATATTATGAAATTAGGTTTTATTCACTGGAAATGTCACATTGATAAAATATACATCCATAAAAATTCTAAAGACGATAATAAAATACTTGAGCTATATTTTGAAAATATAGCAAAACTATTTTACATAAAACCCTCTCGAGTTATATTAAATTACAATAAGGACCCTAGTAAACATAGGTTTAAACGGGACCAGTCTCTTGAGCCTTAATGAGCCGGAGATATGGGTGCTTGCCTATTTAAGGTAGACAACTTAACAAACGGTGTTATCAACACGGTAATTGTCTTTGAAAAAGACACAAATCCTGCCGTCCATGTGCAGCAGTTACCGATAACACCAAAACCTAATTCAGGATTCAATTACTTTTCTAATTGTCTGACTCAGACTGAGTCTCAATATAATCAATCTGACTTGAATATGATTCAAGTATATAACACAATTCAATATGAATCCATATATTCAATCTGTTCAATTTATTCAATCTATATTGACCGAACCGAACCATGGATATACCTCCATCTACATGATTCTCCAGTTACATCCATTTACTAATATCATAATTTTGGCAAGTCATCCATTTATACAATTCAATTTACAAGACAATACAATACAAACAATACAAATAAGACATCGCGGGGTTTATAAGGGGTAGACTGGTACGGAACATGTTAAAGGTGGCACAAGGTGGTCACTTAAGACGTAATTACATCCATGTCGTTGTTCCGTGGTATTATCGACGGAGCCTTATACTTCTGATACCTTAGTCTCCGGGAAAAGTGAGACTCCTCTCGTATACACTGGTATCTTTTGTACCAAGCTACAAACAACAGCGTTAACAATATAATACAACTTTAAAAGCTACATTCTCTCTCTGTCTATTCTACTTCTCCCTTATCTTTAGGACTTACCGAGCGATTGTTCACTGACGACATTCCTTCTCTTTCTTCTTTGGAATGTTGTCAGGTGGATCGGACCTTCAGTAGATCGAGCCCACCAGCGAGGACTTGGATCAGCTAGCTTTTGACCCGAAGTTTTAGTTACTTGTACATTTCACTTTAGTATTTTCATTTCTGTTATGCCACTGTTTAGGCATCGCTTTCAGTCCATGTATTTACTTTTCCATTCTACTGTAAAAAGAATGTTATATAAATAAAGTTGATGTTCATTCACATTTGTCTCTTGTGTTCATTTCCTTTATATTGCTTAGATACGCTCAGCGTGTTTACTTCTGAATAAATACATCGTGGGCCTCGCCGCGTCCCTTCACCGTACACCGGGAAGCGCGGCGTGACACCAATGGGCAAACTCATCCAAACCCCTACTGAGTCTGTCCGTGACAATCTCCGTACAGTCCGGTCTGTTCGTCTAAGAGTATTGCATATCGGGTCTAGGGGTGGATAAAGTCAGACCCCTAATAACGCGATATTTCGTGTCGGTATGAAGCCCATCACCAACTGAGAAACTACTGATCCAAATCAGTAATTCTCGTCTACCTTGGCCAAGGATTTCTGGTGATGGCTACCCGTGCACCTCGCGACATCAACCCCGAATACCGGGAGAGGCGAATCCCCGATGATCCTCTCACTACCTCCATGTGGCTCGGGACTGTACCCAACTAAAACCTGTTTGCATGACTCCTTTGAGCCGTGGTAGGGTAGTAATCAAAGCACAGTGGGAACTCACACGAGACAAATGACGATCTCAGATCGACAGACTTACCGGTACACATGTCACCTGGGAACTACTATCTGACAATAGGTATAATACCAACTAGCATGTTTCCGGCGAGTCCATCCTGTGTACTCATAACCCAATGAGCACCTGTATACTATCTTAGATGACAAACTGATACAAATGGCTTGTGAGACCGGCCACCGCCCCTCGTCGGGGTCTCGATAAGTACACACTAGTCTACTATGGAGTATGGATGCCTAGTCTCGATACTCCCTCGACTAGGGACATTTAAGGATGTGCTTATAGACCACCCAGCTTCCACTTATATGATAGCCATCATAATACTTGTAGTTAAGCAAGAATCCTATGGGCTCTATCAACATGTATCAGTGATCTGTAATACTATATAATGCATGTACATGATGATAAAAACAAACCGGATAGCATACTAGAATTTGTTAACCGTAATCAAGAACGGCATCGCTTGGTAGCTAGCCAGTGAGTACGGGTCGGTCCACAGGGATTTTGTGTATTTCCTAATTGTTCTAACGAGTTAATTCTGATTGTTGTCGGATTGATTAAATCTAAAAACTAAGGTTGATCTACACTAGGATTAGAATCTTGCTAGGGTTAGGCTTAGGTTAAGTTTGGAAAGTTAATATTCCTCACCGCTTTCTATGCCCTAAATTAGATCTCTTTAGGAGTTATGGTAATTATTAATAAAGGGGATTGGGACGATCGGGAAAAACGATGTTTCTTTCTCTAGGTCCTTATCCGTCCTTTCTAAATCCTTACCCTAACCTCCATGGAAAACATGCACAACCGGTCTTTTATACTTTGGTATCACCGTTACCTCGTGGGTAGGGTGCCGTAGGGAGCGGTATGTGTATGTATGCATGGAGTCCTAATAATTAATATGTGATAGGCAAGAAAGGGGTGAGAGATTTGCATCTCTCAAACCTTCCCTATTCCTAACCCTAACAAACGAGGAACTACTCGCTCATTAGAGGATCGATAAAAAACATGATTTTTATGAGTTTTCAATTTAAGAGATTAACTATCTAAACTACGGCAGATTAATAAAAAGTTCTAATTTAAATTAAACTAGGGCATGTTCCCCTCCGAAGGATGGCGCACAGGACCGCGATGTCCTCACGCTGAGATTCGGGGCAGATGCTATTTGGTTTTATCCGTCCACCTCTCCGAAGATGCCAAGTTGATTTATGGCACCATGTATCGGAGGTTTAGACGGATGCGGCCGATGTAGCAGACTTTGTCAGATTCCCCCTCGCTTGAAGGGTTTTTGATTGTGGGGACGCTCTTCCCTGCAGGCGCAAGCCCCTGCAGTTAATTACGCTACCGCATCGCGGTAACAACTTTCTCCTTCTCTGGAATTTCACTTCGTATCGTGTGTGTTTGTTTTGTTTGTGGTTGCCCGTGGATTGTATACGGAGACTGAATAATGCCGTCGCCCGTAGGACGTGGACTAGTCCAAATCCGTATTTACTTAGATTTGGGTTTGGTGTTTTTAGCTTAAGGATGCATTAGTCGCGTTGCGGCTAAGATCAACTTAAACGTTCGTTAAGGATACAATAGTCCTGTTTGAGACTAAGATCAACTTAACGTGATAATCCATTTAATATCTGGCCATCGGGACTCGTCACCTCTCTAACGTCGTTGAAGGATTACAACGGCAGGTGTCAGAGGAGTTCAGAGATGTACCCTTGAACCAAAGTCGATTTGGAGTTTTATAGTCTATTTAAATGTTTAAGGATACGTTAGCCGTATTTGGGGCTAAGATCAACTTAAACGGGACCGTTTAGATCCGGCAAAAGAGCATTTGGGAGCTCTATTGTTCCAGTTTAGAGACGTAGTGGTCCATGTTCCAGTTTAGGGACGTGGTGGTCCACCATTAGTTTAGGGACGTTTCGGTCCAACATTAGTTTAGGGACGTTTCGGTCCACGAGTTTAAGGACCCCGCAGTCCGTATTGATGTGTGGTCGTTAGGACCCGTCACCTCTTTGACGTCGTTGAGGAATTACAACGATGGATGTCAAAGGAGTTCGGAGATGTACCCTCGAACCGGATATAAATTGATTTGAGAGAGAGCATTTGTGCTCAGTTCAATTTAATTTAAGGACTTACGGCCAGAATTGGGCTAAGTCCAGTTGAAAATGTTCAACATTTTATTTATTTTTAGTCCATTAGACCTGTGCTAGGGCTTTGCCCACACTTAAATAATTCATTGCATTACTTCTACTTTCTTGTTTGGGCTCTGCCCATAAAAGATGCAGAGCATCAATTTATTTTGGGCTCTGCAAGGCATCTGCATAGCATTTTATTATTTTTGTTTGGGCTTTGCCCATTTATAAATGATGCAGAGCATCAATTTAATTAGGCCTGTTTGGTCTTTTAATTGGGCTTGGCCCTGCATTGCATTTGTTAGGCGCTTTGCGCCACTCACTGAGTGCAAGCGCTTGTGGTGAAGACACGTGTCATGCTCTGGTGAGCGCAAGCGCAACAGTGCAGTGCGCTGCGCTAGTGCGCTGCGCTGTTGCGCTGCTGACACGTGGCGCGCTCTGGTGAGCGCAAGCGCAACAGTGCAGTGCGCTGCGCTAGTGCGCTGCGCTGTTGCGCTGCTTACACGTGGCGCGCTCTGGTGAGTTGCGCCAACTCCAGAGAGCAAAGCTCTTATTTCGTAGCGCAAGTGGTTTAGATGCTGACACGTGGCGCTCTTCCAAGAGCGCAACAGCGCAGTTTGCAAGTGCAAAGCACCAAGAATCTTTTAGATTCAAGAACAGAAGTGCAAAGCACTATTTGGTTTCTTGATCTAATTTAAATCAAAGAAAAATAAGTTTTTTTTTCTTGTTTTTCTTGTCTCAGAGAACCAAAGGTTCATGAAAAGTGCAAAGCACTATTTTTATTTTATTTTTATTAAAGATCATTGACCTTGTTTTTAGATCTATGATCTGTTCCTACGAGAACTTTCTCTTTTTTCTAAAGGTTTTTACCTTTTTTTATTCTTGAGGAGTTTCTCAGAGTTCTCTTCTCTCCTTCTTTTTTTTTTAGAAAGATGTTGATGTCTTTTAATTGAGCCCTAGGGTCCTTTTTATAGTGCCCATAAATTAGTTAAATTTGTTAAAGAGGCCTTCCTCTGAGTGATTTGGGGAATTTTCCCCACCGTTGGATCTTTGATCCAAGGGCTTCTGCTTTGCAGAAGAAAATCTTCTTGTTTTAACAAGAACAGAAAAGATTTCTTAAAATTTTAATTCTGTTCGGCGCAGATACCCTAGCGCGTGATACGTGTCGCGCAGCGCACAGCGCAGCGCAACTGCGCTAACGCATCTGCGCTGACACGTGTCGCGCAGCGCACAGCGCAGCGCAACTGAAGCGTTGCTTCCTTTAATAGAGCTTTGCTCTGATTGGGTGCGCCTTCTTGGACGCTGTGCTGACGTATCAGCGCCTAACATGTGGCGCGTTGCGCCCGAAACTTGAAGCGTTGCTTCAGAATTTTGAATTTTGAATTTCAACAGAGCTTTGTTCTGATTGGGCGAAACAAATGCCCCCCCCACCGTTGCGCTCACGTGGCGCACACGTGAGTGCAGCGGTGGCAAAATCCTGATCGTTGGATCAAGGGGTGAGCTCAAGGGGCGCAAGCGCCTTATAAATAGGACCTCTGGCCCTTAGAAAAATCTTACCGTTTTAAGATTTTTGATTTCAACAGAGCTTTGCTCTTTCTTAAGAACTTCAGAGCTTTGCACTTTCTTAAGAACTTCAGAGCTTTGCTCCTTCCCAAAGTTAGAAACTTTAGATAAAAATCAACTTAAATCAAATTAATTTAAATTAATCTTAACCAAAGAGCTTTGCTCTCACAGATCTTTTGATCTAAAGAAATCCCCATTGGGGTTTCATAAACAGAGCTCTGCTCTTAAGAACTTATAGATCTGTAGAGATCTTGTTCATGGGTTCTAACCCATGAACAGAGCTTTGCTCTTTGAATCATCTGTAGATCTTTTAGATCTGAAAAAATAAAAAAAATTCACAAGTTTTTTCATGGATTTTCCAAGATTCCAAAAATTCTAATTCTTTTAGGTGTAACATTTTCTGATGGACTATAGAGCTATGCTCTTTTAAGGAATCTTATTTCTCTGAGACCAGAGTTTGACAAGTGTCACTCTGTGACAGAGCTTTGCTCTGAAAGAGGAGATTTTCTCCTTGTCTCTAGGGATTCTCCCCCCTTTTTTATAAATAGGAATGTTTTCCTGGGGACCAACTGACAATCTCATCCAATGATAAGGTTGTCTTATTAACTGACGTATTGTCATCCAGATTTTGTGGGTCCCCCTTCGGTCTCCTATCCACTGCACTGCTGTGTGGTGTAATTAATTAATTTTAATTTAATTAATGCATTCCCTTCTCCCTTTTTTTTTAAACGCCAAACGTTGGAATTACAACACTAACGACTAAATTGTTCTTTTGCAGCGATCATGTCTCTAGACACTTCATTCCCGTTCGTCCGCTCGGAGGAGGGATTTCCTGAGGCACCCTCGGACCGTCAGGTCCTGACCATGATTAAGGAGTACGACCCGGAATACAAGAGTCTCCACCTTTGGGGATCGTGGTATAATCAGATCATCATGGGCCGCCGGAGCTTCACATGCGCGGTGCCGTCGGAACCCATCACGGCGATTCACTATGCCACCCCACCCTCGGTGCAGTATGCCGTGGAGATGGTGGATTGGACCGCAAACAGCTTTCTTCATCCCGCTATGGATGCGGTTCCGGTCCAACGTCCTATGGTCTTGGATATCCTAGGACGTCGTATCTGTCAGGGCGAGGCGAGACCCTGGGGGCAATCATATAACATAGGTCTGATCCCCCGCCATCCGATTGGCTACCTGCCGTGGGCCCGATACATCCTGTCGACGAAGAAGTCGCAGTTGATAAGATTAGGATTGTACCCTGCGGTTTACGTCTCTCTCTTCCAGTATCCCACGCTCCCCACCTGGTGGTTTAAGGCTTTCCTGGAGCAGTGGAACATTCCCACCCACACTTTCCTTGCCATGGATCGGGAAGTGTCCATCTCTTTGGAGGAATTCGCGGAGGTATCCGGCCTACCAGTCATGGGGGAACACTATGAAGAGCTGCTCTCGACAGATGAGTACGTCTTCGGTGCCAAGACGATGATAAGGGGAATCACGCCGGAAAACGCCGTTCAACACCAATTCCCGAGCCTGATCAAGGTGTTGAACATCTACGAGTCCCTTTTTATCGAACATGGGAGTCGGGGGGTTAACTTTGAGGACTTCATTGCTCGTTTCCTTCGTCCAAGTGTCATTTCATCGGGATCTGTCAAGTTTGCCACCCTTGAGGACCCTTTCGGTTTAGGTTTGGATAACCTGCCGGCGAATGAAGTAGGCCAAAAGGATTTTTTTCTTCCTAACTTCCCGACCATGTCTTTTGCAGAAATTGCGTCCCGTGGAATGGATGAGGAGGCCTTCTTCTTAGGATTTCTCGGACTGTGGCTGAGTTGGTTCGCGATCCCAATGCATTCTCATCGCATGCGGCCTTCCGTCTTCTACCCAGCCTACCGAATGGTCATCGGGGTAAAGGTGGCTGTGGGGATTGCTAGCTTGGCGCACCTATATCATGGCCTTAGCCGAGCAGCGGATGCCAATGAGCCCGGGGTACTGCACGTGGTCTTCCCAATGCACTACTTTGCATCGTGGCTCGAACTACACACGGCGGGTGTCTTTGGCATGCATAAAAGGCCTTCATTCTTTGACAAGTGCGGTTTTCCTCGCATTATACAGTTGATTGGCTCATCAATCGTGACCCCCTCACCACGGAACGCCAGGGGTTTACTGCTTCGCCCTCACACCATTGGAGTTGGGATGTCCTTCATTGACAAGGTATTAACCATTGGAAAAGCGTCCACCTCTGCGGTGCGACCATTACAGGATTCCTTTAAGGATGGAGCTTCAGTGTTGACGGCCCGGGAGACCCTCCACTTGTATTCTATTAGACCGGGCTTCTTAGTTTTCAGGCAGGGCGGTGCGGCAATCTTCATGAGATATAACCCGCATCGTTTCGCCCAACAACTGGGCTACGATCAAGGGGTACCCTTAGAAGCTTTCTTACTGGAACCTGCTGCCAATGAAGAAGGTATGGAGAATGCATTACATCACTTTATGCGCCTGAACACGGGTTCTCGTTTTTTTATCAGCACGCCGGCCTGCGCTCCACGACTCCTTAATGTATATAAAGAGTTGTACAATCATGCGACGGGGGCCGTTATAAAGGAGGAGAGGCGAGTGTTGATCGACCGCAAAGAAGCACCTCCCGACACCGACCGTAATGCTCCCTTAATGCCAAGGACCCCGGTGGTTGCTCCTTTAAAAGATGCCGGGGGCAGACCATCGCGTGCGCAAAGTCATCCACGTGAGCTGCCGCTCCCTGATATCATAAATGCGCCTCCCGCACCCTGTGCTCCAGTGGAGACAGTGGTTGTACCCTCGCCAGAGTCTGGCGTGGGTGCGGACATTGGGACCCGTCGTCCCAAAGTGGCTGCTAAATGGAAGTCGATCCCCCGTGAGCCTAGGGTCGGAGGGCAAAAGAAAAAGAAGTCGCTCTTCGCTGCGGACGTCGTGTTCGGTCAGGAACCCCATGCTCCCTATGCCGAGGGCCTGATCGAATACGGGACTAACGAAGGATTAGTGATGCCGCCGCCAGACGATACAGACTTGGAGGCTGCTCTCGAAGCTTCAGCATGGTTGGCGAGGCGTGACGTGTGGCTAGCTAAGCTAGCGCAATCAGGTAACTACTAGTCGCCTTTTCTTTATTGCAACATATCCTCTTCATTGCCTTTGACTAACGCTTTTCTTTTCTTTCTTCCAACAGGCATCACTGATGAAGAAGCCATCGCCGCTTCTTTGAAGACTTTCCAGGAGGAGGAACGTCTTAGAGCGTCTATGGGCCTTAGTAAGTTTTAATCCATCAAGTCTCCATCTCCCTCGTGTTATGGTCGATCTAACCTCTCCCTTTTTATTGCAGAAACCTCAATGCCGTTCCCACCAAGCGACGCAGATGTTTTACCAGCTGCCGATGTTCCCGCTTCCTCTGGGCCACCGCAGGAGGTTCGTCTTGAAGAGCCGATGAAGGATGCCTTAAAGGCTCTGGAGGCATCCCTGAACGAGGATGACGACGCCTTGAAGGAGGCGTCACAAAGGTCCATCGCGACAGCCCGGGAAGAAAGGAAGCGGCTGAGGCGTGAGGCGAAGGCGCGCAGGGCTGCCTTGGCTATAGGAGCGGGTCCCAGCACCGCCCCTCATGCTGATACTCCATCTGAAGAGGCCCATGTCGCCCTATCCACTGCCCGCAGAGAGGTGGCGCGCGCAGTTCGGAACGCAAACGGTAAATCCGCTTCAGGTAATATTTCTCTCAGAGTTTTTGTTATAAGGATTTTTAATGTCATTGGTGATTATATCCCTTATCTTGCAGGGCCAAGTCCGATCGAGGGGGAGGCGGAAACCGTTGATCCCAAAGAAACAGAAGAGGCGGTACCTGCTGAACTCGAGCCGACGGTAGGCAACGTCGTTGTGGCTTCGGAGCCTGAGGTGGAGGTCGAGGGGCCTGCGGCCGAGAAGGTCATTGATGCCGAACCTGAAGCGGTGGCAGATGATATGATCATTATAACTGAACCGAGGGTGGTGGCGGACGAGGCGCTCGAGGCCGGCGATCTCGTGGTGATGGTGGACGATACAACCGCGACTACTGAACCTGAGAGAGTAGTGGGTGAGGTAGCCATGATTCCCGAGGACGAGTCAACCACTCCTTCTCTGGAATCTGGCAATACTCCAGTCATAGCCCTCCCCGTCTATGGTCCTCCACCGTCTCCAGGTCTCGCGAGCACCACGACGGTTCCCATTGAGTCAGGTGATGAGGCCACGGGCGGTGGTCTCATGTCAATAGAGGAGGGAATCGCCTCTGTTTCAGCCGGCAGCTCATCAGGTAAATCCCAAGTTGCTATCTTTTTTTTATCTTACAATCCTTTCTGACAAATTCGCATTTGTTGTAATGCAGGTGCAGCCAGTGCCGATGCCCCACTGCTCGAGGGAGCGCCTTCAACGACTGCCTTGGCGGTGGTCACCTCTCAACCCTCTCTCATACCCTCGAAGATGTTGGAAGGTATGGGTTTGTAATTTATTAATCTTATCTTCCAGACGCATAATTTGTGTACTAAAGTTATACTGTTGTGTCTTTCAGGAGTGCTTTTTGACCATCTTTATCAAGTGTTGCTCCCACACTTCTCCTTCCCATCTGAATTCGCCTCCCCCTCTGGTGGCGCTGGTGAGTACCGTTCCCGATTGATATCTTTGTTTTTTCAGTGGTAGAATTATTTCTAACTCTCTCTTGTCCTGACCGCAGTGTTACAAATCGAAGGGGGAGAAGAAAGATCGGTTGCGCCACCGGCCCTTCCGGCCTTGCCACCTGCTTCAACCGGTATAGTAAACTATCTTATCAATGACTTTCTCCGCATCTATTGAATCATCATCTAATCACATTTTGTCCTTTTCAGCTATCGTTCCAGTCTCGGTGCCTTTCGAGTCTCGCATTACAATACCGGGCGGCCCTTCCCAGAGACGTCCGTCCTCAAAAGGTGCGGCGAATAGTCTGCGCATGTTGAGCGACTACATCGAGGAACTCGACGTCGAGGCTCCTACATCTGCTGAGGACTTCGCTACGACGGTTAACCCGATGTTGTTGATATTTGCCACCTTCCATGACAAGGGCATTGTCACCTCTTGGGTTAACTATTGTCGGGAGATTGAGGCTCGCCTTCATCAGCTGGAGTCGATGCGCCTATCCCCTGAGACTTTGGCCGTGAGCACTCAACGGGGAGCATGGCTCGAGCAAAGCACTTCTTATTTCCGTCATTTGGAACAAGAAGCAGCTTTGAGGCTGAAGGAGTGCCAAGAATTTTCAAGCGAAACTGCTCGCCTGCGTGCTGAAGTTAAGGCAAACGCCGCTGAGGTAAAGGCCGTCTTCGAGGGCCTTCTGGAGCGCATATCAAATGGGCTGAGACTGAAGCGGGCACTTGATGTCGCCGAGCATGACACTCCAGGCCGTGAAGCTGCTCATCAGGCCGTCAGGAATCAGCTTGCATCTGTCGCACAGCAACGGGCCCAAGTAGGGACGGCGTTGGCAGTGGTGGCCAATCAGGAAAAGGCATGGAAGGAAGTGTACGAACAACTGATAAAGCTACTTAAGACGCTTCCTTCCCAATAGCTGCCTTTGTATCAATGTATTTGTAAAATTTTCCTTTTAAATAATATGTATCCATTCTTTATTCTTTTGTACGATTCATCTTGTATTTGATTGAAGTCAATGAATAAAGATACACATTTTCTTTTTGCAATGTCTTGTACTATCTTTGCTTTCTCCTTTTGTATCATGATGTTTTCGATGAACCTAATTGGCCGATAACTTAATTTCTCCAAGAGATAGCGATGGCTTAGGCCGCAGGTTCAGATCTGCCGCCTAAGACTTTTCAACTCTATGAGCCGTGAGGGTCTCATAGAGACTTTTCTCCCTACGGATCGAGAGGATCTCGTAGGTGGGTTTTTCTCCTTAGGAATAATGAGGATCCCTAAGTGTGGTTTTCTCTTATAAGTCGTAAGGATCCTACAAGAGAATTTTTCCCTCTTATGAGTCGAGAGGACCCGTAAGCGGTTGTTTCCCTCCTTGTCGAAACTCGACTTTGGAGAGTGAGACCCATGAATAGTATGCAAGAGACCATTTTGGATTGACTTGCAGGGTCCCATTGTTCAGAAAGCAAGTTTTTTAGTCACTGCTGCCTGAGGCTTCATCTTGCGCGTTGAGACGAATCGGGAATTCTCCCGCGGAGACACTGATGGCTCTGCGAGTTGACGTAGATCAGGAGGCTCTCGTCATGGAATGTTTGTATCCGTGAGTCAAGGAGTTTTGCTAGGGATTATTTGTTTCCCAAGCGCCAAGGATAATTTGTTTCCTTGGGGTTTGAAACGAGTCGAAGATTTACCACGGAGGCACTGGTGGCTCTGCGAGTCGACGCAGATCAGGAGGCTCTCGTCAAGGAGTGTTTGTATCCATGAGTCGAGGAGTTTGCTAGGGATTATTTGTTTCCCAAGCGCCAAGGATTATTTATTTCCTTGGGGTTTGAAACGAGTCGAGAATTTCACACGGAGGCACTGGTGGCTCTGCGAGTCGACGCGAATCAGGAGGCTCTCGTCAAGGAGTGTTTGTATCCGTGAGTCGAGGAGTTTGCTAGGGATTATTTGTTTCCCAAGCGCCAAGGATTATTTATTTCCTTGGGGTTTGAAACGAGTCGAGAATTTCACACGGAGGCACTGGTAGCTCTGCGAGTCGACGCGAATCAGGAGGCTCTCGTCAAGGAGTGTTTGTATCCGTGAGTCGAGGAGTTTGCTAGGGATTATTTGTTTCCCAAGCGCCAAGGATTATTTGTTTCCTTGGGGTTTGAAACGAGTCGAGAATTTCATACGGAGGCACTGGTGGCTCTGCGAGTCGACGCGAATCAGGAGACTCTCGTCAAGGAGTGTTTGTATCCGTGAGTCGAGGAGTTTGCTAGGGATTATTTATTTCCCAAGCGCCAAGGATTATTTGTTTCCTTGGGGTTTGAAACGAGTCGAGAATTTCACACGGAGGCATTGGTGGCTCTGCGAGTCGACACGAATCAGGAGGCTCTCGTCAAGGAGTGTTTGTATCCGTGAGTCGAGGAGTTTTCTAGGGATTATTTGTTTCCCAAGCGCTAAGGATTATTTGTTTCCTTGGGGTATGAAACGAGTCGAGAATTTCACACGGAGGCACTGGTGGCTCTGCGAGTCGACGCGAATCAGGAGGCTCTCGTCAAGGAGTGTTTGTATCCGTGAGTCGAGGAGTTTGCTAGGGATTATTTGTTTCCCAAGCGCCAAGGATTATTTGTTTCCTTGGGGTTTGAAACGAGTCGAGAATTTCACACGGAGGCACTGGTGGCTCTGTGAGTCGACGCGAATCAGGAGGCTCTCGTCAAGGAGTGTTTGTATCCGTGAGTCGAGGAGTTTGCTGAAGACACTGGTTTCTTCAGAGTTGGACTGAACCGTCGAGATTTGGCTTCGTCTTCTGGCAGAGCCTGTTGGGAAAGTATGGTTCCCTCTTTGTTTATGCCCTTGGATTGTATACAGGGATTGATGTGATCTTAACTGTAGGGCCAAAGTTTTATCATCATTTTTTTTGTTTTATCTCCGCGACGCTCTATCATTTCAGCTTTTATATCGCGAAGGTCGCGATTGCCCAATCATTTCGGCTATTTTTCGCGGTGCCCAATCATTTCGGCTATTTATTTTATTTTTACTCGCTGCTTTTTATTGCGAGTTGCCCAATCATTTCGGCTATTTATTTTATTTTTACTCGCTGCTTTTTATTGCGAGTTGCCCAATTATTTCGGCTATTTTGCATGCATACATTTTTACTCGCTGCTTTTTATTGCAAGTTGCCCAATCATTTCGGCTATTTTGTATGCATGTGCGGCCTACTGGCTTTCCGCCGTAAACCGATTTCGGCATCAACACCGCTACAACTGGGATATTACCAGGAGCGAATCATCATCTGCCTCTGTCGATATCGAACAAAGCTGGCTTAGCGACCAGGGTTAGGGTCCTGTCGGCTAAGGCTTTTGACTTCATGAGCCGTAAGGGTTTCACGAAGTTATTTCTCCCTACAAGTCGTGAGGATCTTGTAGGTGTATTTTCTCCGTAGGACTCGTGAGGATTCCTAAGTGTTCGTTTTCTCTGTAAGTCGTAAGGATCCTACAGGAGGGTTTTCTCCTCATAAATCGAGAGGATTTACAAGGGTTGTTTACCATGCGAACATATCCCCAGTCACGGATGAGACTTGGTTAGGGAAATGTTTATTCGCGCCCGTGGATTGTATACAAGGGTTAGTATTGAGCCACTTGTAGGGCAATATAGAAAGTTGTGGGGGTTGCTTAAGCACAGGTTTAGGTTTCTGTAACTTAAGACTTCCAACTCTTATGAGCCGTGAGGGTCCCATAAGAGAGTTCTCCTTACGAGTCGTGAGGATCTCGCAAGTGTATTTTCTCCTTAGGAATCGTGGGGATCCCTAAGTGTGTTGCTCCCTTGTGAGTCGTAAGGATCTCACGGGGGTGGTTGTTCCTTTACAAGGTCGAGAGGACCCTATAAGCGGTCTCTAACGAGGTTGCGCCCTTTCAGGTTTTCACAAACACTCGCCGGTAGTCCTGCTGTTTTTACTCACGGAGCCCTTTCGGGTTTTCATCCGTGCCCATTTTGCTTATGGACGTACCGCTTTTTTTTATTCTTTTTATTTTTATATTTTTTTTACGAGGTCGCGCCCTTTCGGGTTTTCACGAACACTCGCCGGTAGCCCTGCTGTTTTTACTTACGGAGCCCTTTCGGGTTTTCATCCGTGCCCTTTTTGCTTATGGACATACCGTTTTTTTTTATTTATTTTTATATGTTTTTTTTATATCTCGTCAGCCTAAAAGATGCTGCGGTAGTAGTTTAAAAACGTTTCGGTCTGCTATTAGTTTAAGGACATTTTGGTCCGACATGGAGAAGGCTGGCTACTGCTTATGAAGCTTGAGCTTAGGAAGATAGCGAGCGGACATAGTCGTCGTCATCTACCATTGACCTAGGCTGTAGCTCATTAAACATAGTATTTCTTTAGGAAGCGACCGTTTATTGGCCTGAAAGGCCTTTCACCGTGCATGTCTATGAGTAGATAGGCCCCGCCCTGGTAGACCTTATCTATGACGTACGGGCCTTCATAGTTTGGCTCGAATTTTCCCCGCTTGGCGCGATTGGGGATCATAGGCCTTTTGACCACTAGCACAAGCTTGCCTTGGCGGAATGTCCTCGGTCAGGTCAATCTTTCATATGAGCACGTCATCTTTGCTTTATAGGCCTCCAGATTTTGTTGCGCCATGAGTCGTGTTTCTTCAAGGGCGTCAAGCTCCTCAAGCCGAAGGTGAGCATTTTCTTCGTCCGTCAGCTCGTAATGGACTGCCACTCGTAGAGAGGTAACTCTATCTCGAGGGGGAGTACTGCTTCTGTCCCGAATACTAACGCATATGGTGTTGCGTTCGTGGCCGTTTTAAACGTAGTTCGATATGCCCAGAGAGCCTCTTGCAGTCTTTCGTGCCAGTCTTTCTTATTTCGCGACACTGTTTTCTTCATGATCTTCGTCAAGGTCTTGTTGAAGGCCTCAGCTAGACCGTTAGCTCGCGGATTATAAACCGAGGAATATCTCCAATCTATATTGTATTGTTGCGCTAAGCGACTGATCTTGTGGCTTCTGTAGGCCGGCCCGTTATCGGAGATGATCCGTCTTGGCGTTCCAAACCGGTATATGATGTGCGTCTTGAAGAAGTGGAGGATATTTTCCGTCTTCACTTCTCTTAACGGTACTGCTTCTGCCCATTTGGAGAAGTAGTCAGTCGTCGCCAGGATGAAACGATGTCCTCTAGACGATGCTGGTTCGATGGGGCCGACTATGTCAGTTCCCCACATTTCGAACGGCCAGCTAGTCACCGTTGGATGTAATGGGTTTGGATGCTGATGGATGAAGTCCCCATGAATTTGGCATGAGTGGCACTGCTTCGCATATTCGAGGCAATTCTGAATCATCGTGGGCCAATAGTAGCCCATCCGTTTGATTTTCAACTTCATCTTTGGGCCCGCTTGGTGAGAACCGCAGAGTCCGTCGTGAACTTCCTGAACGACTCTTTTCGCCTCGTCAGGTCCTAGACATCTCAGCCACAGAGAATCAAACGACCTCTTGTACAGAGTGTCATTGACAAAGGCGAAAGACAGAGCTCGTTTCATAAG
This sequence comes from Agapanthus africanus, assembly GCA_030015575.1. Lineage (NCBI taxonomy): Eukaryota > Viridiplantae > Streptophyta > Magnoliopsida > Asparagales > Amaryllidaceae > Agapanthus > Agapanthus africanus. The sequence continues at coordinate 899,795,930 of JASDDO010000022.1, read as the reverse complement.
CTGATGTCTTGTGGACGCTTCTTCGGGCATTCGGTGGGACTTAAAGTAGTCTATGAAGATTTCCCTCCAATCCTCGGCCTTTTCCCGGTCTTTTATTTGTAGAGCCATCTGCTCGCTCGCTCCTTTTTCTTCGGATGATTCCGGAGATATTTCTATTGGGGCAAGCACCCGACGGCTTTGCACCATGATTCTAACGTCATCGAGGTTGTCGTCAGCCAGTTCTTTAGCAAGTTTGGCCAATGCGTCTGCTTTGCTGTTTTCCGCGCGCGGTATGTTTTCCAAAGTATAGGAGGGAATTTGAGTCAACAGTTGTTGCACTTTTTCGCCGTACTTTACCAATTCTGGTTTGCATGTTTGGTAGTCGCCGTTTATTTGATTAACGACCAGTTGAGAATCCCCGTATATGAGGAGGTTTTCAATTCCCATGTCAATGGCGATCTCGTGGCCTGCTATCAGAGCTTCATATTCGGCTTCATTATTTGTCCTCGGTTCTGTTAGGGAGAAAGCAAAGCGCATTATCCCTCCTTGTGGAGTCACAAAGATGAGTCCTACCCCCGATTTGATTATAGGGGTACTTTGTTTGCGCTTCTTTACGGAAGATGCTCCATCGAAATAGAGCTCCCATCGGGTATCACCACCGTCGATCGCATCAAACGCATGTTCGTTTGGAAGATCGCAATTTAGAGGAGAATCGGCGGGTATGGGATGCTCAGCGAGGAAGTCGGCGATGGCCTGGCCTTTCACTGCCTTGAGAGGTTGATACGTGATCGAGAACTCCATCAAGAGTAGGGCCCATTTAGCGAGTCGTCCCGTCAATATGGCCTTTGACATCAACTATTTAAGGGGGTCCACCTTTGAAATGAGACGGACCTCATGCGCCAACGCGTAGTGCCTGAGCTTTGTTATCGCGAAGATCAACGCCAGGCAGTGTTTTTCGATGGGGGAGTAGTTGCTTTCTGCCCCCAGTAGAACTCGACTTAAGTAGTAGAGTGCTCTTTCTTTCCCTTGATCGTTCTCTTATGCCCATAATGCGCCTAAAGAACCTTCGAGGGCAGTTGTATAAAGGATGAGAGGTTTCCCCTTAACCGGAGCAGCCAACACTGGAGGGTTCTGCAGGTATTGCTTGATCTCATCGAGTGCGCTTTGGCATTTTTGATCCCAGATGAATGGAGTTCCTTTCTTCATCAGGTGACTGTAAGGGCGACACTTGCCTGAGAGATTGGCTATAAATCGCCGTACGTATGCGAGCTTCCCTTAGAGCGACCGTAACTGTTTAAGAGTCCTCGGCGGAGGCATTTCCATGATCGCCTTGATCTTGGACGGATCTATTTCGATACCCCGGTGTCGGACGATGAATCCTAAGAATTTGCCCGAGGAAACTCCGAATGCACACTTAAGAGGGTTCATTTTCAAGTTGTATTGCCGAAGGCATTGGAATACGGTCTTCAAATGCTCGAGATGTTCTTCGTATGATTTACTTTTAACCACGAGATCGTCGATATAGCATTCGACGATTTCATGTATAAGGTCATCGAAGATCTTTGTCATGGCCCTTTGATAAGTGGCACCGGCATTCTTTAAACCGAAGGGCATCACTTTATAACAGAATATACCTAGAGGGGTTCTGAAGGCAGTGTGCTTCTGGTCTTCTGAATGCATCTTTATCTGATTATACCCTGATGAGCCGTCCATAAAGGAGAAAACTTCATGAGTGGACATGTTGTCTATCATCAGCTCGGTGACTGGCACTGGGAAATCGTCCTTCGGGCAAGCTTTATTAAGATCGCAGAAGTCTACGCATATGCGCACCGTCCCATTTTTCTTCATCACCGGGACGATGTTAGCGATCCATTCGGGGTATTGAACCTCCTGGATAAAGCCAGAGTCGATCAGCTTCTTGACCTCGGCATTGATACTCATCTCGAGCTCGAGTCGCATTCTCCTCGGTGCCTGTTTGACTGGCTTGACGTCCGGGGATATCGCCAATTTATGCACGGCAATTTCTGGATCTAGTCCCGGCATTTCGGAATAATTCCACGCGAAGCAATCTCTATGCTGTAGAAGCACGTCTTTTAACGCAACTACCCTTTCTTCAGATAGTAGCTCGCTGATGAATGTCGGTCGCGGATCGTCTGCTGATCCCAACTCAATTTTCTTAAGGTTATCTGCAGTGGTATGGATTCCATCTTCCAGTTCTTTCGGCGCTGGTAGGAAATCTGAGATTACCTCATCGTTGTTGTTTTTGAAGCACCGGGGAAGGTCATCCATGTTCTCGGGCTCTTCTTTTGATATCTTTATCACGTGACAAGTACGAATTCGCTTCCAATCCCAATGCGGAACTGGCTCTTCTTTCGTGGCCTTGGGCTCGTGCTTCTGTGGCGGCGTTACCTTCCAGTTGTCAGACAGAGCGAACTTGCCGAGCTGGTACTGATCTTCGACCCAATTCTTAAAGGTGAAGTAGTCTTCGAGCGGGTGCCCTATTACTCGATGGTAAGAGCAATAGTTTGGGTCAGAGACTTCGCTTGCTTGTTCGGGGTGTTTGGACTCCGGCAGCGCGAGCATCTGATGTTTTAGAGCAAGCTCAAATATCCTCCTCGTCTTATCCCGAGGAAAAGAGTATGATCGACTCATTTTCTTCATGAGGGATAGATCAATAACGCTCGCCTCCCGTTTGCGTGACTTCTTAGCCCTGCTTTGTTGCTGTTGAGCGCCTTTTTGGCCTTTCGACTTATTTCTGCTTTTGCGCTGAGCCTTCTTTATAACAGGTTGACAAGGAGCGGCATTTTCATCCTTTACGGCCTGTTGGAGAAGGCGTTGCGTCTTGTCTTTCTCGTAGATGACCATTTCGCGGTTATGATCGTCTCGGACTTTTTGACCAGCTTTCTTTATAAGTTCGTCCATTTGTTCCTCGAACGACGGACTGGGCTCCTTTGCATCTGGAACTTTCACTGGCTTAGGATTAGCGTCCTCCCATTGAGCATCCGTCGCTTCATCAAGGTTATACACGACGTAGCAGCCGGGTAGTAACTCTCGTTTCTTTGACCTGATGTATCCAAGCCCAATTGTTTCCATTTTCCCATTAGGCAGTTTGCGTTGAGTCCCGGGAACGTTCCAGACTTTGTCATAGAACTTGGCTTTCCGAATGGTCTGCTTGAAGGATATCCCCTGGCGTTTCAGCAGCTTCTTGAAACCCTCTGTATAATATCTGGGAAGACGGATAGGCTGAAGCCTGTCGAGCGTGGGATCCGCGCAATGCCAGGTTTCTTTTTCCACCTTGGTTTCTTCAGAGCGGTAGAACAAAATTGCTTTCTCGCTTTCTCGCCTGGGAGGGATATATAATGTCTGTAGCTCTTCTATACTGTAGATATTAAGTGCGTCCAGCTCTTTATGGTGTTTAAGCGGCACTATGGCGACTTGTAGACTTTGCTCTTCGTCAACGGAAGTTCGTATTGAAGGTCGAGCAGAGAATACAGCATGGACTTCATCTTCCAAATCGCTACCAAAGATCAATGTAGGAGCCGGTGGTTCCGGCTTGGTGTATTGGGGAGGACTCGAATAAACTCTCTCCTCTTCCTCCTCGGTATCACTGCCGAAGACAGGGATGGTGGCATTAGCTTTATTCTCCGGCTTGTGACACTTCTCCGTATCTTCGAAATCCGGTAAGAAGTATTTGGCGTCTTCATATTTGCGGACCTCGTTTACAGAGAACGGGTTCAGTTCTCCCGTCACGGTATACTCGAAACCATCCTTAAAATATTTCATACACTGATGCTGTGTAGAAGGGATGATGTTGTACTCGTGTAACCATGGTCGGCCGAGCAAAGCGTTGTAGCATGTCTTGGCGTCTATGATGTGGAATTTAATGTCTGTGACGAGCAGGCCAAAGCGTAGTGTCAGTATCACAGATCCAAGAGTTTTTGACGATTGGGAGTCGAACCCGGAGATGGTGATCTTGTCCCGAGCAAGGTGCTGGACGCTCATGCAGATTTCCTTCAACACCCGCACATTGAGTAGGTTAACAGACGACCCGTTATCGATCAGGATTTTGCCTATCTTTATATCATAGCAGTATCCCGAGACATAGAGAGGGTGATTGTGTTCGCACGTCCCAAGTAGAAGGTCTTCATCGCCAAAAGTGACATCGGCCGTGTGCACTTCCTCCAATTCATCCTTCATCTTTTCCTCGGCCAAGCATGCTTGGGATTGTTCCGGGTCTTGGAGCGCCTTAATCAACGAATCTCTCGCCTCTTTTGATAGCAAAAGGGCGTCAAGAATGCTGAGCTATGAGGGCAGCTTCCTCAGATGTGCTAAGACGTTGTAATCCACCTTATTCTTCTTTGGTGGGTCTTTGGCAGCTAGCTCTTCCACCACTTGGTCATCTAAGACGATATCTTCAGAGACCTTTTCTTTCCCTTTATCTTTCCTGTTCGAGGGTCCGAGGTTCTTTTCGGGCAGCGTGCGATTACGTAGCCGGATATTTTCGCAAACCTTCGGTTCTTCTTCTTTTCTCGAATCGGACTCTTTAAAGAGGGGGGGGCAAGTTCTAGCTCTTCATCAGAATCACTCCCGAATGTAGGCACTTGTGATTTACCGGTGTTAATCATGCAACAATCGCCAGCAGTTCTTTTAAGCCCTTCGGTTGTATTTCTTTGCTCCCGACGAGTTTTACGCTTTTCCCGCTTAAAGCGTTGTCGATGAGCAACATATCCTTGCCACCATCTATCGAAAGCTTTGCACTCTTCAGTGGGGTGCGAAATCTTCCGATGATATAAGCAATACGAGGGGTGCGTTTCCACTTCACCGGCGATGTTTCCTTCAGAGGATGGTAGCTTCATGCCCATTGATATGGCCTTAGCAAACTTTTTCCTCATCTTGAATTGGCTTTTGTCGGTAGCGGAGGTGTTTTGCTCCAGCGGGATCGTCTCAGCTCCTTCATCAAGTCGCTGGCGCTTGGCCCTTTCAAATATAGCCGCCTCGCGCTCCCGATCAGCTTTACTTTTCAACCGAGCTTCATTAAGGAATGCGTCGATTATTTCCTCTGGTGGCCCTAGAACTTTTGGTTCAGGATCTGCCCCCAGCTTTTCGGTGCAAGGAGTCTCCTCATCGTTCGTGATCGAATGGGAAATCATATGACAGCTCGCCACGCATTCTTCAGCTTCATCTGACGAACTTTCTCCCTCTCCTTCCTCTTGAAAGACGTGGTTGAGGAACTCTTGGAGCGTAATGGGAGTCCGTGCCTTTTGGTTGTATTCATCCAGCGCGTCAATTCGCTTTTGTAAGTCCGTGCGCTTGTCGCCAGGCTTCACGGGCTTCTTAGATTTCTTCTTCTTCTTTTTCGAAGATTTTGACGGCGGGCTGCAAGTGCTTGAACCACCACTATCGGTCTTTGGAGTTGGACGTGGCTTCAACATCCCTTCAATGACCTGCGGTTCCAACGGGTTCTTCCACTCAATCGCTGGACATGTCTGAAGATCATTTAGCATCCTCTTCGTTTTAGCTGATAATACAACCTCCCAAGGAGCTTATTCAACGACGGAGCATGTTGCCCCCGGCGTATTCGTCCCCTTAGAGGTGTGGGTCTGCGGGGGATTCACCTTCCATTTGTCAGATAACGCGAACTTGCCCTGTCGGTACTGGTTTTCAAGCCAATTTTTGAAAACGTAGCAATCTTCGATCGGATGGCCTAGTACTCGATGATAAGGACAGTAGTTGGGCTCGTTGACGTCACTTGGTTGCAACGGACGTTTTGGATCCGGCAAATTTATGAGTCTGTTGCGCAACGCCAGCTCGAATAACCTCCTCGTTTTATCGCGGGGAAAGGAATAAGGACGTCCCATCCTATCCTCAAGGGGTACGTACGGTCGCGTATTGTTTTGACGAGCAACCGGCTTCGAGTCGCTTGGTTGTTGTTGTGCATTAGCGACGACGATCGCTTTTCCCTTCCCTTTGTCATTTCGGGTGTCTGGCCTTGGAAGAGGGGGTTTATGGCCCATTTGATCCATTTGCGCTAGTTTGTCAATCAAGGCCTGGAAGGTAGTCGGCTTGAAAAACATCATAAACTGCGAGATGGTTGCTTGTGGATCGAGGGTTCCCACAAACATACCCACCGCGGGAGCTTCTTCAATGCGCTGCTCACACTTTGACCATAAGTTCCGCCATCGTATAGCATACTGAACCCACGTCTCGCCTGGCTTTACCCTGGCGTTAATCAGTGCTGTCATCGGGGTACGTTCACTGGCGCTTGCAAAACGCTGAGTAAACAACAGCTCCATCTCCGCGAAGGTTTTAATAGAGTCGTTCGGGAGCTCAGAGTACCATTCGAACGCCGTATCTGATAAGCTTCCAACAAACTGGCGAAGCAACAGCTTGTCATCACCGCCGGTGTTGCCGCAGAGTGCCCTGAACTGGGCAACATGCTGATGAGGATTGCCCGTCCCCTTGTAGACATGGAACTTGGGAATCGTATAACCTGGCGGGTACTTGATTTGATCGTACCAACTTGGATATGGTCTCCCCGTTTTCACGACCTGGCCGGCTGTTTCGGTTGCATGATGAACCCGTATTTGCTGGGCAATGTATTCATCCAAATCAGCTTTGGAGATTGTATCCTCTTTAGCTGTGGACAGAACTGGTGGAGGATTCGACGTCTCTCCCCTATCGTCTTCAAGAATGATGGGAGGATCTTCAGCAGGTGGATCTTGTTGAATCATCATACCCACCATATCCTGGAACAGGAGAGCCATTTTCTTTATGTTGGCTGCCTGCCCCGCAGCTTCTTTATCTTTCTTCTCTAATACGCGACGAAGGAATTCGGCGTCCGTTTCTTGTTCTTGACGCTCGTCCGAGGATGTTTCCGGGGTTTCTTTCGGCCCTATAAGTGCGGCCATAGCGTTCATCATTTCTTGGAGCTTCTGCTGCTGCTCCTGAGCCTTGGTCACTGACCTCGTGTGCGGTCTATGACCTGTTGATATGCGGCTATCTTCTTTTCCCAATGCCATGTAATCCGTATGAACTGTTATGCCCCCTGACTTGGGGCGTTTAGGTTCACCATTTTTAACTTTTGCCGCTGACACGGGAGTTTTCTCTGGCCTCCTTCTTTTGTGGGCCATTGAGGTTGAAGGAACCGTAGAAGGGGGAAGCCTAGCAGCTGCTGTCCCCTGTTGTTTAATAGGACAGTCCTTGTCTTTTTCCACCTTCGCCTTTTTCTGGTGATGAGAGTGACCTGGGTCAATCACGGAGTCTTGAACCCTTCGCCAAACTTTATAAATTCTTGAGGACAGCCGTTGAGGGGGCTGTTCTCGTTTCGTTTCTAAAACTCTCTCCGCAGGTGGAGGAGATCTCTTCAGTGTAGTGGTTGGAGAGTTCTTCCGTACCCTCCTCGGCAGTTCAAAGCTGTTCCCAGTTGGAACAGCAGCGTTGATTTCCACCACTGGAGCTGGTAGAGTTATCCCAGAGGGGGAGTTGCCCCCTTCCTTCCTCACTCGTTGCCAATGGCGACGTCGAGCATGACGAGCCGTTGGGACTGGTTCGGAGATTGAGACGTCTTCTTTTTGCCCCCTGTCTGAATGGGGCGCCGCCGGTGTTAACCTCTTAAAGACTGAGGTTGTCTTCTGAGGTGTGATATCCAACCTATCGAAGACAGATCTTCGAGCAGGGACAGGAGCAGGAATCGTCAGCCTTGAAAAGACTGACTCTTTGACAGGGGAAGCCGCCTTTACGACTTCTGAAGCAGCAGTCATTGCCTTCCTTGGGACAGCCAGTTTAGAGTTCTGATTTAGCCTGGTGAAAACAGAGGCTGTCGGTTTGGTAGTGGGCGACCCGTTGACAGGGGTCGTAGTAGCAGTAAGTCGGTCGAAGACCGACTTCTTGTTCACTTCTGGTGCAGGTATTGGCTCAGGGAAGCTTGTAGATGGGATCATGGTCCCGAAGAACAGGACAGTGGTGGCTTGAGTTACCTGGTCTACCGGCAGAGCGAGGAAGGAAGCCGCTTGGGGCCAATATGCTACACCTCCTGGTGAGGTGGAGCGTCTGTTGCATTGGCACTTCGAGCAGTTGATGCAATTAGAGGCCATTGAACCTTGAGTTCTGCACCAGACAAAAGACCAAATCTTAGTAACTTGAAATTCGAAAGCAACCATTTAACAAACCGCGATTGGTTCGCGAACACGACACATGAAGTGTGAAGTGGAAAGAGGAAAAGGTCCCACCGGGCGTGCCAGAATCTGTTCCCCTCCGAAGGACGGCGCACTGAACCGCGATGTCCTGACGCTGAGATTCGAGGCAGATGCTATTTGGTTTTATCCGTCCACCTCTCCGAAGATGCCAAGTTGATTTATGGCACCATGTATCGGAGGTTTAGACGGATGCGGCCGATGTAGCAGACTTTGTCAGATTCCCCCTCGCTTGAGGGGTTTTTGATTGTGGGGACGCTCTTCCCTGCAGGCGAAAGCCCCTGCAGTTAATTACGCTACCGCATCGCGGTAACAACTTTCTCCTTCTCCGGAATTTCACTTCGTGTTGTGTGTGTTTGTTTTGTTTGTGGTTGCCCGTGGATTGTATACGGAGACTGAATAATGCCGTCGCCCGCAGAACGTAGACTAGTCCAAATCCGTATTTACTTAGATTTGGGTTTGGTATTTTTAGCTTAAGGATGCATTAGTCGCGTTGCGGCTAAGATCAACTTAAACGTTCGTTAAGGGTACAATAGTCCTGTTTGAGACTAAGATCAACTTAACGTGATAATCCATTTAATATCTGGCCATCGGGACTCGTCACCTCTCTAACGTCGTTGAAGGATTACAACGGCAGGTGTCAGAGGATTTCAGAGATGTACCCTTGAACCAAAGTCGATTTGGAGTTTTATAGTCCATTTAAATGTTTAAGGATACGTTAGCCGTATTTGGGGCTAAGATCAACTTAAACGGGACCGTTTAGATCCGGCAAAAGAGCATTTGGAAGCTCTATTATTCCAGTTTAGAGACGTAGTGGTCCATGTTCCAGTTTAGGGACGTGGTGGTCCACCATTAGTTTAGGGACGTTTCGGTCCAACATTAGTTTAGGGACGTTTCGGTCCATGAGTTTAAGGACCCCGCAGTCCGTATTGATGTGTGGTCATTGGCACCCGTCACCTCTTTGACGTCGTTGAGGAATTACAACGATGGATGTCAAAGGAGTTCGGAGATATACCCTTGAACCGGATATAAATTGATTTGAGAGAGAGCATTTATGCTCAGTTCAATTTAATTTAAGGACTTACGGCCAGAATTGGGCTAAGTCCAGTTGAAAATGTTCAACATTTTATTTATTTTTAGTCCATTAGACCTGTGCTAGGGCTTTGCCCACACTTAAATAATGCATTGCATTACTTCTTCTTTCTTGTTTGGGCTCTGCCCATAAAAGATGCAGAGCATCAATTTATTTTGGGCTCTGCAAGGCATCTGCATAGCATTTTATTATTTTTGTTTGGGCTTTGCCCATTTATAAATGATGCAGAGCATCAATTTAATTAGGCCTGTTTAGTCTTTTAATTGGGCTTGGCCCTGCATTGCATTTGTTAGGCGCTTTGCGCCACTCACTGAGCGCAAGCGCTTGTGGTGAAGACACGTGTCATGCTCTGGTGAGCGCAAGCGCAACAGTGCAGTGCGCTGCGCTGTTGCGCTGCTGACACGTGGCGCGCTCTGGTGAGCGCAAGCGCAACAGTGCGCTGCGCTGCGCTGTTGCGCTGCGCTGCGCTGTTGCGCTGCTGACACGTGGCGCGCTCTGGTGAGTTGCGCCAACTCCAGAGAGCAAATCTCTTATTTCGTAGCGCAAGTGGTTTAGATGCTGACACGTGGCGCTCTCCCAAGAGCGCAACAGCGCAGTTTCCAAGTGCAAAGCACCAAGAATCTTTTAGATTCAAGAACAGAAGTGCAAAGCACTATTTGGTTTCTTGATCTAATTTAGATCAAAGAAAAATAAGTTTTTTTTTCTTGTTTTTCTTATCTCAGAGAACCAAAGGTTCATGAAAAGTGCAAAGCACTATTTTTATTTTATTTTTATTAAAGATCATTGATCTTATTTTTAGATCTATGATCTGTTCCTAAGAGAACTTTCTCTTTTTTCTAAAGGTTTTTACCTTTTTTTTATTCTTGAGGAGTTTCTCAGAGTTCTCTTCTCTCCTTCTTTTTTTTTTAGAAAGATGTTGATACCTTTTAATTGAGGCCTAGGGTCCTTTTTATAGTGTCCATAAATTAGTTAAATTTGTTAAAGAGGCCTTCCTCTGAGTGATTTGGGGAATTTTCCCCACCGTTGGATCTTTGATCCAAGGGCTTCTGCTTTGGAGAAGAAAATCTTCTTGTTTTAACAAGAACAGAAAAGATTTCTTAAAATTTTAATTCTGTTCGGCGCAGATGCCCTAGCGCGTGACACGTGTCGCGCAGCGCACAGCGCAGCGCAACTTGCGCTAGCGCATCTGCGCTGACACTTGTCGCACAGCGCACAGCACAGCGCAACTGCGCTGACACGTGTCGCGCTGCGCACAGCGCAGCGCAACTGAAGCGTTGCTTCCTTTAATAGAGCTTTGCTCTGATTGGGTGCGCCTTCTTGGGCACTGCGCTGACGTATCAGCGCCTGACATGTGGCGCGTTGCGCCCGAGACTTGAAGCGTTGCTTCAGAATTTTGAATTTTGAATTTCAACAGAGCTTTGCTCTGATTGGGCGAAACAGGGCAGAGAATAAATTTAAACTAGGGCAGAAATAAAAATTAAGACTAGGGCAAATAAAAGAATTTACTTACAAAATTGATACTCTCAAAATGATAGGAATTCTGAATTTTATTTCAATGAAAAGAGGCATACCTCAAAGAGAGGTTTAGGGCTTCTATTTATAGATCATAGAAACCCTAGGGTTACAATCGATTCACGTCTGCAATTTCAATTTTACCCATAAAGAAGACTAGTCAACGCGCCGCCAGCCTCCACAAAGATTTTGCACCGACACGGGCGATACATGGCCGATGATCCACGGCCAAAAGCCAGGTTTGGCCGTGGTTCCGCGGCCATGTAAGGAGCTTGTGTGCTCAATTTTTCTGGTACTCTTCTGGTTGAATTTGTCTTCTTGTTTCTTCTGTTGGTTCTTCAGAATATCTTCTAGTTCTCTTCCAAATCTCCACAGTGAATAATGTAGTGGACCTTTACCGTTGCTTCGTGTCGAAGTCTTGAACCTTGCGCTGCCTTTGTGCTTTGTGAACTTGTTCATTGATCTTCATTGTCCCTCAAGATGTAGGCACGATCAAGATTCCACCATTTATTGGTCGTAGTCTCATTTTTTCGTCAATTTCACTGTTTTTGTTCCGAGAACCTATAACCTGCAACTATGTAGCAAACATGGGTCAAAAGCACCAGTTTATTTATAAAATGACTAAGAATGGGGAATATAATAATGCAAAATTATGATATGAACAATACCCCCAAACTTATCTTTTGCTCGTCCTCGAGCAAACCTAGTTTTATTCTCGAAAAAGACCTAGCCGACTTTCGCAGGGAAACGCGATTGCAATGAGCTCGTGCAACAAGCCGTTAAACCTCCAGGTGTCCCTAGTAGGAGGAGTGTTGTCTCCTGAGAGTTTTCAGCAGATACTACCCACAAAATCCTATCTATTCGGCCCATTGATTTTTATTCTCCAATTAGGTTTTCTAATAAGAAACTCTATTATCTTTGACTCAGAAATTATCAACCCGTATTTTTCACGCTTCCTTATTATTTAACTTAAGATTATATATATTCTTCTAAATATTCTTGTAAATTTACTTAGCTTTTAGTATCTTTTAATTTTTCCTTCTAGGGTTCCATCTCAACTTAGGAGTTTTTATCATCTCTATTAAAAATATAAGTCATATTCTTCATTCCTATCTCTCATCTAAACCCCAATCACATATCCCTACGTGTGTGTATATATCACCCCTATACTTGGAAATTCAAATCAAGCTATTATACTCTTGTCCATCGTCCAAAATACTTTTCAATTGGTGAATTTTTAGATGAAATTGCTCACACATTCTTCATGCGACCGTTAATACTTCTTGAGGTACCAACGACCAATTACAAAATGTATTTTCATATTAAAGCATAAATCCTAGTCTTATAACATCTAAGGCTTTAGCAGTGGCTCCCAAACCAGTTGGTCTAAGGCACTAGGTGATGAAGCACCCTCGCTAAATTTTTTTTTTTTTAATGCAGCCTTAAGTAATTACAAAAACCAGTGTTCATTTTTTTCTCTCTCTTTATTCACACTTGTATTTTATTTTCCTTCATACTAAGGACTTTAGACAAGAGCATTTTAAGGTCTCTTCTACTATTCCAAGTTTCAAGGTTCGTGTTTGTGCAATTTATATATTTTCAGAATTTAGACTTAAGCTTAGGAATTATTTTTCAAACTTATATTTTAATAAAAATTTCAATACTTTTCCCTTGTTTTAACTTAGCCCAAGAAGTCAACTCTAAATTTGCCTATTTCTGAATAAACTACAAAGACATACACTTTCTACCGTTAAATTTTAAGAAATGTTATTTTTAGGGTTTTTAATTTACCAAGTCTAAGGTCTAGTTGTTCCTAGCTAGTTAACCGTCTTGTTAAACTTAAGTCAAATATGCCCAAAATTGAACTTTTCAATTATTATAATTTTTAAAATTTTTCAATTTTTATGGATTCTAAAATAATTATGCAAATGCAAAAATATACATATGAATGCTAAGGAAGAAAACTTACCGAGCATACCCCCAAACTTAAACTTGACAGTGTCCTTACTGTCAGGCTACACTAAGAGGGTTGAAAATGTCGGCATTCCCCTGTTTATTTATTTATAGTTTTTTTAATAATTTTTATGGGTTTTTTTTAAAAAAAAATTTAAAAAAACAAAATATATACGAAAAGGTCCCCTCCAAACTTAAGTGAAACAGTGTTTCCACTGTTTTAAGCGTTAAAGTTCAGAGTTAGGGAGGAGAAAAATCAAACTATACAAGGCCTTATACAGGCCAAAGATTAGCACCAACCATTCAAAAATTCTATCGTGATAATGGTAGGGTTGGTGAAAGAATGGAGTGTAGAGAAAGAAATTGAGAAACACACGAGACCGTATGGCAAGAAGGGTGGAATATGGTCTCAGTATATTCGGAGAAGAATGGCGGAAGAGAGAAAGAAGTGTAGCACGAACTTGAGGGTGTAAATTTAGTGAATAAATTAGCACAATTTGTGATGACCGATGTGTTAAAAGCGATTGTGCTAATCTATCAACCCGTCGAGAAATGGGGTCATATCCCTCAAGATTCGCAAGAAAACATGGGTACGTTGAACTTGGTAAACCATCCATTGAAAATGGAAGCGCGACGGATTCTTGCGCGGTCGAAACGATAGAAAAGAAGAAGGGGAGTGATTTAGGGATAGTCTTATTCTCACCTAAGGAAACTGTCTTGAACTTGAAGGATTCCATCAATGGTTCGAAATGACTGTAAGCAACCGAGTCTGATGGTTCAACTAACTCATATAAAAATTCAAAAGACTCAAACTCGGACGGTGAGTTTTCAAAATCGTCCGCAAAAGTGAAACACTCATAATCGATATCGGTTATGAGAACTGTGGCAGATTCAAGGAGGAACGCACTAGTGGCGTCAAAACTGCTGTGATCGAACAGAAATTTTTCAAGCTCACAGTCCTCCTGCGTGATCTTTTGCGTGGTCGGAACGATGGAAAGGAGGGAGGGTGATTTAGGAAGTATAATAGTTAAAGGTTCAGGAGGATGAATTGGAAAATCCGACACATCAAACAAAACTGGTTCATCCTCAATACTATCCTTATAATTCTCCTCAAAAATTATCTCATCCATGCAATTATCATCAAAATCAAGGCGCATATGAAGTTTGGGAGAAACATTTAATAACTCGGGATGATGAATTGGAGATAAAATTTCAGTCAAATCTACGGGTTCATCATCCAAAATATTCCCCGCGTCAATATTCTCAATCAAGTGAAAATCCTTTTTTTAGACACCTCATCAAAGGCATGGATATTTATCAATTCAGATTCTAGATTGGAGGTGTAAAGGTCAAAAGGATTGGTGATGGTTTCACTCGAAAGGGACCCTTCACAATCTGGCAAATCAAGCACTACAAAGTCACACAACTCATTAAACGTTTTATCTTTAACTGGTGAATCATTTAGGACACTTGTTTGAAAACCGGAGTTGTGGAATTCAATTGAGGATGGGTAGGTTTGATTTGGAAGTGTGTAGAACTCACTCTCACCACTCAAATTCTCACTCTGTCCAACCGCCTCATCATACATTGGAAATTTGGAGCTAGTTGGAAGCTAGCTACCGGTTCACTAGGTTGTCTTAATGACTTAAGGGCGGCAATAGACGCATCCAAATTCCTCATCTGTTGGTTTGTCGCTACAATATAAGCTTCCAACGACTATTCTAGACTAGACATGGGTTGTGAAGGGGTTTCAGTAAAAGATTCAAAGTTGTTTAGATACGTGAAACTCCCAAATGGTTGTGTAGAAGCGATATCTAGGGAAGGTGTGAAAGTCGGGTAGGACTGGTAGGAATTGAATGGTTGGACAGGAGTAGGATCAACATTTGGATAAAAAGGTGAATGGACTTATTGATCCCAAGAACTGGAAGTGTTGAAAGGAGTGAAAGATCGGTTACGAGATTGTTCAATATGATCAGCGATAGACATGGGTTTCGGAGTTACAACAGGACTTGAAGAAGGAGTATCAACATAAGAAGGTGGTGAAGCTTGAAATAGTTGATACAAAGTGGATTGCGGAATCTAACTGTTTCTCCTAGACGCTTCTATTCGTTCTTTCAAAAAAAATTTGGGCATGGAGGGGTCATCCGTAATTCGACCAAAACAATTCGCGTAGGAAGCAAATTTTGGTTCAGGGTACCAAAGTTCGGCAAGATTTTTGGGAGGTGGGGTACCCATGATGTAAGAAAGGAGAAGAAAAAGAATGTGGGGTGCACGGATTTCTTAGCGACAAGTTGCAAGTTTTTGTAAAAAAAAAACTCTTTCTGTGTTTTTTTTATAGAGCTTTATGGAAAAAAGATTTTCAATAAAAGGCTTAGACACACGTTCAATCAATCACAAATGCACAATCAGGCCTAGATCTACGGTCACCTAGGTCAGCTAGACAGCTCCTAACTGTTCCAAAGGTCAAGAAGTAGGATCTCAAACCGCCTCTTCTCCGCCAATTGTGGCCAGGTAAGCACAAGCAGAGAAAGGAGGGATCCGCTCACGAATCACAGTGAGACGGGCCTTTTAAAATTACCTTTCACTACCTGTCTAGCCTAGGCACCACAAAGTCAGGTTAGGATCAACGGTCGATACCTACAACTATTCCTTTGTCCTATTGAGCGCGAAGTCCTTAGGGCTGAGTCTAATCTTTTTTTTTAATTAACTTGAATGGTCAATGCAATATGCTTTATGTGATTTTTGGGGTCCTGGGAAGGGTAATGAAATCCCCACCCAATCTGGATTGGTGTTCAAGCCCCTTAAAGTCAATTTAAAATATGCAAAGCAATAAACACAATCACTTGTAAACAATTTTTTTTTAGCGCGGCACAAAGAATCCTGCACAAGATCAAGTTATTGAGAAGGGGGGAATTTTTGCATAAAGAACCCTGCAGAAAATTTTTACAGAGAAGATATTGGGGTTGCAGAGAAGAAGAGAAAACTTACAGTGATTTTTCCTCGTGCTGAAGTCACCACAGAGCCACGGATCCGCCGCCAATGTTGTGTTCCCACCACGGTTCCGCGGTTGAATCGTTGAATCGAGCCTCCCAACTTCTTCTGTTTTCTGTTACGATCCTCCTCTGTTTGTTCAGATTTGCTGTTTTCTATTTTTCTCTCTGGATTTTTCTAGATCTAAATTTGTTCTTCGATCCTGCACAATTCAAACGAAAATACCCTTCACAAAATAATAAGATGATAAATTTTTTTATATTTTTTTAGTTTTCAATTTTTATGATTTTTCAATTTTATATTAACCCGAAATTGCAAAAAGAAAATAACGCGCCATCCCCGGCAACGGCGCCATTTAATTTGTCAAAGAATTTGTTAACTGCAATTAAGAACGGCGTCGCTTGGTAGCTAGCCGGTGAGTACGGGTCGGTCCACAGCGATTTTGTGTATTTCCTAATTGTTCTAACGAGTTAATTCCGATTGTTGTCAGATTGATTAAATCTAAAAACTAAGGTTGATCTACACTAGGATTAGAATCTTGCTAGGGTTAGGTTTAGGTTAAGTTTGGAAAGTTAATATTCCCCACCGCTTTCTATGCCCTAAATTAGATCTCTTTAGGAGTTATGGTAATTATTAATAAAGAGGATTGGGACGATCGGGAAGAAACGATGTTTCTTCCTCTAGGTCTTTGTCCGTCCTTTCTTAATCCTTACCCTAACCTCCATGGAAAACATGCACAACCGGTCTTTTATACTATAGTATCATTGTTACCTCATGGGTAGGGTGCCGTAGGGAACGGTATGTGTATGTATGCATGGAGTCCTAATAATTAATATGTGATGGGCAAGAAAGGGGTGAGAGATTGCATCTCTCAAACCTTCCCTATTCCTAACCCTAACAAGCGATGAACTACTCGCTCATTAGGGGATCGATAAAAGACATGATTTTTATGAGTTTTCAATTTAAGAGATTAACTATCTAAACTACGGCAGATTAATAAAAAGTTCTAATCTAAATTAAACTAGGGCAGAGAATAAATTTAAACTGGGGAAGAAATAAAAATTAAGACTAGGGCAAATAAAAGAAACTACTTACAAAATTGATGCTCTCAAAACATGATAGGAATTTTGAATTTTATTTCAATGAAAAGAGGCATACCTCAAAGAGAGCTTTAGGGCTTCTATTTATAGATCATAGAAACCCTAGGGTTACAATCGATTCACGTCTACAATTACAATTTTACCCCTAAAGAAGACTAGTCAACGCGCCGCCAGCCTCCACAAAGATTTTGCACCGACACGGGCGACACGTGGCCATGGATCCACGGCCAAAAGCCAGGTTTGGCCGCAGTTCCGCGGCCATGTAAGGAGCTTGTGTGCTCAATTTTTCTAGTACTCTTCTGGTTGAATTTGTCTTCTTGTTTCTTCTGTTGGTTCTTCAGAATGTCTTCTAATTCTCTTCCAGATCTCCACAGTGAATAATGTAGTGGACTTTTACCGTTGCTTCGTGTCGAAGTCTTGAACCTTGCGCTGCCTTTGTGCTTTGTGAACTTGTTCATTAATCTTCATTATCCCTCAAGATGTAGGCACGATCAAGATTCCACCATTTATCGGTCGTAGTCTCACTTTTGTATCATCTTTTCGTCAATTTCGTTGTTTTTGTTCCGAGAACCTGTAACCTGCAACTATGTAGCAGACATGGGTCAAAAGCACCTGTTTATTTGTAAAATGACTAAGAATAGGGAATATAATAATGCAAAATTATGATATGAACAGTAGCTCACTAGCTTCTTGCTGCAAACCTGGGATTAGATACCGATTTCGGCATCAGCATCGCTACAACTAGATATTGCCAGGAGCGAATCATCATTTGCCTCTGTCGATGTCGAACAAAGGTGGCTTAGTAGACAGGGTTAGGATCCTGTTGACTATGGATTTTGACTTTATAAGCCGTAAGGGTCTCATAAAGGTATTTCTCCCTGCGAGTCGTGAGGATCTCGTAGGTGCGTTTTCTCCGTAGGAATCGTGAGGATTCCTAAATGCACTTTCCCTTATAAGTCGTAAGGATCTTATAAGAGTGTTTTCTCCTTATAAGTCGAGAGGACTTACAAGGGCTGTTTACCGTGTAGACATATCCCTAGTCACGGATGGGACTTTGTTAGGGAAATGTTTATTCGCACCCGTAGATTGTATACAAGGGTCAGCATTGAGCCACTTGTAGGGCAATGTTGGAGGTTGTGGTGGCTGCTTAAGATCAGGTTCAGATCCCTGGAGCTTAAGACTTTTGAATCTTATGAGCCGTAAGGGTCCCATAAGAGAGTTCTCCTTACGAGTCGTGAGGATCTTGCAAGTGTAATTTCTCCTCGGGAATCGTGAGGATCCTTAAGTGTGTTGCTCCCTTGTGAGTCGTAAAGATCTCACGCAGGTGGCTTCTCCTCACAAGGTCGAGAGGACCTTGTAAGTGTCTTTTAATGAGATTGCTCCCTTTCGGGTTTTCACAAAACTCGCCGGTAGCCCTGCTGTTTTTACTCACGGAACCCTTTCGGGTTTTCATCCGTGCCCATTTTGCTTATGTATATACCGTTTTCTTTTCCTTTTCTCTTTTTTTTTTATTTTAAAGAGGCTGCGCCCTTTCGGGTTTTCACAAAACTCGCCGGTAGCCCTGCTGTTTTTACTCACGGAGCCCTTTCGGGTTTTCATCCGTGCCCTTTTGCTTATGGACATACCGTTTTTTTTTAAAATGTCGGCCTGAGGATGCCGTGGGTTGGTAGTAGTTTAACGACGTTTCGGCCATCGGCTAGTTTTAGGACATAGTGGTCCATCGTTAGTTTAAGGACATTCCGGTCCGACGCCAGTTTTAGGACATAGTGGTCCACCGTCGCCGTATTTGAGGTGAATCTCTAGTTTACTGACTTTTCGGTCTATAGGGCTTTCTCTATGAATGAGCACTATGCCCCCGACATGTCCACCTTTTTAGGGGCATGAGGTTGCCGCGGTTTCACCTTCCAGTTTTCCGATAATGTGAACTTGCCTTGTTGGTATCGGTCTTCAACCCAGTTTTTGAAGACGTAACAGTCTTCGATCGGATGGCCCAATACTCGGTGGTAGGGGAAGTAATTGGGATCATTGACGTCGTTTGGGTGCAACGGACGTTTTGGGTCCGGCAAATTTATGAGCCTGTTGTGCAATGCCAGCTCGAACAGTCTCCTCGTTTTATCTTGGAGAAACGAGTAAGGACGTCCTAACCTCTCCTCGAGGGATGGACGCAGACGCATATTTTTTTGGCGAACAACCGGCTTTAAGTTGCTCGGCTGTTGTTGAGTATTGGCGGCGAAAGTCGCTTTTCCTTTTCCCTTTTCATTCCGAGGATCCGTCTTCGAAGAAGATGGTCTATGACCCATCTGGTCCATTTGGGCCAACTTGTCAATCAAGGCCTGGAAAGTAGTTGGCTTGAAGAACATCATGAATTGCAAGAAGGTCGCTTGCGGATCAAGAGTGCCCACGAACATGCCTACCGTCAGTGCTTCTTCGATGCGTTGTTCGCACTTCGACCATAAGTTCCGCCACCGTATTGCGTATTGAACCCATGTTTCGCCTGGCCTTACCATGGCGTTGATCAATGCGATGATCGGGGTGCGCTCGCTGGCGTTTGCAAATCTTTGTTTAAACAGCAGCTCCATCTCCGTGAATGTTTTGACAGAGTCGTTAGGCAGCTCCGAATACCATTCGAAGGCCGTTTCTGCTAAGCTGCCGATGAATTAGCGAAGCAACAGTTTGTCGTCGCCTCCAGTGTTACCGCATAAGGCTCTGAATTGAGCGACATGCTGATGTGGATTCCCCATCTCTTTATATACATGGAACTTAGGGATCATATATCCCGGCGGATAACTTATTTGGTCATACCAGCCTGGATATGCTCGCCCAGTTTTAACAACTTGATCGGCCGCTTCGTTCGCCTGGTGAGCTCGTATTTGCTGAGCTATATAATCATCGAGCGATGGTTTTGAGATGGTCTCCTCTTTGGCTGCTGAACAAGCCTGAAGGGGTTTTGAAGTCTCCGCTCGGCCGTCTTCAATGATGATCGGAGGGTCTTCAGCTGGAGGATCCGGCTGTAACATCATCCCTACCATGTCTTGGAAGAGAAGCGCCATTTGTTTTATATTGGCAGCTTGTTCTGCTGCTTCTCTGTCCTTCTTTTCGAGAACTCTGCGTAGGAAGTCGGCATCAGTTTCTTGTTCGTGACGCTGTTCTGATGATGCCTCCGGGCTTTCTTTTGGCCCGGTGAGTGTGGCCATTGCAGTCAGCATCTCTTGAAGCTTCTGTTGTTGTTGTTCCTGAGCCCTTGTTATTGATCGGTTGAGCGGTCGGTAACCCGTGGAAACACGGCTTTCCACTTTTCCGGAAGCCATGTAAACGGTATGCACCATTATGCCCCCAGACTTGGAGCATTTGGGCTCAGCGCTTTTACGGTTCGCCACGCTCACAGGGGCTTTCTCGGGCCTTTTCTTTTTGTGGACTGGTGACGTTGAGGGGGTCGTTGCAGTGGGCACCCAAGTAGCTGTCGTCCTTTGTGGCTTGCCAGGACGGTTTTCTTCCTGCTGAACCTTCACCTTTTCCTGTCGGCGAGAGTAATCTTGATCAATTACTGAGTCTTGAACCTATCACCAGATCTTGTAAATTTTGGAGGACAGCCGCTGAGGGGGTTGTTCTGGCCTCGCCTTCGGTGCATTCTCCGCGAGTGGAGGAGATCTCTTCAGCACTGCAGTAGGTGAATTCCTGCGCATCCTATTAAGCAGCTCGAAGCTGTTCCCAGTTGGAACGGCAGCATTGACTTCCACTATTGGGGCTGGTGGAGTTAGCCCAAAGGGGGAGTTTCCCCCAGCCTTCCTTACTCGGCGCCAATGGCGACGTCGAGCGTGTCGAGCTGACGGTGTTGGTTCGGTGATGGGAATGGCTTTGTCTTGCCCCTATCCAGGTGAGGGGTTGTTGCTGGCGTCAGCCTCTTGAAAACTGATGTCCATTGAGAAGCAGTATCCAACCGGTCAAAAACAGACTTCTGAGCGGGGACGGGAACCGTAGTGGGAGTCGGAACAGCTAGTCTTGTAAAAACTGACCCTTTGGTAGGAGAAGACGTCTTGACGACTTCAGGAGCAGGGATGGCTATCCTCTTCCGAACAACCTTTTCTGGGACTGCAAGCTTCAATATGGGCCCACAGGAACTTCGGCCCAATCTGGAGAAGACCGAGGTGCTGGAGCTGGGCGACCCGTTGAAAGGGGTCGCAGTAGTTGTAAGCCGATCAAAGACCGACATCTTGTTGGCACAGGAACGGTGAAGCTCGTTGGCGGGAGCATGGTCCCGAAAAACATCCCGGTGGTAGCCTGAGTCACCTGGTCCGCCGGCATTATGAACAGCGAAGCCACTTGAGGCCCGTAGGCTATGCGTCCGGATGAGGCGGAGCGTACGTTGCAATTGCAGCTGGAACATTTTACACAAGTGAACGCCATTAATCCTTCGCTTTCTGCACCAAGAAAAATGCCAAATCATAGTACCTCGAACCCAAGGGCAACTATCAGCAAACCGCGATTGGTTCGCGAACACGACACACGAAGTGTAGAGTGGAAAGAGGAAAAGGTACCACCGGGCATGCCAGAATCTGATCCCCTCCGAAACTCAAAGACGCGACTGCGTAGGTCCGTCTTGCCTGAAATTCGGGGCGGATGCTAATTAGTGCTATCCGTCCACCTCTCCGAAGATGCCAAGTTGATTTATGGCACCATGTATCGAAGGTTTAAACCGATGTGGCCAATGTAGCAGATTTCGTCAGATTCCCCCTCATCTGATGGTCACTTCGTGTCATGGGTGTTTGTTTTGTTTATGGTTTCCCGTGGATTGTATACGGAGACTAAGCTATGTTGTCGCCCGTAGGGCGTGGACTAGTCCAAATCCGTATCTTTCTTAGATTTGGGTTTGGGGGTTGGGTTTAAGAATACGTTAGCCTCATTTGAGACTAAGATCAACTTAAACGTTTGTTAAGGATACGTTAGTCTAATTTTAGACTAAGATCAACTTAACGGTTTAGATCCGATAAGAGAGCGGTTGGGCTCTGTTATTTAGTTTAGTGACATTGCGGTCGGTAATTAGTTTAAGAACATTACGGTCCATTGTTAGTTTAGGGGCATCTCGGTCCGATGTTAGTTTAAAGACATCGCGGTCGAGGTTAAGGACATCATAGTCCGTGAGTTTAAGGACCTCACAGTCCGATATTAGTTTAAAGACATCGCGGTCGAGATTAAGGACATCATAGTCCGTGAGTTTAAGGACCTCACAGTCCGATGTTAGTTTTAAGACATCACGGTCGAGGTTAAGGACATCATAGTCCATGAGTTTAAGGACCCCACAGTCCGTGAAATGTGTGGTTGTCGGGACCCGTCACCTCTTTGAAGACGTTGAGGAATTACAACGACAAATATCAAAGGAGTGAAGAGATGTACCCTTAAACCAAGGTGGATTGTTTGAAAGATCTGTAGCCCAGTTTGAGACTAAGATCTGTTGGATATTTATAAGCAGATGTGCTCAGTTTAATATAAGTTGAGGACTTATGGCCAGAATTGAGCTAAGTCCAATTAAAAATGTTTAACATTTTTAGTTGCTCTGGCTATTAAGCCTTTATTTGGGCTCAGCCCTTTTAATAATGCTAGGCATTGGGCTCTAACATATTTTGTCTTGATCAGAATAAATTGTGTTCTGACAGTGCGCCACGTGGCGCGTCAGGCGCTTTACTCCAATTAAAGAGCGCATTGCGCTTCTGTCGAGTAGCTCACACAAAGAGAACACGTGTTGCGCTTAGCGCTAAGCTCTGGTTCATTAGCGCATTGCGCTTTTAATTTATGAGTACTCTGCGCTAGTCTGTTGGCGCGCCAGTGAGTGACACGTGGCGCACTTGGCGCTGAGCGCAATGCGCTGTTTTAAAAGCGCAAAGCGTAAGTGGTGTCTATGGTTGACACGTGGCATGTTTTGGCGCTGAGCGCCGATCCAAGGAGTGCAAGAGCACAGTTCATGAGTGCAAAGCACTTTTCAATAGCGCAAAGCCCATCTGATCAATTTTAAGATTAAAGAACAAATTTATGTTCTTCAAAGGAGGCTTTACCTCAAGATCCAAGAATAAAAGTTCTTGTTTTTTATAAAAGGCTCTGCCTTTTATAGATCAAAGATCTGTAAATGAAGTAAAAATACTTCTTATATTATTATTTTCTTTATGATTAGATCTTTTGATCTTTTGCTTTTAAAACAAAGACCCTGGCCTTTTTATAGATCTAAGATCGTTTTAGAAGATGGTTCTTCTTTTTACGAGATGGTTTCATCTCTGTTATTTCAAGAACATAGTTCTTTACCTTGAAGATAAAGAAAATCTTCTTTTTTCTACGAGCTTGCTCTTCTTTTTTCTCAAAGTTTGCAGAGGGTTTCTCTCTCTCTTTTTTTTTGAGACTTGAAGTCTAGGGGCCTTTAAATAGGGCCATTTGATTTGTTAAATCAGTTTTAAGAGATTTTTCTCTGATTGATTTGGAAATATTTCCCACCGTTGGATCTTTGATCCTAAGGTTTCTGTTTTACAGAAGATAATCTTCTTGTTTTAATAAGATTGGAAAGATCTTTCCATAACAGAATTTTAGTTCTGATTAATTAATAATTTATTATTAGTAGATCTTTTGATCTAACGGTGGGGGAATTTTAATTCCAGCGCTGGCGCACCTTGCGCGAGCGCACCTACGTTCGACACGTGGCGCAGCGCAACTGCGCTAGCGCACCCGTGTTTGACACGTGGCACGCGGCGCAGAGCGCAGCGCAACTGCGCTAGCGCACCAGAGCACAGCGCAACTGCGCTAGCGCACCCGTGTTTGACACGCAGCGCGCAGCGCAGAACGCTGGATCTGAAGCGTTACTTCAACTTTTAAATTTTGAATTTTAAAACAGAGCTTTGCTCTGATTGGGGTGCGCTGCCTAGGGCGCAGCGCTCCTGGCGCTGGCGCGTCTGCGTTTGACACGTGGTGCGCAGCGCGGGGAATCTGAAGCGTTGCTTCAATTTTTGAATTTTTAAATTCAAAACAGAGCTTTGCTCTGATTGGGGGAAACAGTGACCTTCTGGAGCAGGAGAAAGTGGTTACCGCGATGCGGTAACGTAATTAACTGCAGAGGATTGCGCCTATAAGGAAGAGCGTCCCCACAATCAAAAATCCCTCACAACGAGGGGGAATATGAGAAAGTCTGCTACAACGGCCGCATCCGTCCAAACCTCCGATACGCGGTGCCATAAATCAACTTGGCATCTTCGGAGAGGTGGACGGATAAAATCAAATAGTATATGCCCCCAAATTCTGGCAAGACGACCTACGCGGTTTCGTCTTTGTTTTCGGCGGCGAACAGATTCTGGCACGCCCGGTGGGACATTTTCCTCTTTCCACTCCACACTTCGTGTGTCATGTTCATGAACGAATCGCGGTTTAATGTGGTTACCCCTGGATTCGAGGTACTAAGATTTGGCATCTTGCTCCTGTGCAGAGAAAATGGATTCCAACTGCACCAGCTGCAACAACAACTCCTATTCCATCCTCGTCGGAGGAATGACCTATAGGCCCCAAGCAGCTTCCATCTTCGCCATGCCAGTAGAACAGGTGACTCAGGCCACCACTGGACTGTTCTTCGGGATCATGCTCCCGCTGATAAGCTTCAACGCACCAGTACCATCACAGGAAGCTCCAAAAAAGTCGATCTTTGATCGTCTTATCGCTACCACGGCCTCTCTCAACGGGTTGTCCAATTCCAAGTCTACTGCATCAGTCTTCGACAGGCTGAGCGTGAGCTTAAGTGGGCCCATGAAGAAGCCTGCAATACCCGAAGGGGTTATCCCAAAGTGGATAGCTATTCCGGCACAAGTAGAGGAAATCGCTAAAGCGGCTTCTCCTGCTAAAGGATCAGTCTTTGCAAGACTGGCCGCTCCAACTCCTGCTTCAAGCAAAGTCACTAGGGCTGCTTCCCCTGCCCAAAAGTCAGTCTTCGATAGGCTGGACGTTCCTTCTCAACGGACGTCAGTCTTCGACAGGCTGGCACCAACAGCAGTTTCTCATCAAAGCATGAAGCACGATGAAGCAACCCCGACAACGGAGGTGATCCCAGCCGCACGACATGCTCGACGTCGCCACTGGCGCCGAGTGATGAAAGCTGGGGGCAGTTCACCTTCTGGACTGACTCCGTGTTCATATCAGAATTTTGCATTATTATGTTCCCCATTCTTAATCATATTGCAAATAAATAGGTGATTTTGATCCATGTCTGCTAAATAGTTGCAGGTTACAGGTTCTCGGAACAATACAGTGAAAATGGTGAAAAAACGCTACAAAAGTGAGATCACGACCAACAAATAGAAGAATCTTTATAATGCCGCCTACAGTTAAGGAACAAATGAAGATCAATGAACAGTTCGATTTCACAAAGCACGAAGGCAGCACAAGATTCAAGACTTCAACACGAAGCGAACGGTAAAAGTCCACAACATTCTGCACTGTGGAAATCTGGAAGAAACTAGAAGACATTCTGAGAAACCAAGTGAAGAAACCAGAAGTAAAATGCAACATGAAAGATACCTGAAGAAATGAGCCAGAAAGCCCATCAAACGGCAGCAGAACCGCGGCCAAACCAGGCTTATGGCCGCGGATCCACGGCCGTGCATCGCACGTGTCGGTGCGTGTCGGTGCGAGTCGGTGCATTGACCCGGTTTTCTCAAGGTAGTTTTGTAATTTAGATATGGATCAGATGTAAACCCTAGGGTTTCTATTATCTATAAAAAGGAAGCCTACAGCTCTTTTTGGAGCATGCCTCTTTTTATTCCTCTAATTTAAATTTTCATTCCTTGTAATTGTCAAAGAGTGCATCAATAAAAAGTAAGTTTTTTATCTTGAATTTCTTTTTATCTGTAATTTTATTTCTCTACAATTTTTATCTGCCGTAGTTATTTAAAAGAAAATTTAAAAAAAAGAATTCCTTTGTTAATTCCCTAATGAGTGGGTAGTTCCTCACTTGTTAGGGTTAGGTTTGGGGAAGGTTTGAGAGATGAAAATCTCCCATCCCTTTCTTACCCGTTCAATATTTTAAAATAAGGGCTCTATGCAAACAACCACACACCGCTCACTATGGCACCCTATCCCACGAGATAGCGGTGATTCCCTAGTTAAGACCGGTTGTGTTTGATTTCCATAGAGGTTAGGGATAAGAGTTAAGAAAGGACGGACAAGGACCAAAGGGACGAAACCTAGTTTCTTCCCGGTCGTGCTAATCCCCTTTGTTAATTATTACCTTAACACCTAAAGTTCTTAATTAGGGCAAAGAAAGCGGTGAGAATAATTGACTTTCCAAACTAACCCAATCCTAACCCTAGCAAGGTTTTAATCTAAATCAATTTCAACCTCAGTTTTTATAGAAAATCAAAACCTACCACAAATAGGAATTAACTCGTTAGAACAAATAGGAATTACACGTTTTCCTTGTAGACCGGCCCATACTCAACCGGCTAGCTACCAAGCGACACCGTTCTTGATTGCAGTTAATTCTTTGATTCAGATCAATCAAATGGCGCCGTTGCCGGGGATAACGGTGGTTATTTTCGTTTTGTAATTTCGGGTTAGTTAAAAATTGAAAAAATCATAAAAACTGAAAAATAAAAAAATAAAAAAATTCATCTTGTTCTTTTTTAGAGGTATTGTGTGAACTGCGCAGGAAAAGAAGATGGACTGATTCAGATCTGGAAAAAGCAAGTGAACAAATCAACAAACAGAAGATCTGAACAGACAGAGGAGAATCACAACCGATAACAGAAAAATTTTGGAGATCCAAACCAACTTAATCACCGCGGAACCGCGGCGGATTCAAGTGTTTGACCGCGTCAACTGCTGACGTCAGCACCCCAAAATTTTCTGTAAATATTTTTGTCCCCTCTCCTACCCTGAGCTCCACTGAAAATTTTTCCTGCAGGGTTCTTTGCGCAAAATTCTTCTCCCTCTCCAATAAATTGTTTTTGTGCAGAATTCTTTGCGCTGCCAAATAAAAAAAAAATTGCAAGTGTTTTAGATTTTTTGGTGTGTTAACTGCTTTGCATAATTAATACGGACTCTAAGGGGCTATAACACCAATCAAAATTGGGTGGGGATTTCATTACCCTTCCTAGGACGCCAAAAATCACAAAAAGAATTTGTATCAACCCTCGAGTTAATTAAAAAATATTAGCTCAGCCAATAAGGATTGTCGTGCTCATTAGGACAAAGGAAAGGTTGTAGGCATCGGTCGTTCATCTAAACCTGACTTTGTGGTGCCTAGGCTAGACAAGTGGGAAAGGTAATTTTAAAAGGCTCGTCTCACGGTGATTCGTGAGCGGATCCTTCCTTTCTTTACTTGTGCTTACCTGGCCATAATTGGCGGTGAAGAGACGATTTGAGGATCTCACAACTTGCCATTTAGAACAGTTAGGAGCAGTTTAGTTGACTTAGGAGACCCTAGCTCTAGACTTGATTATGCATGTTCAAATTGTGATTGTTTGAAATTCTGTCGTAGTTCCGTACAAATTTTTGCAAAAAATCTTTCTAAAAAAAAAAGAAAAAAAACACTTTCAAAAATTTCAAAACTCCAAAAACAAAAAAAATTTAAATAAAAAAATTTTAAAAAAATAAAAAATAAATAAAAATAAAAAATCTCATCACATTCTTTTTCTTCTCCTTTCTCACATCATGGGTACCCCACCTCGCAAAACTCTTGCCGAACTTTGGTACTCTCAACCAGACATTACTTCTTACGCACATTGTATTGGTCGAATTTCGGACGACCCCTCTATGCCCAAAATTTCTTTGAAAGATCGAATAGACGCGTCTAGGAGAAACAGTTGGACTCCGCAATCCACTTTATATCAACCATTTCAACCTTCACCACCTTCTTACGTTGATACTCCTTTTTCGAGTCCTGTTGTGACTCCGAAACCCATGTCTATTGCTGAACATATTGAACAATCTCGTAACCGATCTTTCACTTCTTTCATCACTTCCAGTTCTTGGGATCAACAAGTCCATTCACCTTTTTATCCAAATGTTGATTCTACTCCCGTCCAACCATTCAATTCCTACCAGTCCTACCCGACTTTCGCACCTTCCCTAGACATTGCTTCTACACAACCATTTGGGAGTTTCCAGTATCCAAACAACTTTGAATCTTTTACTGAAACTCCTTCACAACCCATGTCTAGTCTGGAACAATCGTTGGAAGATTTTATGGTAGCATCAAGACAACAGATTAAGGATTTGAATGTGTCCATGGCCGCCCTTATACAACCTAGTGACCCGGTAGCTACTTTCCAACCAGCTCCAAATTTTTCAATGTATGATAAGGCGGTTGGACAGATTGAGAATTTGAGTGGTGAGAGTGAGCTGTACACACTTCCAAATCAAACCTACCCATTCCTAATTGAATCCCATAATTCTGGTTTTGAATGTCTATCAAGTGTTCCAAAAGATTCCCCAGTTGAAGATAAAACGTATAATGAGTTGTGCGACTTTGTAGTGTTTGATTTACCTAATTGTGAAGGGTCTCTTTCGAGTGAACCCATACCCAATCCTTTTGAACTCTACACCTCCACTCTAGAACCTGAATTAATTGATATCCATGCTTTTGATGAGGTGTCTGAAAAATTTAATTTTCACTTAATCGAGGATATTGACGCTGAGAATATTTCGGATGATGAACCCACAGATTTGGATGAGTTTCTCTCTCCAATTCATCATCCCGAGTCATTAACTGTTTTTCCCGAACTTCATATGAGTCTGGATTTTGATGATAATTGCATGGATGAGATAGCTTTTGAGGGGAATTATGAGGATGGTATTGAGGATGAACCAGTTTTGTTTGATGAGTCGGATTCTCCAATTCATCATGTCCCTTCCACCGACTGTGTACACCCTCCTGAACCTTTAACTGTTACCCTTCCTAAATCACTCTTCTTCGTCCTTTCCATCGTTCCGACCACGCAAGAAACCGTATCACTTTCATTTTCAATGTCTGGTTTACCAAGTTCAACGTACCCATGTTTCCTCACGAATCTTGAGGGATTTGACCCCATTTCTCGACGGGTTGATAGATTAGCACAATCGCTTTTTACACATCGATCATTACAGATAGTGCTAATTTATTCAATTCATTTTCACCCTCAAGTTCGTACACCATTTCTTTTTCCTTTTCGCCATTCTTCTCGTCCACCGAGACCGTATACTGCTTCTATCTCCACACGGTCTCGTGTGTTTCTCATTTCTTTTCTCTACACTCTATTCTTTCACCAACCACACCATTATAACGATAAAATTTTTGAATAGTTGGTGCTAACCTTTGGGCTGTGTAAGGCCTTATATAGCTTGATACTGTGTTTTTCTCCTCCCTAACTCTGAACTTTAATGCTTCAACAGTGGAAACAATGTTTCACTTAAGTTTGGGGGGAACCTTTTTGTATATATATTTTGTTTTCTTTTTCTGTTAATAATAATAAAAAAAGAGATAAAAAAAAAAACCAAACAGGGGAGTACCGACAATTTTGACCCTCTTGGTGTAGCCTGACAGTGAGAACACTGTCAAGTTTAAGTTTGGGGGTCTGCTCGGTAAGGTTTCTTCCTTCGCATTCATATGTATATTTTTGCATTTGCATACTTATTTTAAAACCCATAAAAATTGAAAAATTTTAAAAATTATAAAAATTGAAAAATTCAATTTTGGACATAATTGACTTAAGTTTGACAAGACGGTTAACTAGCTAAAAGAAAAAACTAGATCCTAAACTTAGTAAATTAAAAACCCTAAAATAACCTTTCTTAAAATTTAACGGTAGAAAATATATGTCCTAATAGTTTACTTAGAAATAGGCAAATTTTGAGTTCACTTCTTGGGCTAAATCAAAATAAGGGAAGAGTATTGAAATTTTTATTGAAGTGTAAGTCTGAAAAATAATTCCGAACCTTAAGTCCAAATTCTGAAAATATGTACCCTACAACTTGCACAAACACGAACCTTGAAACTTGGAATAGTAGAGGATACCTTGAAATGCTCTTGTCTAAAATCCTTAGTATGAAGAAAAATAAAATTATAAGTGTGAATAAAGAAAGATAAAAAAATGAACACTGGTTTTGTAATTACTTAAGGCCGCATAAAATAAAAAATATATAGCGAGGGTGCTTTATCACCTAGTGTCTTAGACCAACTGGTTTGAGAGTCACTGCTAAAGCCTTAGGTATTACAAGACGAGGAATTACGCCTTAATGCGCAAACACATTTTGTAATCGGTCGTTAGTACCTCAAGAAGTATTAACGGTCGCATGAAAGATGTGTGAGCAATTTCATCTAAAAATTCACCAACTAAAAGTACTTTGGACGATGGACAAGAGTATAATAGCTTGAATTGAATTTCCAAGTGTAGGGGTGATACTTACACACACGTAGGGATATATGATTGGGGTTTGGATGAGAGATAGGAATGAAAAATAGGACTTATATCTTCAGTAGAGATGATAAAAATTCCTAAGTTAAGATGGAACCTTAGAAGGAAAATTCAAAAGATGCTAAAAGCTAAATAAATTTACAGAACATATAAGATCTTAAGTTAAATGATAAGTGAGCGTGAAAAATACGGGTTGATAATTTCTGAGTTGAAGATAATAGAATTTCTTGCTAGAACACCGAATTGAAGAATGAAAGTCAATAGACCAAATTGATCGGATTTTATGGGTAGTATCCGCTGAAAACCCTCAGAAGACAACACTCCTTCTAGTAGGGACACCTAGAGGTTTAACGGCTTTATGCACGAGCTCAGTGCAATCGCGTTCCCTGCGAAAGTGAGGTTAGGCTTTTTCGAGAATAAAACTAGTTTTTCTCGGGACGAGCAAAAGATAAGTTTGGGGATATTTGTTCATATCAGAATTTTGCATTATTATATTCCCCATTATTAATCATATTGCAAATAAATAGGTGCGTTTGATCCATTTCTGCTAAATAGTTGCAGGTTACAGGTTCTCGGAACAATACAGTGAAAATGGTGAAAACGCTACAAAAGTGAGAGCACGACCAACAAATAGAAGAATCTTTATGATGCCGCCTACAGTTAAGTAAAAAATGAAGATCAATGAACAGTTCGATTTCACAAAGCACGAAGGCAACACAAGATTCAAGACTTCAACACGAAGCGAACGGTAAAAATCCACAACATTCTGCACTGTGGAAATCTGGAAGAAACAAGAAGACATTCTGAGAAACCAAGTGAAGAAACCAGAACTAAAATGCAGCATGAAAGATACCTGAAGAAATGAGCCAGAAAGCCCATCAAACGGCCGCGGAACCGCGGCCAAACCAGGCTTATGGCCGCGGATCCGCGGCTGTGCATCGCATGTGTCGGTGCGTGTCGGTGCGTGTCGGTGCATTGACCCGGTTTTCTCAGGGTAGTTTTGTAATTTTAGATATGGATCAGATGTAAACCCTAGGGTTTTTATTATCTATAAATAGGAAACCTACAGCTCTTTTTGGAGCATGGCTCTTTTTATTTCTCTAGTTTAAATTTTCATTCCTTGTAATTATCAAAGAGTGCATCAATAAAAAGTAAGTTTTTTATCTTGAATTTCTTTTTATCTGTAATTTTATTTCTCTACAATTTTTATCTGCCGTAGTTATTTAAAAGAAAAATTAAAAAAAAGAATTCCTTTGTTAATTCCCTAATGAGTGGGTAGTTCCTCACTTGTTAGGGTTAGGTTTGGGGAATGTTTGAGAGATGAAAATCTCCCATCCCTTTCTTGCCCGTTCAATATTTTAAAATAAGGGCTCTATGCAAACAACCACACACCGCTCACTACGGCACCCTATCCCACGAGATAGCGGTGATTCCCTAGTTTGGACCGGTTGTGTTTGATTTCCATAGAGGTTAGGGCTAAGAGTTAAGAAACGACGGATAAGGACCAAAGGGACGAAACCTAGTTTCTTCCCGGTAGTGCTAATCCCCTTTGTTAACTATTACCTTAACACCTAAAGTTCT
Source organism: Agapanthus africanus (assembly GCA_030015575.1). Classification (NCBI taxonomy): domain Eukaryota; kingdom Viridiplantae; phylum Streptophyta; class Magnoliopsida; order Asparagales; family Amaryllidaceae; genus Agapanthus; species Agapanthus africanus. Next base: position 899,764,117 of record JASDDO010000022.1, on the reverse strand, counting down.
TAATTAGGACAAAGAAAGCGGTGAGAATAATTGACTTTCCAAACTAACCTAATCCTAACCCTAGCAAGGTTTTAATCCAAATCAATTTCAACCTCAGTTTTTATAGAAAATCAAAACCTACCACAAATAGGAATTGACTCGTTAGAACAACTAAAAAATACACGTTTTCCCTGTGGACCGACCCGTACTCAACCGGCTAGCTACCAAGCGACACCATTCTTAATTGCGATTAATTCTTTAATTTCAAAACGCAAAAGAAAAACAACGCATCAATCACTCCGCCAGCTCCAATGGTGGAAATTGATATTGCTGTTCCAACTGAGAACAGCTTTGAACCACTCAGGAGGGTATGCAAGAACTCTCCAACTGCCGTGCTGAAAAGGTCTCCTCCGCCTGCTGAAAACATCACAAAAGCGAAGCCGGAACAGCCCCCTCAGCGGCTGTCCTCTAAAATCCATAGGGTCTGGCGAAAAGTCCAAGACTCTGTGATAGACAAAGACTACTCTCGCCAATAGAAGAAAATGAAAGTTCGGTAAGAGGAGGACCGTCCCGCCGTCGTACCATGAAAAATATCTTCTGCGACAACCCCCTCAACTTCGACTGCCCATAAAAGGAGAAGGTCGGAGAAGATCCCTGTGTCTGAGACAAATCTCAAGGGTGCTAAATCCAAATGCCCCAAGTCTGGGGGCATGGTAGTGCACACCATCTACATGGCTTCCGGGAAATAGGATAGCCGTATCTCCATGGGTCATCGACCACTCACTAGGTCTATGAAAAAGGCCCAGGAGCAATAGCAAAAGCTCCAGAAGATGCTAACGAAGATGGCTGCGCTCACTGGGCCGAAAGAAAGCCCGGAGACGTTGTCGGAGCAATGCCAGGAATAGAAAACCGATGCCGAGTTCCTCCAAAGAATACTCGAGAAGAAAGACAAAGAGGCCGCGGAACAAGCGGCCAACATAAAACAAATGGCGCTCTTAATCCAAATCATGGTCGGGATGATGATCCAGCCGGACCCTCCAACTGAAGATCCCCTAATAATCATTGAGGACGACAGAGGGGAGACATCAAACCCTCTTCCGGTCTGTTCAGCCCCCAAGGAGGAAACAATTTCGAAAGCTGCACTCGATGATTATATAGCTCAACAGATACGAGCCCATCAAGCGAACGAAGCTGCTAGCTAAGTCGTCAGAACTGGGCGACCCTATCCCAGCTGGTACGATCAGATTAAGTACCCGTCAGGATAGACAATCCTTAAATTTCATGTATATAAGGGGACAGGCAACCCCCACCAGCATGTGGCCTAGTTCAGGGCTCTCTGCAGCAATACTGGAGGTGACGATAAGCTGCTGATTCCCCAATTCGTCGGCAGCTTGGCGGAGACGACCTTCGAATGGTATTCGAAGCTTCCCAACGACTCCGTCAAAACATTCACGAAGATGGAGTTGTTATTCACCCAGCGTTTTGCAAGCGCCAGCGAACGCACCCCAATCACGGCACTGATCAATGCCAGGGTGAAGCCAGGGGAGGCATGGGTTCAGTATTCAATTCGGTGGCGCAACATATGGTCGAAGTGCGAAAAGTGCATAGAAGAGGCCCCTGCAGTAGGCATGTTTGTGGGAACCCTCGATCCGCAGGCGACCGTATCCCAATTCATGATGTTTTTCAAGCCAACCACCTTCCAGGCCTTGATTGATAAGCTGGCCCAAATGGACCAGATGGGCCATCGGCCTGCCTCTTCAAAGACGGAGCCTCGGAATGAAAAAGGGAAAGGGAAAGCGATCTTCGTCGCCAATGCTCAGCAACAGCCGAGTGGTCCAAAACCAGCTAATCGCCAAAACGACAGACAGCGATTTATCAACGAAAAGTTAAAACGTCCTTACTCGTTCCCTCGGGATAAAACAAGGAGACTGTTCGAACTGGCGGTGCGCAACAGGCTCATCATCCTGCCAGATCCGAGATGCCTACTACAGCCAGGTGACGTCAAAAATCCCAATTACTGTCCCTACCACCGAGTAGTAGGCCACCCAATTGATGATTGTTTCGTCTTCAAAAGCTGGATCGAGGACCAATACCAACGGGGCAAATTTGCACTGCCCGAGAATGATAAATCATCAAATTACAGAATTAAACTCTGTTGAGAAAATATTTCTCGAATCTTCCTAAAACAAGAAAGGTTAATCTCTGTAAAACAGAGCACCGTTGGATTAAAAATCCAATGGTGATTAAAAATCACCAAGATACAGAATAAGCTCTGTATGGGAAAATATTTTTCCAATCTTGTTGAGAACAGGAAAAATATCTTCTGTAAAACAGAAGGCCTAGGATCAAAGATCCAACTGTGGATAAAATCCCCAAATCAATTAGAGATCTCTCAATGAGAGATTTTTTTTTAACTAAATCAACAAATCAGCCTCCACCATATAAAGGACCTAAGACTTCAAGTCTTGTACAGAAGAACCCCCCAATAAACTTCAAACTTCAAGACGAGAATTCTCCTCAAGGTAAATAAAAATAAGAGAGATCATAGCATCTCCTCCATATCTAAGAGTTTAACTCTCACATCAGAAGAACTTAGTTCTTTTTCCAGATCTCAGATCTATAAGACAAAGTCTTTCACAAGTGAGAATCTAGTTCTCAGAGAATTGAATTAAGCAGAACAGAAAACTCAGTGCTTAGCACTCAAAGTCTGGCACTCAGCGCCGAGCGCTCCACTTGCTCCTCATGTGGGCGCTATTTAATAAGAAGTGCTTAGTACTCAAAGTCTGGTGCTCGGTGTCGAGCGCTTTACGTGCCCTTCACGTGGGCGCTATTTAATAAAAAGGTGCTTAGCACTCAGTGTTTGGCGCTCAGCGCCGAGTGCCTCACGTACTCTGCACGTGGGCACCATAAATTGTTTAACACTCCATATAAAAGAATATAAACAAAACAAAAAGAAAAAGGGATGTCAGAACCCAAATCAATACTCAGCAGTGCTGATACAGAAAAGGGATCAAGCCCAAATAAGTAATCAAGTGGGCTGAGCCCAAGCTTGGCCAAACCCCAAATTGACCGAGCCCATATGTCTTCTTCTAAATTGTCCTTAGTCCTAAACAAGACTACCAAGTCCCTGATGAACATTCATTGGTTCAAGGGTACATCTCTTCACACCTCTGATACATATCGTTGTAATTCTTCAACGTCTTCAAAGAGGTGGCGGGTCCCGAAAACCAACAACTGTGGACCGCAACGTGCTTAAACTAATAACGGACCGCAGCGTCCTTAAATTACTACGGACCGCAACGTCCTTAAACTAAACCCTCACCTCCAAAATAGTGATCCGTGGACCGCAACGTCCCTAAACTAAAATCCGGACCGCAACGTCGCTAATCTAAAATCCGGACCGCAACGTCCCTAAACTAAAATATGGACTGTAACGTCCTTAAACTAAAATAATAGAGCCAAAATGCTCTTTTGTGAGATCTGAATGATCCTAAACCCCTGTTAACTAGATCTTAGTCTAAAATTAGACTAACGTATCCTTAACAAACATTTAAGTTGATCTTAACCTGAAACAAGGTTAACAATCCTTAAATCAAACCAAATCCAAATCGAAGAATATACGGGTTTGGACGAATCCACGCCCTATGGGCGACAACATAAATTACTCTCCGTATACAATCCATGGGTAACCAAAAATAAAATAAACACGCACGACACGAATTGAACATCTGGAGCAGGAGAAAGTGGTTATCGCTGCGCGGTAACGTAATTAACTGCAGAGGCTTGCGCCTGCAGGGAAGAGCGTCCCCAAAATCAAAAACCCCTCGTAAACAAGGGGGAATCTGACGAAGTCTACTACAACGGTCGCATCCATCCAAACCTCCGATATACGGTGTCATAAATTAACTTGTCATATTCGAAGAGGTGGACAGATAAAACTAAATATCATCTGCCTCTAAATTCAGGCAAGACGGCCTACGCGGTCCCGTCTCCCGTTTTTGGCGGTAAACAGATTCTGGCCCGCCCGGTGGGACCTTTTTCTCTTTCCACTCCACACTTCGTGTGTCGTGTTTCGCGAACAAATCGCGGTCTGCTATGGTTGTCCCTGGAGTCGAGGTACAAGGATTTGGTGTTTTGCTCCTGTGGAGAGAAAAGAAGATCAATGGCTTTAAAATGTACCTGCAACAGCAACTCTCGCTCCGTCCCATCTGAAAGAGTAACTTACGGGCCCCAAACGGTCTCCATCTTCGCAATGCCGGTAGAACAGGTGACATAGACCACCACTGGGTTGTTCTTCGGGACCATGATCCTGCCAACAAGCTTCAGCGTCCCGATGCCATCACAGGAAGCTCCAAAAAAGTCGGTCTTCGATCGGCTTGCAACTACCACGTCCCTTCTCAACGGGTCGTCCAATTCCAACGCCTTAGTTTTTAACAGACTGGGCCAAAGATCCAGTGGAACCGCAAAGAGGCCCACAATATCTAAAGGGGTTATCCCGAAGCGGATAGCCATTCCAGCTCCGGTAGACGAAGTCGTCAAAGCGGCTTCTCCCTTTAAAGGATCGGTCTTCACAAGACTGTCCGTTCTAACTCCCGCTTCAGGAAAAGTCACCAAGGCTGCTTCCCCTTCGAGTAAGGATGGTACCGAAGGTTGAAGTGATTCAAGGGTGGCGAGTGGGAGAAGAATTCCTCCCCTTTCAAGAAGGGTGTGGCCCAAAAGTCGGCCTTTGCAAGATTGACTATTCCCTCTCAGCGGACGTCTGTCTTCGACAGGCTGACACCGATAATAACTTCTCATCAGATCAGGGGGCATAACGAAGATACCCCGACAACAGAGGTTATCCCGGCCGCACGACATGCTCGATGTCACCACTGGCGCCGAGTGAGGAAAGCTAGGGGCAGTTCCCCCTCTGGACTAACCCCACCAGCTCCAACGGTGGAAATTGACGTTGCTGTTCCAACTGGGAACAGCTTTGAGCCGCTCAGGAGGGTGCGCAAGAACTCTCCAATTGTCGTACTAAAAAGGTCTCCTCCACCCGCTGAAATGTTACTAAGGCGAAGCCGGAGCAGCCCCCTCAGCGGCTGTCCTCCAAAATCCACAGGGTCTGGTGAAGAGTCCAAGGCTCTGTAATCGACAAGGACTACTCCCGCCGACAGAAGAAAATGAATGTTCGGCAAGAGGAGGACCATCCCGCCGCCATGCTACGGAAGGTTTCGTCTGCAGGGGTGCGTATTGCAGCCCCCTCAACCTTGACCGTCCATAAAAAGAGAAGGCCGGAGAAGATCCCCGTGCCTACGACAAATTTCAAGGGCACTGAGCCTAAACGCCCCAAGTCTGGGGGCATGATAGTGCACACTGTCTACATGGCTTCCGGAAAAGAGGAATGCCGTGCTTCTGGGGGTCATCGACCACTTACGCGGTCCGCAACAAAGCCTCAGGAAAACAACAGAAATTCCAGGAGATACCGATAAAGATGGCCGCACTTACTGGGCAGAAAGAAAGCACGGAAGCGTCGTCGGAGCAACGCCAGAAACAAGAAACCGATGCCGAGTTCCTACGAAGGATGCTCGAGAATAAAGATAAAGTGGCCGCGGAACAAGCGGCTAATATAAAACAAATGGCGCTTCTATTCCAAGATATGGTGGGTAAGATGATCCAGCCGGACCCTCCAGCCGCCCAATAATCATTGAAGACGACAAAGGGGAGTCCTCAAACCCTCTTTCGGTTTTATCAGCAGCCAGGGAGGAGACGATCTCGAAAGTTGCGCTTAATGACTACATAGCTCAACAAATATGAGCTCATCAGGCAAGCGAAGCCGCTGGCCAAGTCGTCAGAACTGGACGACCCTATCCAAGCTAGTACGATCAAATTAAGTACCCGCTGGGATATACGATCCCTAAATTTCACGTGAATAAGGGGACAGGAAACCCCCATCAGCACGTCGCTCAGTTCAGGGATCTCTGCGGCAATACTGGAGGTGACGACAAATTGCTACTTCGCCAGTTCGTCGGCAGCTTAGCAAAGACGGCATTTGAATGGTACTCGGAGCTTCCGAATGACTCCATCAAAAAATTCACAGAAATGGAGTTGCTATTCACTCAGCATTACGCAAGCGCCAGCGAACGCACCCCGATCACGGCATTGATCAATGCCAGGATGAAGCTAGGAGAGACATGGGTTCGGTATGCAATTCGGTGGCGGAACCTATGGTCGAAATGCGAACAACGCATATAAGAAGCTCCTGCTGTGGGCACGTTCGTAGGAACCCTTGACCCACAAGCGACTATATCCCAGTTTATGATGTTTCTCAAGCCGACAAGTTTCCAAGCCTTGATCGACAAGCTGGCCCAAATGAACCAAATAGGCCATAGACCACCCTTCTCGAAAACGGAGCTTCGAAATGAAAAGGGCAAAGGGAAAGCGACCTTAGTCGCCAACACTCAGCAACAGCCAAGTGATCCGAAACCAGCTGCTCTCCAAAACGATAAACAGCGATCACTCGGAGAAAAGCTGAGACGTCCTTATTCATTCCCTCGGGATAAAATGAGAAGACTGTTTAAACTGGCGGTGCGCGACAAGCTTATCACTCTACCAGATCTGAGACACCCACTGCAACCAGGCAACGCCAACAATCCCAATTACTGTCCCTACCACCGAATAGTGGGCCACCCAATCGAAGATTGCTTCGTCTTCAAAAACAGGATTAAGGACCGGTACCAACAAAGCAAATTCGCGCTTTCTGAAAACTGAAGGGTAAACCCGCCACAACTGCATGCTCCTAAAAAGGTGGACACGCCGAGGGCATCATGCTCATTTATAGAGGAAGCTCCACAGGAAGCTTTTCTTTCGGACAAGACTAAGAGAATGCTGAAGGATCTTTAAGCATATCCGGTAATTAGATGGAAAAGCCCACTGGAGCCAGAGATCATTGAGGGGATGCTGAAACCGCTCCCAACACCGAGAGTTGGTAGCGATGGGCAAAATACCCAGGCCCAGCCGTTAAAGTTTTCAAAGAAAAAGAAGAAGACCAAGAAGCCCGCACAGCCTGATGACAAACACGGACCTGCAAAGACATATTGACGCACTGGAGGAATATAACCAGAAGGTGCGAACCCCGGTCACACTCCAAGAGTTTCTCAACCATATCCTTGAGGGCGAAGATAATGACAATGATGAGGGAGAAGACTCGTCAGAAGAACCCGAGGATTATGTGGCAAGTTGTCACATGATCTCTCATTCATCAATAAATGACAAAGAAGCTCACTCGGCATCCAAAGATAATATAGAAGAGCTGGAGGCAGTATCGGTGTCAAAATCCTTGGAACCGTCAGATGAGATGATTGACATGCTGCTGAACGAAACCCGTCAGAAGATAAAAGTTGATCAAGAGCGTGAAATGGCCATATTCGAAAGGGCCAGGCGTCGGCAACAAGTTAAAGAAATCATGGTAGGGATAAGTCACAAAGCACTCCAACCAGATCGAAGCACGCCCGTGGCAAACAAAAGCAGGCTTAAGACAAGGAAACGGTTCGCTAAAGCCCTGTCAATGGAAATGAGGCTGCCATCTTTCAAAGGAAATACTCCTGGTGGTATACACCTTGACAAAACGGATGGGCATCCTAACTACTGCTTATACCATCGGAGGATTGCACATCATACCGAAGAGTGTAATGCCTTCAAGAAGTGATGGCAAGGATACGTTGCTCACCGACAATATTTCAAGCGGATGAAATGCAAAACTCGTCGGGAGCAGAAAAACACGACAAATGGGCATAAAAGAACTGCTGGAAAATGTCATATGGTTGATACCAAGAGATCTCAAGTTCTCACCTTCGGAAGCGATTCTGATAAAGAAATAGCTCTCGGCCCTCTCTTCAAGGAATCCACCTCAGGAAAAGAGGAAGAGATGAAGAACTGTGAGAATATTCAGATGCGCAACCGTACGTTGCCCGAAAAGAATCTCGGGCCTACAAACAAGGGATCGAACAAAAAAGATAAGGAGAAGAAAAAAGTCCCTGAGGATATCGCCCCCGATGATCGAGTCGTCGAAGATCTGGTAGCCAAGGACCCGCCCAAGAAAACAAAGTGGATTACAATGTCCTGGCACACCTGAGGAAGATACCCTCACAGCTAAGCGTTTTGGATGCCTTCTGTTGTCAGAAGAGGTACGAGATTCTTTGATCAGGGCATTATAAGAGCCCGAGCAGTTTCAAGCTTTCCATGCCGAAGAAAAGATGAAGGATGAGTGTTCAGTCGAAAATATTGCAATTTTTAACATAACAATTTCCTCACTTTTCTAATCATTTAAGGATATTTGTTATAAATATAACATGTATTACAAGTTCGTCTGGAAAATACCAAATACCACGTGTTATACATTATAATCAATATTTTGGAAGGAAATTGTGTGTTTATTATTTCACTCATGATATTGTATATCTCAACAATCTTTATTGAGATTTTTGTGCAGAAAATTATTTCAGGACAGATATCGGAATCGCAAATTCGCCGACAAAATGCAGCAAATCAAAGAGTTAAAATCTGGCAGAGATTCAGAAGAGATAAGAAAATTCCAGATATCACCTAAACACCAATTGAACAACACCAAACTACACAAGAAAAATGAAGCAACGATCTCACAAATCAGCCGCGGATCCGCGGCCGAGTCTGGCTGATCCGCCGCGGATCTGCGGCCGAGTTGGGGGCTCCAGTGACATACTTTTCCAGAAGCTTCATCTCAACTTTCTAGCTTGCTGAGAACGCTCCATTGTAACAATCTTATTCTGGAAACATCCCTACAATAACCTAGCTTCTTAAGGAAGATTGATAACTACCTTATTCTAGAAGTTTCCCTACAACTACCTAATTTCTTGGGGAAGATTGACCTAGTTTCTAGTGGAAGATTGGTGAAGGGCTATAAAAAGGGACCTAAGCCTACATTAAAGAGGTTGTTGTTGATGGTAGTTGATTTCTAGTACACAATCCAAAACTAAATCCAATTCAATTCTAATTCAAGATCCAAATCAAGAATCGTTGAGAACAACATTGAGCGACGACATTCAAGATCCTTTACGCGAAGCCGATCATCATCAAGAGTACGAGATCCTCGACAGGTCTAAGTCTCACGGAGATCGAGCAAAGCGAAATTCGATGGAATAGTTACCTCTTCAAGGGAGCGATCGAGAGCAATTCTTGTAATCTCGGATTGAAGGAAAGTGTAATTAGAAGTTGATTAATAAAGGTGATCATTTGTTAATTCTCGCTTTCTTTAAATTTTCGCATTATGAAATTTCTAATTCTTGATTCTTCTATTTTCATGATGCATGAGTAAATCTCCGCTTGCTAATGAGTCGAAGGAATTCGGTAGATCAAATGGTGATGAAATCCTATATGCATCTTAAGTCTTATGAGAATTATGAATTTTAGGAAAAAGAATCGTCAATGACCAAATTTGGACCGAGATCACCGTTCTTGATAATTTTGTTACAATTTGGGACTAAATTATTGATGATTTTCTTTGCTAAAGGCTAGATTTGAATGGTGATCAATGAAAAGACAAGAGATAGTAAAGGAGAAACCCTAGTTTCTTCAAAAGATCTCTAATCTTCATTCATCACCATCGTTCTAGCTATAATTTTCAATAGATAAGATGAGTCATTTTTAGTATTCATCATTGCTACTAATTCCTATCGAATCTTACAAGCTATTCTTCAATTTTCCTGATAACTAAAATTGATATTGGACACTTTCTTGATTACTAAATGTTAAACTCTTCCTTGATTCTCTTGAAATGATAAACTCAATTAAATCTTGAAATCTCATTTTCTTGAATTTTCTTCACTATTTTCTTTCGGCTCAACTAAAGAAAGAACGAATAAATACACGAATCTCAGTGGACGACCCATACTCATTAACGAACTACATCGACACCGTTATTGAATGTGGTTATAAATTCTTTAATTGTGATTATACTTTTCATATCAATCAAACAATCGAATTTTCGATAATCAATCAAATGGCATCGTTGCCGGGGATGCATACGTAATTTATTCGTTCTTGCTATTTGAGTTGAAATATTATTATTCCATCAAAATTTGAATCAAAATCGCATCGTGTGCTTAACGATTCGTGTGTGAATTTTGCAAGGAAATCTGGAATCACTGCAGCAAGGAGAAAATTATTCAAATCATTTCATCTAGGACAGAGGAGCAAAGGGAGCAGCAGTACAAAATTTCGTTCAAAGAACCGTTCGATCAACCGTGGAACCGCGGCAAAATGCAGGTATTGGCGGCGGATCCGCGGCATTCTTGACGATTTAGGGCTCCAGTTCTCTGCGGTATATTCTCTACTTTCTTATCTCTTTTCTGATCTGTCCAATAACAACTTTTCTGTAGGATTCTTTGCAAAAATTCACCGCTCAAAAATAAAATTTTGTTGCGTGTTTTGATATTGGTTGTGCTTGCATATTTGAATACGGAAATTAAGGGATAAAGACCAAATTCATATTAGGTAGGAATTTCATTACCCTTCCTAAGCCCCAAAAATCACAAAACTAGATTCCGCATCACCATTCATTAACTAAAAAATATCTAGACAAGACTCTAAGGACCGTCGCGCTTAATTAGGACAGAAAAAGGTTGTGGGTAATCTATTGCTTATTCGCATTTGTTTTGTAGTGTCTAAGGCAAGTATGTCTAAGGCAAGTGGTTACTTAATTAGGCCCGCTACTTACGTAGTAGATACCTCCCACTTACCTGGCACTTACCGGGCCACAGGAGGGATAAAGAGGTAGTAGAGAATTTATCCTGCGATTTGTCTTCTGGAAGTCTAGGAGCGGTCTAGTGACTTGACCTAGGTGACCTTAGATCTAGGGTTGATTGTGCATTTTTTGTGTGATTTTCAAAATCCGTCTTTTTCAAAACAAACCATTTTCTCTAATTATCACAAACGCTGCCATTTATGCTAAACCATTTAGTGCATGCTCGGCTGGACTCAGGATTCTAGTGTCCGTCTTGTCCGCGTCTCTTCTATCGACTCCGAAGTCAGTAATTCTATATCTTCTTTTTTCTCACCACACACCACATCCACCGCGATGGACGGATTTCCATCAAACTTTAATAACACTACTCTGCCACCGCCCGCAGGTGTGCAGAACCCACCCCGTATCTTTCTCCAAGAGAGATGCTACTCTATTCGAAGCCCTCTTTCTACTTGTCTTTCCATTCCACCAGCCAACGGGGATAATTTTGAAATCAAACCACATTACATCAATCTTTTACTTAAATTTCACGGTCTGAAGTCTGAAGACACATACGTTTTTATTACCAAATTTGAAAACGTATGTGCTATGATGGGCACTTCACAACTTTCTGTGGATGCTATGAGATTGCGTCTTCTCCCGTTCACTTTGTGCGATTTAGCCGAAAAATGGCTTTATAACACAGCTGCGCACTCTATTTCCAACTGGGATGAATTCATCATAGCATTCCTCAAGAAATTTTATCCCAATCATAAAACCGCCCGTGTCCGTAGCGAAATCAATCAATTTACCCGCTTCCCAATGAACAATTTTGGAAGTGTTTTGAATGATTCAAGGATCTGCTAGTCCAATGTCCTCATCATGGATTCCATAGATAGGATCTGTGCCGAATCATATATGAGGGCATTAATCCAACAACAAAACAGATGCTTGAATCCATGTGTCAAGGTAATTTCATGTCTAAAGACGATGGTGAAGCTTGGAAATTTTTAGAAGATTTTGCTGAAAAAACTTTGCAATGGGAGAGTGTTAGTCAACCATCATCTAGGGGTGGTATCCATCAACTTGATGTTTCCATAGCATTCAAAGCTGAAATGGCAGCAATGCAAAAGAAACTTGAAGCTATGGAACACAAATTTTTATTAGCCTCCCTAAACCCGGTCACACTCCTTAAAACCGTGTGTGGATGCTGTTCCGATCCATCACATTTGACGGAAGAATGTCCTTTGAATTCTCCGTTTTAAGGTCAAGAACACATTAATACTGCTTTTCAGTAACGACGTAGAAACGATCCTTATTCTTCCATTTATAATCAGGGTTGGAGGAATCACCCTAATTTTGCTTGAAACCAATACCAAACTCAAAATACGGTTCCAAACCAAAATAACTTTCAAAGGGTCCCTCCACAACAACAGCAACCACTACAACTGAGTCAGCACCCTTTTCAATCACAAAATTTTCAAAATCCGGCTAACTCTTCTGCACCGTATAATAATTCTTTGAAATTGGCCGGTACCGATAACTCTTCTTCTTTCGAACGAACCTTGGATTTGTTTATGAAACATTCCATCTAAGTGTCGGCTGATATAAGGTCTTCTATTGATGATATAAAGAAGAACTCCGCCTCCCACGATGAGAGTATTAAATCGATAGAAGCACAAATTGCACGATTAAATGCCGAAATGAGTGCTAGACAGAAAGGAAAATTTCCATCTCAACCCCTACCGAATCCTGGACATTCACAATACTACAATGTGGGTGCCATTACAACTTTGAGATCCGGAAGAGTGGTGAATAATCAAGTCGGTGAACAGATTGATAATGATGAATCTATCAATAACACCCCGTCTTCCACTTCCACTTCCACGTCCACTTCCACTTCTGACCCTAGTTCATCTTCTTCTGAGCCTATTCTCTGTTTTTCTCAAGGCTCGAACCCTCAGCCCACTTCTTCTAGTCAACCAAAGACGATCCCCACTCCAATTCTGGGATCTGTTCTACCCACACGACCTTCTCCAATGTCGGACCCAGCTCTTATTGCTAAAGCTCCTTATCCGAACAGGTTAAGCGGAAACAAACCAAGTCCACATATGGAGAAGATTATGGAAATATTTAAAAAGGTTAACATAAATATCCCTCTCCAACATGCTATACAACAAGTTCCGGCTTATGCGAAAATCCTTAAGGACTTGTGCCACTAGGAAGAGGAAGACTCAAGTGCCCAAAAAGATATTCATGAAGAATATTGTTAGCAAAGCTTTTACCCCATAATTATCAAAGAAACGTAAGGATCCTGGATATCCTACAATCTCTATTTCTATTAGGAGTAAAAATATTAACCGTGCTTTACTCGACCTTGGCGCTAGTGTTAACCTGCTTCCATACTCTGTCTACGAGCAGTTAGAGATTGGAGAGTTGAAACCAGCTCATTGTACTCTCCAGATGGCAGACCGATCCATCACCAAACCGAGGGGTGAGCTTGAGGATGTGTTGATAAAAGTCGAGGAATTTATATTCCCTGTGGACTTTATTGTTTTGGATACATAGCCTGTAGCAAACCCACGGAACCGAATTCCGGTGATTCTCGGTCGACCCTTCTTAGCCACTTCCAATGCTGTCATTAATTTTCGGAACGGTTCCATGAACCTATCCTTTGGGAAAATAACAATTGAGCTTAACATTTACAAGATTGGAAGTCAGCCATCTGAACCTTCTGCTCATATTGTTGATGTTTGTTCTGTCCACGAGATAGCTCCTGAAAGCTGCAAGGCTGATGAACTTTGCTTTGATTATCTCGACGACATTAGCACATCATTGTTTGATCTTGCACATTATAGTGAGGATACCTTTGACGAGTCCACCCCTGAGTTTGAACCTTCTGACTCATCATAAAAGTCAGACACACTTTCCGAGTCTGCATCCTTTGCAGGCTATGAACTTCTTCGAAAATCCGAATGTCATTCACTTACCCCACCTTCTATTGTATCTCAGCCGAAATTAAATCTCAAACTGTTGCCTTCTCACCTTAAATATGCATATTTAGGTGAGAATTAGTCTTTGAATGTGATCATATCCGTTTCTCTAGCCTTAGAGCAAGAGAACGCTCTTTTGATGGTCTTGAAATCTAATAGGCAAGCCTTTGGTTGGACAATGGATAACATCAAAGGGATTAGTCTCTTGATTGTTGAACATCATATATATTTTATGGATGAAGCCAAGCCAACCCGAAAACCACAAAGACGGTTAAATCCCGTCATGAAGGAGGCGGTAAAGAAAGAAATTGTCAAATGCCTTGACGGTGGTATCATTTACTCAATCTCTGATAACCAATGGGTGAGTCCTATTCATGTAGTCCCTAAGAAGTCCGGCATCACAGTCATAACCAATGAGGCTAATGAGTTAATCCAGACACGCACCCAAACTGGGTGGCGTGTATGTATTGATTACAGAAAACTCAATGCCGCAACGAGAAAAGACCACTTTCCTCTACCTTTCATTGACCAGATGTTGGAACGATTAGCTTGACATGAATATTATTGTTTCATGGACGGATACTCTGGCAATAACCAGGTCCTTATTGCCGAAAAGGATCAAGATAAAACCACATTTACTTGTCCTTTCGGTACTTTTTGCTTATAGACGCATGCCTTTTGGGTTATGCAATGCTCCCGCTACATTTCAGTGGTGTATGATGGGGATATTCTCGGACATGGTCGAGAATTTTCTGGAGATTTTCATGGACGATTTCTCGATATTCGGGGATTCTTTTGATGATTGCCTATCTCATCTTGACGCAGTTCTTATTCGTTGTAAAGATAAGAACTTAATTTTGAATTAGGAAAAATGCCATTTCATGGTCCAAGAGAGTATTGTGCTTGGACATGTCATTTTATGGAAAGGCATTATGGTCGACAAAGCTAAAATAGATGTTATTTATAACCTTCCTCATCCTAAATGAGTTAAAGATATACGATCTTTCCTTGATCATGCAGGATTTTATAGAAGATTCATTAAAGATTTTAGCAAAATTGCTAGACCTTTAACTCTTCTCTTGGCCAAGATACCACATTTCACTTTGATTCGGATTGTGAGGCTGCATTTGACTCGCTTAAAAATTCCCTCACTACAGCCCCTGTTTTATCATCTCCCGATTGGAACCCACCCGTTTGAGTTTATGTGTGTTGCATCAGATTTTGTTGTTGGTGCAGTTTTAGGACAACACATTGATAAGATACCACATGTGATTTATTATGCAAGTAAAACCTTGAATGATGCCCAAATTAATTATACAACTACCAAGAAAGAACTCTTAGCAGTTGTATTTGCATTAGAAAAATTCAGGCCTTACTTGATTGGCTCACCGATTGTGGTTTACACTGATCACTCCACCCTAAAACATCTTCTATCGAAGAAGGATGCTAAAGGCAGGTCAATACGTTGGATCCTATTATTACATGGATTTGATCTTGTCATTCGAGATAAGAAACGATGTGAAAACGTAGTAGCCGACCATCTTTCACGCATCTCTTATTCACCTACCGTGACCTTACCAATTAACGACTCTTTCCCGGACGAACAGCTCTTGACCGTATCCGGCGAAACTTGGTTCGTGGATATTGTAAATTATCTAGCAACGGGACTGATTCCTAGTGAATGGTCTAAACAGGACAATTATCGATTTCTTTCCCAAGTAAAACATTTTTACTGGGATGAACTTTATTTGTTTAAGTATTGTCCTGACCAAATCATTCGCAAATGTGTCCCCAATGATGAATTCAAGAGTGTTTTGTCTTTCTGTCATGATTAGGCATGTGGAGGTCATTTTGGTCCACGTAAGACAGCAGAGAAGGTTTTGCAATGTGGTTTTCGCTGGCCTATTTTATTTAAAGATGCATATGATCATTGCAAAACCTGTCCACAATGTCATAACACGGGTCGGATTTCTAAAAGAAATGAGATGCCACATCAACCGATATTGGTTGTTGAAATTTTCGATATTTGGGGTATTGATTTTATGGGTCATTTTCCCAACTCTTTTAGGAATTTGTATATCTTGTTAGCGGTTGATTACGTCTCGAAATGGGTGGAAGCTATTCCATGTTACACTAATGACAACAAGGTTGTCATTAAGTTCCTTAAAAAAAATATTTTTTCGCGATTTGGACACCCGCGCGCTATCATTAGCGACAACGGGACACATTTCTGTAATCGGTATTTCGAGACTTTGATGCAGAAATATGCAATCAATCACAAACTTTCCACGCCCTATCATCCCCAAACGAGCGGGCAAGCTGAGATTTCAAATAGGCAAATCAAACTAATTCTGGAGAAGACAGTTTCTAAAAGCCGGAAAGATTGGTCAACCAAATTGACGGATGCTCTTTGGGCATTTCGTACCGCTTATAAGACCGATCTTAGTATGTCTCCTTACCACCTATTGTTTGGAAAAGCTTACCACCTTCCGGTCGTGATCGAACATAAAGCAATGTGGGTCATTAAAGAACTTAACTTCAATTTAAATCAAGCCTGCAACTTTCGGAAGCTGCAATTAAATGAGCTAAGCAAACTTCGCGATGAAGCTTACGATAATGCGGTAATAGTAAAGAATCGAATTAAGGTATTTCACGATAAAAATATTTTGAGAAAAAATTTTATTCCAGGTCAACAAGTCCTTTACGATTTCCATCTCCATCTTCATGCGGGTAAGCTCTGATCTCGTTGGAAAGGACTATTTATGGTGCGGTATGTCTATCCGCACGGGGCATTTGAAGTTGAAAATAAAAAAAACGGTACAATTTTCAATGTGAATGGGCATAGATTAAAACCGTATTTTTCCACTAACCCCACGGAGGAGCGCATGTTTTTACAGGAGCCGCTTTATAATGACTAATTTTCCTCCACCTCACCTCCATGTCTCTTGTCTCATTTTTAGAATGGAGGTGGGTCATTTGTTAAAAAAAATAATTAAAAAATGCAAAATTGTACATAAAAATAAATAAATAAGTTTGGGGGAAGATTTTCACATCCATTTATTCTTGTCCCCGTTAACAACTTTTCCTCCCAAGCCTACAGGTTATGAGATTTAAAAGAGACAACAGTGAGGACACTGCTGTATACAGGTTTGGGGGAGGTTTGTGCTTATTTACGCATTACATTGCATTACACTTTGCATAAGCACAAAGCAAAAAAATTTCAAAAAATTTTGTTTTATAATAAAAAATTAGAAAATGAAAAATTACATTTAAAAGATTGGAAGAATTTAAGAAAACCAAGAAAGTTAGTTGTTTTCTTAAACGAAACTAGTAATAAATAGTTATGAGCCGTTGTCCCAAGGATTAGTAAGATGAAGGAAATCACTAATCTGAGGATAAAAATAAGTCTGAAAAATAGTTCCTATTCTGAAGTCCAAACATCTGAACGTTGATACCCTACTATACGCACTTACACACATCTTGAAACTTGGGATAGTAGAGAATACCTTGAAATGCTCTTATCTAAAAGCCAAAGTACGAAGAAAATGATAAATGAAGCATAAAAGTATAAAATGGTGAAGAAAAATGAACACTGGTTTTGTAATCACCAAGGCAGCATAAAATAAAAAATATAGCGAGGGTGCTTCATCACCTAGTGCCTTAGACTAACTGGTTTGGGAGTCACTGCTAAGCCTTAGTTGTTGCAAGACGAGAAAATTGCTAATTACGCCTAATATGTGAGCACATTTAGTAATCGGTCGGTTAGTATCTCAAGAAGTATTAACGGTCGGATGAAAAATGTGTGAGCAATTCCATCCAAAATATTCACCGACTAAAAAGTACAGAGGTAGATGGACAAGAGTATGATAGCTTGAATTGAATTCTCCGAGTGTAGGGATGTCTTTTACACACATGTAGAGATATATGATCGGTGTTTGAAAGGAAGGTAGGGATGAAGAATAAAGGCGATATTTTATTAAGGGATGATGTGTTTTCTAACATTTTTTCATGACTATTAAGATAGGGCTCATGACAACCGAAAAGTTAGTGTAGTTGAAAACTCTGATTTTCAAAGTCTTTCTTTTATAATTCTTATCTTTATATGTAACTTACACAGTCTTCCTTTTATTATAGGATTTTGTGGGTGCAATCCGCTGAAAACCCTCAGGAGACAACACTCCTTCTACTAGGGACACCTAGAGGTTTAAAGGCTTATTGCACGTGCTCAGTGCAATCATGTTGCCTACGAAATTGTGCTAGTTAGTTTTTCTTTTTTCTATTCTCTCCTTCTCTTGAATAAAAGAAGTTTGTGTTAGTGTTTATGCCCTAGAAGGCCATTACTGTATCATACTAGTTTGTATATTACTTAATGGAAGCTTGGGATATTCACATGTATATAACAGTCTTGCTAAACATGGTAGTATGCTACTTGGTTTTTTCTATCTTAATATGTGAGTGTACGTATTGATAGAGCTCTTAGGATCTTGCTTGTCTACCAGCGTTGTGATGGCAGTCACACTAGTGGGGGCTGGGTAGTCTACAAGCACATCCTTATTCAGGTCCCTGGTCGTTGGATTATCGAGACAGAGCATCGATATCCGGAGTAGACTAGTGTGTACGCTTCTCATCCCAGTTGGGGAGATGGTCTGTCCCACAGCCGTCAGTACGTCGTACTGGAGATAGTATGCAGGTGCTCGTTAGGTTACGGGTACACCGGACAGGACTCACAGGGAACTGTTGGTTGGTTTTATACCAGTCGTCAGTGAGCAGTTCCCAGGTGACATGAGTACAGCATAGTCCGCAGACTTGACACTGCTACTTCGCCTCGAGTGTGTCCCACTGTTCTTAGATTGCTACCCTACCACGGCTCATAGGAGTCGTGCAAACAGGTAGCAGTTGGGTGCAGTCCCGAGCACTTGGAGGCAGTGGCGGTTAGATAGGATTCGTCCCTCCCGGTATTGGGAGTAGATATCGTGCTGTGTCAGAGAGCCATTACGCAAAGTCCCTGGCCAGGGCAAGCGAGATTTGCTGGTAGGTTCCAGTAGTTTCTCAGGGTGTAATGGGCTTCCCTCCGACACGACTTATACCGCTATTAGG
The DNA here is from genome assembly GCA_030015575.1 of Agapanthus africanus. NCBI lineage: Eukaryota > Viridiplantae > Streptophyta > Magnoliopsida > Asparagales > Amaryllidaceae > Agapanthus > Agapanthus africanus. The sequence goes on along the minus strand of JASDDO010000022.1, from coordinate 899,745,310 downwards.
GGACTGACGCTTGCCGCCCCCCTAGGCCCGATATGCGATAGTCTTGGACGAACGGACCGGACTGTATGGAGATTGTCACATCAGACTCAGTAGGAGTTCGGATGGGTTTCCTCATCGGCCTTCTTATCGACAACTACCTGGGGACCGTTACGTACAGCTAGTGCCGCTTGCGGTCTGTGGTTAAACCCACTGCCAGCGTAGTAGTCGAGTCTCTAGAGTCCCACACAGAGAGTTTCCTACTCCAGGCGAAACGATATAGAGGTTGCATGGTTTTGCGACAAAGGGTTCGGACGCATACGTGCGTTTACGCACGTACGACTTTCGGACAGTTTTTACCAGTCGGCTTTGGTTTAAGCCAGTTACTGGTATCCGGTTATTGGATTTTTACAGTCTAAAGTTTTTCCGTATTTTTGCGGATTGGAGGGGCGTTCTCGTAATTGTACGAGAAGCTTCTAGAAGATGTGACTAAGGAGGTTAAGGTGACATAAGCTTTGGATAAGATTAGTGATGTCATGAGGGTGATTCATCATGATCATTAATGCACCATAAATGCTTAATGACTCATGTTAATGAATCACCTCTTTTCATTTATGAAGCATGCTTATTCATTTCTTTTATTCATTATTCTAAAATAAGAATGCTTCATAATATATTATGATACACTCTCTCTCATCTCATTATCTCATCTCACATTCTCTCTCCTCAAGCTCTCATCTTCAAGAAACTAATCCTTAATCCTCATGTGTTGAGATCAAAGGTTTAGTTAGACTTAAACATCCATTACCTTCACTCTATATCATCATTTCTTCTTTGATTAGCAATCAAAGTAGATTAGTTACCTCAAGTTAGAGGTATAGCTTGGTGTTTTGCTCTCGGGTGGATCGTCTACTACCTAGAGAAGGTCGAGGAGAACAAAGGAGGACACAAAGACGAAGGACCGGTTTCATTAGGTATAATCCCTAAACACAATTGATAAGAAACTCTTTGTGTACGGTTATTTATAGTTTAGCTTCGATTCAAGCGGTTAGTCGATGTTCGTTCTTTAAACTTGATCGTTTTTGAAAATTCCGCCTCCCCACAAGTACTGGGGTGTACTACATCGACTTACAGTTTGCTCGAGACGATCAAGATCAAGTTTGGAGGATTTTTTTAGTCGAAAATATTGCAATTTTTAACATAACAATTTTCTCAATTTTCTAATCATCTAAGAATATTTGTTATAAATATAACATGTATTACAAGTTCGTCTGGAAAATACCAAATACCACGTGTTATACATTATAATCAACATTTTGGAAGGAAATTGTGTGTTTATTGTTTCACGCATGATATTGTATATCTCAACAATCTTCATTGAGATTTTTGTGCAGAAAATTATTTCAGGACAGATATCGGAATCGCAAATTCACCGACAAAATGCAGCAAATCAAAGAGTTAAAATCTGGCAGAGATTCAGAAGAGATAAGAAGATTCCAGATATCACCTGAACACCAATTGACCAACACCAAACTACACAAGGAAAATAAAGCAACGATCTCACAAATCGGCCGCGGATCCGCGGCCGAGTTGGGGGCTCCGGTGAAGATACTTTTCCAAAAGCTTCATCTCAACTTCCTTGCTTGCTGAGGACGCTCCATTGTAACAACCTTGTTCTGGAAACATCTCTACAACAACCTAGCTTCTTGAGGAAGCTTGATAACTATCTTATTCTAGAAGTTTCCCTACAACTACCTAGCTTCTTGGGGAAGATTGACCTAGCTTCTAGTGGAAGATTGGTGAAGGGCTATAAAAGGGGACCTAAGCCTACATTAAATAGATTGTTGTTGATGGTAGTTGATTTCTAGTACACAATCCAAAACTAAATCCAATTCAATTCCAAATCAAGATCCAAATCAAGAATCGTTGAAAACAACATCGAGGGACGACATTCAAGATCCTTTACGCGAATCCAATTGTCATCAAGAGCACGAGATCCTCGACAGGTTCAAGTCTCGCGGAGATCGAGCAAAGAGAAATTCGACGGAATAGTTACCTCTTCAAGGGAGCGATCGAGAGCAATTCTTGTAATCTCGGATTGAAGGAAAGTGTAATTAGAAGTTGATTAATAAAGGTGATCATTTGTGAATTCTCGCTTTCTTTAAATTTTCGCATTATAAAATTTCTAATTCTTGATTCTTCTATTTTCATGATACGTGAGTAAATCTCCGCTTGCTAAGAATTCGAAGGAATTCGGTAGATCAAATGGTGATGAAATCCTATATGCATCTTAAGTTTTATGAGAATTATGAACTTTAGGAAAAAGAATCGTCAATGACCAAATTTGGAACGAGATCACCCTTCTTGATAATTTCGTTACAATTTGGGATAAATGATTGATGATTTTCTTTGCTAAAGGCTAAATTTGAATGGTGATCAATGAAAAGACAAGGGATAGTGAAGGAGAAACCCTAGTTTCTTCAAAAGATCCCTAATCTTCATTCATCGCCATCGTTCTAGTTATAATTCATCAATAGATAAGATGAGTCATTTTTAGTATTCATCATTACTACTAATTCCTATCGAATTCTACAAGCTATTCTTCAATTTTCTTGATAACAAAAATTGATATTGGACACTTTCTTGACTAAATGTTAAACTCTTCCTTGATTCTCTTGAAATGATAGACTCAATTAAATCTTGAAATCTCATTTTCTTGAATTTTCTTTACTATTTTCTTTCGGCTCAATTAAAGCAAGAACGAATAAATACACGAATCTCAGTGGACGACCCGTACTCATTAACGAACTATATCGACACCGTTATTGATTGCAGTTATAAATGCTTTGATTGTGATTATACTTTTCATATCAATCAAACAATCGAATTTTCGGTAATCAATCAACGAGCTGGAAGAAGTGCACACAGCTGACATCACTTTCGGCGATGAAGATCTCCTCCTCGGAACGTGCGGCACAACCGTCCCATGTATGTCACCGGGTACTGCCGTGACATCAAGATAGGGAAGATCTTAGTTGACAATGTGTCCTCTGTCAACCTCCTAAATGTGAGGGTGCTAAAAGAAATCTGCATGAGCGTTCATCACCTCGCTCGGGATAAAATCACCATCTTCGGGTTCGACTCCCAGTCATCAGAGACGCTCAGGTCTATAATACTGACGTTACGCTTTGGGATGCTCGTCACTGACATCAAATTTCATGTCATTGACACCACGACCTGCTACAACGCTTTGCTCGGCAGGCCTTGGTTACACGAGTACAACATCATCCCTTCTACACAACATCAGTATATGAAGTATTTCAAAGATAGTCTCGAGTATACCGTGACGGGGGAACTAAACCCATTCTCCGTAAATGAAGTCCGAAAGTACAAAGATGCAAAGTATTTCCTACCATACTTTGAAGACACAGAAAGATGTCATAAACTAGAGAATAAGCAAAAATCTATCACCACTATTCCGGTCTTCTGGAGCGATACTGATGAGGAAGAAGAGATAGTCTATTCGGGGCCGCCCCAATGCAACAGGTCGGGACCATCTACCCCCATTCCGATCTTTGGCAGTGACTCCGAAGATGAAGTCAACGCACTGTTCTCGGTCCGTCCATCAATGCAGGCCCTCACTGGAGATGATCAGAGTTCGCAAATCGCCATGGTTCCGCGGCAGCACTACAGAGAGCTTGATGCGCTTGAAACATATAGTGTGCAAGAGCTGCAGACATTCTACGTCCCTCCCAGGCGAAGAGGTGAAAAGGAGATCCTATTCTATCGAACCACGGAGACTAAAGTCGAAAAAGAAGTCTGGCATAGTGCTGATTTTGCGCTCGACAGGCACCAACCCATCCGTCTACTCAGATACTACACGGAAGGATTGAGAAGATTATTATGATACCAAGGCGTACCTTTCAAACAGACTGCTCGACAAGCTCAGTTTTACAACAGGATTTAGAACGTCCCCGAAACTCAGCGAAAATTGCCCAACGGAAAAATGGAAACGATTAGGCTTGGATATGTCCAGTCCAAGAAACGGGAGCAATTCCATGGCTGCCATGTCATAAATGACCTCGATGAAGAAGGGGATACTCTTTTAAAAGACGCTGACGTTGAACCAGAACGAGATCCTGCCATAAAAATGCCGAGTCCATCGTTTGAAGAACAGATGGATATCTAGTAAGGGAAGCGGATCAAAAGGTTTGGAACGACCACGGCCGCGAAATGGCCATTTACGAGAAAGCCAAGACGCAACGCCTCCTTCAGCAGGCTACGGAGGATGACAATGCCCTTCACCGTCAGCCTGCCATGCATTCCTAAGACAAGAAAAAGGCCCGACGCGGAGGTAAAAACAAGTTAAAGAACGGAATAACGTTCGACAGCGGAAAAACGGATCCAAAAGGCCACGCGATCGAGAAAAGGTCAGCCGGAATCCGTCTCTTATGAAAATGATGGGTCGAGCATATTCTTTCCCTCGAGACAAGACAAGGAGAATTTTTGACCTTGTTATAAAATATCAAATGATGACACTCCCGAAATCTCGGCACCCCGATCAAGCAAATGAGGTTCATCACCCGGATTATTGCTCCTATCACCGAGCGATAGAATATTCTCTTGAAGACTGCTTCACCTTCAAAAACTGGGTCGAAGACCAATATCGGCAAGGAAGGTTTGCTCTATCCAACAGTTGGAAGGTAGCCCCACCACAAAAGTATGTACCAAAATCAGCGTATATAGCAAGATTTGAACCAGATCAATATCGGTCTTGGAAACGATCTTGTACCTGTCACGTGATAACGCTTTCGGAAGAAGGAGAGCGCGAGAATATGGATGACCTCTCCAGGTGCTTTGAAAATGAGGATGAAGATGAGGTGATCTCAGAATTTCCACCAGCACCAAAAGAATTAGAAGATGGGATACACACCAGCGCGGACAGCCAGAAAAAAAATTGACTTGGGGACGTGTTACGCCCCGCTTCCCAGAGCACGCTAAGTTGGGCACGTGATATAGCCAACCATACTACCTGTGGATAGGAAATACGCTTCCACAATCACATTACGGCTGTCGAGATATCAAGAACAATAATAAACTATCTAATAGATGTCCATAAGCCAGAATAAAACGAGTTAAGAATAAAATAATGCGGAAGCAAAAGATCCAATACAAGAATAAACTGGAGTGTACATCCCATAATGCAGGCTCACATCAGGAAAGAAAAATACCGAAAGTAAAATGAACTAACTACTAGCAAGTCGTCACTGCTCAGCCTGCTGACTGAAGTACTCCTGCTCGGCCTGTAGCGAAGGTAAAGAATCTAGGCCATGCAAAACCCAGACGTCAGTGCGTCATAATATCAATCGATACTATAAACAGGGGTAGCAATACATGCAGGTATGAATATAAATGGTAAAACAGGTAAAACAACAATATAAAATAAGGACAGTGAAGGGTAGTGTGCAGTGAGTAATCTAAACTGGTCTATTGGGTTAACTACTCTCAAATCTTTGAAATCAATTTGATGAATCATTGATGTAACTCAATAGTATCCCGTGCGTGCCCAGGATCACGGTTTATGACTCTCGGGCTGAATCCGAGACGTGCCGCAAGGCAGTAAAGGGTAGTAGGTAATGATGAGTGATGTCAGCAGCATCACCCCGGGGCTGGCCTAGCCCATAAGACTGATCAGAAAGGGTATCGAACTATCGAGTTACAAGTCAGGTTTCATCATTGATTTCCCCATACCCCCAAGTTATATATGTTCAAGTCAGGTATTAAATAATCTGGAGCTAATGCCAACACAGGATCAGGCAGGTACAGGTTTGTCTGGATAGAAAACAGGAAATGTCCGTAGGGACAACAGGTCAGGTTTGTTGGCATTAGTAACAAGATCAGGTAACAGGTAAAGCCATGGTACACCCGGTCAAGTCAGGTAGTATATAGGTATCATGTCATGTCAAGAAATGCACGGTATCACGTCGTGTCAGGTAATGGTATAACAAGTCATATCAGGGGTGCACAACATGTCACATGGGTGCTCATAATCAAACTAAATTAAGCATGGGTATACAAAACAAGTAAGGGTACTAATGGAACAATAAAATGGAACATTGTAATGTGGTATGCAAATAGGTACAGATTAAAACATATGGATGCGCGGTTATCGATTTGAGTTAGGGTTATGGTTCCAACACTAATTAAATACACTTAATCAAATATGGAATGTTAAAATCTCATTATTATGTATTAAAGGATCTAGGGATACAATTGTATGTATATTAGGCTAGATGTATGCAAACGGGTGTCCGATAGGGTATAGACTATTAAAAGGGTACTATGGGCTATACAACTAAGTAATATATGATTCAAATATGGATATGGGTACCGTGTATCATAAACTAATATGCAATATGAAATGTTTCAGGTTCTAGATCTAAATGATATAAATGGAACATCGAAATGTCAAAAATGGAACATGTGACATTAGATTTGATCTACAAGTTTAATATGAAATTAAATAAGTATAAAATATTATGAATAGCATGTAGCAAGTTTTACTTGCCTCGACAGATCAAGAAACGGGTATACGGAACGTCACACGTCGGTGGGAAAAGTAGCGATGCGCGCACGGTACACGGAACGAATCTAAACAACGTACAAGGGAATCACACGGGTCAAGTACGCTCGCTGGGTCATCGGGATCGTCGTCGGCACGACTGGATTCCGGCAATCTAAAAGAACAGTGAACATATAAAAAGCAAAGAAAATTATAGAAAGGAAGAAGAAGGAAAGAATGGAAGGAAGAAGAAGAATGAGAAGAGGAAGAGTTGCTCACTGGATTTGCAGAGGGGTGATAGCGTCGACGGTGATGATCGGAGGAGCTCTGGCGATGAGGTTAGGGTTTGTTTTAGAGGAGGTAGGGTTAGGGTTTTGTTTGCTGGGGTTTGGGTGCAGGGTTGGTGCAGGGTTGGTGAAGGGGTATTGGTGAGGAGAGGGTGCAGAGGAGAGGAAGAAAATGAGATGGTGATGATGGTGGTGTGCGAGTGGTGATGTTGGGTTCTTGGGGTTCTGTGGGATGTGCAGGGTGCAGTGGAAGGAGGAAGAAGATAGAGGAGGCTAGGTTGAGGTCGAGAGATTGAGAAGTGAGGATTTTTAGGGTTAGGGTTTGAGAAAGCAGAGAGTTTTGGTGGGTTCTCGTAGATGGGTTCTCGTAGATGGGTGCTCGGGTTTAAAATAGAAGAAAGAGGGAGAGAAAGAAGGGAGGTGACGTTAAGCTTGAGGGAGGTGAGTGGAATCGAGAAGCTACAGGGATCACGATATGAGAGAAAGAGAGGTCGCGAGAGGAGAGAGATAGAGAGAGAGCGAGAGGAGAGAGAGAGAGAAGAGGAGAAAGAAATTTGTATTGTAGCGGGGAGAGAGAAAGAGAGAAGAGAGAGAGAAGAGAGGTGAGGGCTCGGTGGTGGGGCCACGAAGAAAGAAAAGAGAGAGAAAGAAATCGAGTGGTGGGGGCCAGGACAGAAAAAGAGAGAGGAAGAGAGATTCTGATTGGTTAGAAGTTATGATAAGATTTTTAGGTTTAAAAAAAATTTTAAAAAGATTTAAGTTGGTTTCGAAAATATTCTGAGTTGTTTAAAAAATATTATAATTAAATTTAAAAATTTAAATAATTGAATTTTAGCGGGATATAAAAATATTTCAAAATGCGCCCGGGTCGGGTCCAAAAATTCAGATTTTAAATACGAAAAATAAATGCAACTTCCAAATTTTAAAATAAATGATTAGGTAACTAAAATGCATACCCCCAAGAACGGACGCACGTACGTGCGTGTAGCTATCCAAACACGTCCGTTTCACTGAACGGGACGAGAACACGATGCGCGGATGCTACCAAGGGGGTTAGGGGTATCATGCAGGCTATGAAATGCAATTTTAATTTATTTTACGTGATCTAAAATGTTATATGTAAAATAAGCGATGCTAGATGAAATGCCAATATGCAGTTTATACTAGATGCACGTGTCTATGCAACAAGCCAGGGTAATCTATAAATATGAATCAACCAGTCCAAGCAAGCGGGTCGGGTCGAATGTAATGTAACAGTAAACTACCATTCGCATCCAAACATGATAAATTAATAAAATACCACATATATATAAATACGGGAACTGGAATTGGTATAAATGAACTCGAATTGGGTGTATGATATCGCTCAAGAGCTAAGAAAACTCATGGTGGACTATACAAATATCATATCAAGAGAAACCGGGTTTTTAAAACAATACATACTTTCTTTTGAAATAACCACGGTTCTCAAATTCAGAAATCTCATGAAAACAGCATATCTCAATGCGTATAATTATAAAGTATGATGTATGCGACATATAACAGAAATATAAGCATATCTGTATATAATGCAACATGGAACAGTAATATGCACATATCAAGAGAAAACCACTCTTTTAAATGAATCCAGTTTTAAAAATGCATCTTGCGGTTTCCGTTTCTCCAAGGTCAAATGCAATATTGTATAAAGGTATATATGTAATAATAGCAAGCAAATTATGCAAGGAGTCATATGATGCAGCAATTCTACTGTGTGGTGACATGACAATTATCGATGAAGAAGTGTGTGAGCCGGCAAATCTGTGTAAGTGTGACATACACATCATCGATAATGGTACAGGTGTACTAGAATAGGTATATGAAATGCTATGGTAATGACATGAACGTAGCATAAAGTAAATCGGAAGCTAAAAGGTATAAGGTATACGTATCTAACATGACCGAGTCGGTGAATCTATCCATCGGCCTCCTCTAGTCAAGGGTATGGATCAATCATCAATTAACTCATCACGTACGGTAACTCATCGTACGACGTCATTAAACAATCTAGGATCCTAACAACCTATGTGACAAGGAGGGTACGGACCTCACGTCTCGTACGGCTTATCATTCGAGATTCACAACATTATCCATATATATACCTATCTCTCAGGTCACATCCATATAAATCTCAGATCATGGGACCGAAAAAGGTATCAATTATCACATATCGACTCGTATCCATATAACAACATATCACACCAAGTCGTCATATCATAACGTAAACTCTTTTCCATCACATTAATATCTCATATCAAGTCAATTTTATATATACAATTTACCTTATACATCAAGTGTCATGCTATCCTAAAACTCATACCTATTATATTGCAAATACATGTTTATAAGTCATATCACTAATATCATCTCTAACTATCCTTTAAACCATATTCCTAGTTTCCTAATCTAGGTTTCTACGATTGTATCTTAGAGATCGGTTTCCATTTAATAATTTGCGAGGGTGCTATACGCCATCCACCCGACTTCCCCCGTAGATATAGATCTACTCACCTGATCCTTGCTCGCCGAAGTCAATGACGCCATGCTCCGTCGTCTCGAAATCCACGCGAAGGTACCTACAATACATACACAGTCGCAATAGCATTAAAATCAAGTGCGGAAAATCAATACGGCACACGGTGCGCTCATAGGTTAGAACCTATAGCCTACGCGTGCAAAACAATCAAACACCCATTGTTGTTGACGTACAAACGCCCAATAACCAAATACAATACCAAATACCAAAACCAAGCATTCAAAATACAGAAAACATAACCAAAAATCACACAAATGTGCTCCCAGATTTTGACTCGGGTCAATTGGAGCAAAACCAGCAAGTATAGGGTGTTGTACATGGAGTGTGTGAGCTACTAAAACAACGTGGACCCCAAAACCTAACACATGGCTGGCTACTTACCCCCAATTTCCGGTGAGCTCGGCCATTGGTGCTCCGTTGGGGTTCGTCTTTCTACAGTGGGTTCCTAGTGGTTCATCTAGTCCTCTGGTATTGTTTGCTTCTCTCATAAACTCCCCAGGTCATCCCAGATTCCCTGTAGGCATGCTAAATGTCACAAAACCGACATGGGTGAAATCATAAATTCGTATTCTATGTTCTAGGCCAGTGAAAACACTACTCAAGTCTTGTAACAGCCACTAGGCATCACTAATTCCCCACAATTTCCCAAACCCTTCTCTTGAGATTTCTAAGATCGCAATTCCAGACAAAATCAACCTCTAAACTACACAAGAATGCAAGGAAACTAAAACCAAACTAAAAGGAAGAATTTATACCTCATTTGGGCAACCCAAGAAAACCCTAGTAGTCCAAAGTCATCAAAATCCATCTTTGCTTGGTCCAAAGTGTAGAGGATGGGGAGGAGATCAACTTTTGTGAAGGGGATATAGGGTTTTAGTGAGGGAAATGAGATGGATCTTGAAGTTGAAGGTGGAGGGAGATGAGGTTGAAGGAGATGAACAAATAATGGGGGAGGAAAAGAAATGGGGTGGCTGCTCCTCTCTCTCTTTCTTATTCTAACCTCACACTCTCTCTCTCTCTCTCCAACAATTTATTCTTTTACCCCTCTTCTCTTTTTTCTTTTCTTTTTATTAAAACCCAAATCACATAATACCCCAAAAACAATACAAGAACTCAACATGTAATCAAAATGTAACATGACCCGGTGCACCAGCCATGGAAAGCTGTAGAAACATGGATTTGGCTTAATCGCGATTAGCAGTGCACCAATCGGGTTTTATCCAAACTGCATATAATAAATTTTTAAAATGCCAAATCCAATAAATATATTTTTAAATGAGTAAATCATTTTAATCTCCAAATATTTCACAATTATTGGTATATATTTATACCATTTTACAAAAAACCCAATTTCGCAAATCGGGTAGTTTTCGCGAAGTATATTATTTTAATATTAAATTCCAAAAATAATATTTTTATATTTTCTGAAATGTTACAATACCCCGACTGGATCGCCAACATTGTCCTACTGATGAAGAAAAATGGGACGGTGTGCATCTGCGTGGATTTCCGAGACCTCAATAAAGCTTGCCCAAAGGATGACTTTCCCGTACCGGTTACCGAGTTGATGATAGATAACACGTCCACTCACGAAGTTTTCTCCTTCATGGACGGATCATCGGGGTACAATCAAATAAAGATACATCCCAAAGACCAGAAACATACCGCTTTCCGGATTCATCTGGGCATATTCTGCTACAAAGTGATGCCTTTCGGTCTGAAGAACACCGACGCTATCTATCATGGGGTCATGACAAAGATTTTCGATGACCTAATACATGAAATCGTCGAATGCTATATCGATGACCTCGTAGTGAAAAGCAAATCGTATAAGGAACATTGGGAGCATTTGAAAATAGTGTTTCAACGTCTTCGTAAGTATAACCTGAAGATGAACCCTCTAAAATGCGCATTTGGAGTTTCCTCAGGCAAGTTCCTAGGGTTCGTCATACGACACAGAGGTATCGAAATAGACCCATCAAAGATCAAGGCGATTATGGAAATGCCCTCTCCAAGAACTCTGAAACAATTGCGGTCTCTACAAGGAAAGCCCGCATATATCCGACGGTTCATAGCCAACCTCTCCGGAAAATGCCGCCCCTATAGTCACCTGATGAAGAAGGGAACCCCGTTCGTTTGGGATCGTAAATGCCAGAGTGCACTGGAAGAAATCAAGCAGTACCTGCAGAATCTGCCGGTACTGACCGCTCCGGTCAAGGGAAAACCCCTAATTTTATACACAGCGGCCCTTGAAGGTTCCTTAGACGCGCTGTAGGCACAGGAGAACGACCAAGGGAAGGAGAGAGCCCTCTATTATTTGAGTCGAGTTCTACTGGGGGCAGAAAACAACTACTCCCCTATCGAAAAACACTGCCTGGCATTAATCTTCGCGATAACGAAGCTTCGGTATTATGCTTTGGCGCATGAGGTCCATCTCATATCAAAAGTGGATCCTCTCAAATATTTGATGTCAAGAGCCATACTAACGAGACAGCTCACTAAATGGACTCTACTCTTAATGTAATTCTCGATAACATACCGATTTCTCAAGGCAGTAAAAGGCCAGGCCATCGCCGACTTTCTCACTGAGCATACGATACCTGCCGATTCACCCCTAAATTTCAAATTGCCAGATGAGCACGCGTTTGACACGATCGACGGGGAGAGAGGAGGGAGTGATATCCGATGGGAACTCTACTTCGATAGGGCATCTTCTATGAAGAAGCTAAAGCACAGCTCCCCCATAATCAAATTTGAGATAGGCCTCATCTTCGTGACTCCACAAGGAGGGATAATGCGCTTTGCCTTTTCCTTAATAGAGCCAAGAACAAACAACGAAGCGGAATATGAGGCTTTGATAGCAGGTCTTGAGATCGCTGTTGACATGGGGATCGAAAATCTCCTTATATACGGAGACTCCCAGCTGGTCGTTAGTCAAGTAAATGGCGGCTATCAAACGTGCAAACCATAGTTGGTAAAGTACGGCGAGAGAGTGCAACAATTATTGACTCAGATCCCTTCCTACGCCCTGGAAAGCTTACCGCGTACGAAAAATAGCAAAGCGGATGTATTAGCCAAACTCGCTAAAGAACTGGCTGACGAAAACCTCGATGATGTAAGAATCGTTGTGCAGAGCCGTCGGGTTCTCGCACCAGCAGAAATATCCAGAGTCGTCTGAAGAAAAGGAAGCGACCAAGCAAACAGCCCTATGAATAGATAACCAAGAAGGGGCTGTGGATTGGAGAGAAGTCTTCATAGACTACGTCAAATCCCGTCGAACACCTAAAGAAGCATCCTCAAGATATCAGCTCATGAAACGAGCTCTATCTTTCGCCTTCGTCAATGATACTCTATATAAGAGATCGTTCGACGTTCTATGGCTGAGATGCCTGGGACCGAAAGAAGCAGGGTGAGTCGTCCAAGAAACTCACGACGAACTCCGCGGTTCTCATCATGTCAGGCCAAAGATGAAGCTGAAGATCAAAAGGATGGGCTACTGTTGGCCCACGATGATTCAGGACTGCCTCGAATATGCGAAGCAATGCCACTTGTGCCAAATTCATGGAGACTTCATCCACCAGCATCCAAACCCGCTACACCCTATAGTGGCTAGCTGGCCGTTCGAAATGTAGGGAACCGACATAATCGGACCTATCGAACCAGCGTCTTCCAAAAGACATCGGTTCATATTGGCAACAACTGATTATTTCTCTAAGTGGGCAGAAGCAGTACCGCTAAGAGAAGTGAAGATGGAGAATATTCTCCATTTCTTCAAGACACACGTCATCTATCGGTTCGGCACTCCGTGACAGATTATCTCCGATAATAGGCCGGCCTACAGAAGTTATAGAATCAGCCGCTTCGTACTACAGCATAATATAGACTGGAGATACTCTTCGGTCTACAATCCACAGGCTAACGGTCTAACTGAGGCTTTCAACAAAACCTTAACAAAGATCATAAAGAAGACGATGTCCAAAAATAAAAAGGACTGGCACGAGAGACTGCATGAATCTCTCTGGGCGTATCGAACTACGTTCAAAACGGCTATGAATACAACGATGTATGCGTTGGTATTCGGCACGGAAGTAGTACTCCCCTTAGAAATAGAGCTACCCTCTCTATGAGTGGTGGTTCATTACGAACTAACAGATGAAGAGAATGCTCATCTTCGGCTTGAGGAGCTCGATGCCCTCGATGAAACTCGTCTCATGGCGCAGCAAAACTTAGAAGCCTACAAAGAAAAGATGACACGCTCATACGAAAGACTAACTAGGCCGAGGCATTCCGCCAAGGCGAACTCATGCTAGTTGTCAAAAGACCTATGATACCCAATCGTGCGAAACAGGGGAAATTGGAGCCAAACTATGATGGCCCGTACATCATAGATAAAGTCTAACAAGGTGGGGCTTACTTGCTCATGGATATGCATGGCGAAAGACCCTTCTGGCCAATAAACGGCCGATTCCTTACGAAATACTACGCCTGATGAGTCACAGCCCAGGTTAATGATAGCTGACGACGCTTGTGTCCGCTCACTGTCTTCCTGAGTACCAACTCTGTAAGTGCTATCCGGCAAAACTTCGCCACAGAAAACTAACAATGGACCGCAATGTACTAAAACTAGCTACGGACCGTAACGTCCTTAAACTACTACGAACCGCAGCATCCTTAGGATAACGCGGCAAAAAAACGGTACGTCCATAAGCAAAATGGGCACGGATAAAAACCCGAAAGGGCTCCGTGAGTAAAAACAGTAGGGCTACCGGCGAGTTTGTGAAAACCCAAAAGGGCGCAGACTCGTAAAAAATTTCCTGTGCACTTGCAGGGTCCTCTCAACCTTGTAAGGAGAAAATACCCGCCTGAGATCGTTACGACTCACAAGGGAGAAAAACACTTAGGAATCCTCACAATCCCTAAGAAGAAATTACACTTACGAGATCCTCACGACTTGTAAGGAGAATTTCCCCCCTATGAGACCCTCATGGCTCACAAGATTCAAAAGTCTTAAGATACAGGGACCTGAACCTGTTTTTAAGCCATCATATCCCCCAAACTGCCCTACAGGTGGTCAATAATGACCCGTGTATACAATCCATGGGCATAAATAAGCGTTCCCTCGCCCGGTTCCACCAAAGGTGTGAAATTCCCCTATTTGGTGAACAACACTTGTAGGTCCTCTCGACTTCCAAGAAGAAAATGCTCTTGTAAGATCCTTACGACTCTCAAGGGAAAACGCACTTAGGAGTCCTCATGACCCCTAAGGAGAAATTACACCTACGAGATCCTCACGACTCGTAGGGAGAAATACCTTTATGAGAACCTTACGACTCACGAAGTCAAAAGCCTTAGTCGTCAGGTCCCTAACACTGTCTACTAAGCCATCTTTGTTCGATAGCAGCGAAGGCAAATGATGATTCGCTCGTGGAAATGTTCCATTAGTAGCAATACTGATGCCTAAATCGGTAACAAATTCCAAGTCCTTTCACGGCAAGTGATGATTCACTTCTGGCAATATTCCAGTCGCAGTGATACTGATGCTAAGATTGATATCAGATCTCAAGTCCATACTCACAACAAAATCAGCGAGCCAAAAATACATTAAAAAAATAGCCGAAATGATTGGGCAATCACGACTTTCGCGATATAAAAAGCTGAAATGATAGAGTATCGCGGAAGGAAATAAAAAAAATGAAAGAATGAAACTTTTGCCCTACAGGCGAGTCCATAATGACCCCTGTATACAATCCATGGGCATAAACGAAAAGGGAACCACATTTCCCAACAGACTCTGTCAAAAGGAGAGTCAGATCTCGACGGCAAGCATCCCAGAAGATCAACGCGGCGTTCCTTCTCGACACCGCAAAAAGCGGAGCAAGTCAACCCCGACACCGCAGAAAGCGAAACAAGTCAACCAATGACCTCCCCGTCGGAACAATGCTTCGACCCGGAAACAAGTCAACCAATGACCTCCCCGTCGGAACAATGCTCCGTCTCGGAAATAAGTCAACCAATGACCTCCCCTCCGGAACAATGCTCCGTCTCGGAAACAAGTCAACCAATGACCTCCCCGCCGGAACCATACTCCGTCTCGGAAACAAGTCAACCAATGACCTCCCCCCCGGAACCATGCTCCGTCTCGGAAACAACCGGAACAATGCTCTCCCCATCGGAACAATGCTGTCTCAGAAACAAGTCAACCAATGACCTCCCCGTCGGAATCATGCTCCGTCTCGGAATCAAGTCAACCAATAATCTCTTGATTCGTCTCGAGCCCCAGGGAGATCAGTGTCCCTGCGCAAACCTTCCAACCCGTAAAAAGAAAACTCTCTTGTGAGATCCTTACGACTCTCAAAAGAAAACGCACTTAGGAGTCCTCACGACCCCTAAGGAGAAATTACACCTACGAGATCTTTTCGACTCGTGGGGAGAAAAGTCTTTATGAGACCCTCACGGCTCATAAAATTGAAAAGTCTTAGGCAACAGATCTGAACCTGTTTCCTAAGCCATCGCTCCCCTATAAAGAGTTCAAGATGAACCGTTATCTACCATCTACAGACCACATTTGCTAAAGTCACATGCCAATGACACGACAAAGAAAAGAAAGCGATAGTATGAGATAAAATATGCCTTTTATTCAGGAATTCAAATGAATACAGGATACATCACATAAAAGAATCAAAAATGAATGCATGTTATTCACCAATTACAAATTTTCAGTCAAAAAAAAATACAGAAACGGCTGCTAAGAAGGAGGCATCTTTAATAAGTCAGCAAGCCGCTCGCGCACTCCTCTCAATCCCTTCTCGTGGTTAGCCACCGCGGCCAACTCCGCTTCAATTTGAGTTCGCTGCTGTGAATAGGACGAAAGCTTTTCGTCGGTTTCTAGCATGGCAGCTTCGCAGTCCTGTACAACCTGCTCAGTGAGGTCAAGCGTCTGCCTTAACGCCAATCAATCCGAAATACATCTTTGAAGGTTATCAAAGATGGCTTTTAGCTGTGCAGCATTCGCTTCAATCTGGGCGCGCAATCGGACAGACTCGTTGGAAGCCATTTCATGTTCCTTTCATCTCAGGGTTGCCTCTTGTTCAAAATGACGGAGGAAAGAAACACTATGCTCAACCCATGCAGCTCGCTAGGAATTCAAAGCCAGAACCTTAGGAGCAAGATGCTTGAGCTCAATCTCGTGCAGGCAAGCCTCGATCTTTCTGCAGTAATTAACCCAAGACTCCTTCATCATGGAAGTTCACGAGTGTCGCCAGCACAGGATTAACCTCAACAGCAAAATCTGCAGCGGATGTGAGGGCCTTGATGTCAAGATCCTCGACGAATTCGCTCAACATATGTCGGCTGTTTGCAACACCCCTGGAAGATATGCGTTTAGCAAAAGGCCTTGCCGGCATCGGAATGCGAAACACAAAGGGAGCTGGGGCTTGTGCAATTGCTGCAAAATCAATCACGGTCAAACGTCGACTCAGGTGATAAAGAAAACACATAAGGGATAGAGTCTATCATACCGGCTGTAACAGGTGGCAGGACGGGGAGTGCGGGAGGCTCGGCTATTCTCTCGACCCGCGACACTATGATCAAGATGAAGAAAACTTAAAAAAAGCAATACGGTTACTCATAAAAGAAAAAGAGAAGCGCTGGCTAAAGACTATAATAACCAACTCCAGCAGGTAGGACAATTTCCGACTGGAAAGAGAAATGCAGGTTCAGCACCTGATATGGATGGTCAAAAAGGACTCCTGCAAGGTTGTGACAGTGTACAAGGAGGATGGTACCAACAGTAAAACCGATAAGTCGCAAATCTATACCTTTCAGCATTTCAGAGGACATAGAAGAAGGCGAGTGAACAACAGCCGTCATGGCGGCGACCGGAGGTGCTTCAGATGGCACAATCTCAGTGTTCACTGCACCTACACTCAAAACAAACAAAATATCGTCAGAGGGGGATAAACGAGATTGAGAAATAAAAAGAGAACAGTGACCCAAGGCCTACCTGATGGGTCATTAACCAAAACCATGACGGAAGCATCACCAGGCATAGCGGCTTCTTCGCTCTCCTTCGGAGTAGTAGTTTCTGCGCCCATAACTTCATCCCCTGATTCGACGAGGGCCGTCGTGATGCTTGCGACGCCCACCGATACCACGGAGCTACAAGGGGAAAGAGTGGCGGTTTGGGCAGTCCCAGACTCCCGAGAGAGAGTGGCCACTTCGGGCTCTATGACCGCCATCGTTTCGCCTGCCATCCCACCGTCAGGGCTTGGCCCTATTGGATATGGTATATAAGAATTTGCGGATCGAGTTTTAATAAAAAGACTGGGCATTACGTTACTTTGAGATAGATTCTCAGTTTCCTCCCGAGCCGCGCGCGCAACCTGTCTATGGGCAGTAGATAGGGCAGCTGGAACATCCGCCAAAGGGATATCAGCAGATGGAATGTTACTTGAGCCTGCACCCACTGCCGAGGCGGCATCGCGTTCCTTCGCTGCGCGCTTTCTGTGCTTCCTTTCGGTCTGTGCCGTGAGAACTGACCTCCTCAAGATTTCCGACAAGGGGACACCGTCGTCTGATCCGAGCTCTGCCTCCGGCGCCGTTACGGCGTCCATCATCGGCTTAGCGAAGCCTCCCACGGTGGCTTGGAGATAGCCGTGGCCGTGGTAGCCGGCTCTAACCGTCCTGCTGCGTCACCACTCGGGATCGACGCTACACTTGGAAGAACCTGAGCTGAGGTAATCCCTGCAGTAAGGTAAAAGAAAGCGTCAAAGCACTAATGGAAAGAATAAAAGCGTAATAAAATAAATTAAACCAAGGCCCAAAGAAGCACGGAGCCTCTCTTCCTCCTCAAACGTCCGGAGAGAAGCCGCAAGAGCCTCTTCAGCAGAAATACCTGTCAATGAAGGAAATATTAATAAAAGCATAACAAGAGAGAAGGAATAAGCCCAAAACAATATGTTTAAAGCATTCCCGTCTCCGCGATCGATATCAGCGCTGCTTCTTCACGAGCCAGTCGCTCGGAGGCTACAAGGGCAGCCTGTAGATTGGTGTCGGTCACAGGCGTGTCGAACAAGCTATCGTTAGTGCCATACTCACCCAAGCCTTCGCTGTAGGGAGCATGGGGCTCCTGACCGAATACAACGTCAGCAGAAAAGAGCGACTTCTTCTTTTTCTGTGAGCGAACACCGACGGCCGATGATACGAGCTTACGCTTGATGGGCATTTTTCGGCGATGAGTCCCGATTTCCGTACCCACTCCAGAGTCCGGAGACACCATAGCTACCGTAGTTTCAGGAACACTGGGCTGGGGCTTCATAGGAAAGGTGTGTGAGGCCATAGCCGTATCAACCTTTCTTAATAAAGGACGAACGATGATTCATCGCTTTAAGGGGACAGCTGGATTACCAGCAGGGACCGCACCCTTGCGATCGAGCAGTAGCTACCTTTCTTCCCTAATAACGGCACCTGTCGCATGCCGGTACCACGCAACGTATGCGTTCGAGGCTTTCGGATCGTAGCTCGGCTCACTGATGAGAAAGTTGGACCCGGTATTTAGCCGCATAAAGTGGTGCAGCGCGTTGCGAATACCCTCTTCTGTGGAAACCGATTCGGCCAGGAAGGCCTCGAGGGGAACACCCTGATTGTAACCCGACCGTCAGGAAAAACGGTGTGGGTTGTACCTCATGAACAGCGCCGAGTCGTTCTGCCTGAACACTAAAAAGCTCGGCCTGATTGAATACAAATGCAGAATCTCTCGAGCCTTCAATGTAGGAGCCCCGTCTTTGAAGGTATCGCGCAGCGGCTGCACCGTTTTAGTGGATTCCTTACCGATAGTTAAGACCCTATCGACGAAAGTCATGCTATCCCCGACCATACGCGGGCGAAGGACCAGACACCGAGCCTCTCGCTATGATGGATCTAAAGCAGAAGTGTCAACTAGAAATACAACCCGGGGGAAATTATAACTGTCATAGAAACGGGGCCGTTTGTGGACTCCAAAAGCGCTAAGCACATGCAGCTCGATCCACGACGTGAAATAGTGTAGCGGAAGATGTATGGGTTGTACCCCCGGCTGAGTGGTGTCTGACGCTAAGCTTAGGCTATGATACAGGTGAGCTAGCCCAGCGATCCCGACGGCCACTCGCGTCCCGGCAACCATTCGGTGAGCCGGATATAATACGGATAGCCTCATATAGCGAGGGTGCATTGGGAGCACAAACCAGCTTAACCATAGGCCGAGGAACCCCAAAAAGAACTTCTCTTCGTTGACGTCTGAAGCTGCGAGCTCTGCAAAGGGGACAACCAGGGTGTCTGGGATGAAGAAATCCCTTTGATCCTCTTTCGCGGTCGGATGGTTGTCCAAGCCAAAACCAAAAGGATCGTCAAGCTTGGCGAATTTCGTGGCTTGTATTGACAAGACTTCCAGACGAAGAAAGCGGTCGATGAAATCTGCGAAGCTGTCTCCGTGCCCTCCGGACTCGAGAAACAGACTCTCGTAAATGTTCAACACCTTGATTAGACTCGGGAATCAATGTTGAATAGCATTCTCCGGAGTGAGACCCATCACCACTGATTTGGTGGCGAAGATGTACTCGTCAGGGGGAAGTATTTTCTCGTAATGTTCCCCTCTGACGGGTAGACCCGAAATTTCTGCAAATTCCTCCAAGGAAATCGAAATCTCCCAGTTCGATAAAAGAAAGGTGTGAGTCGGGATATTCCACTGTTCCAAGAAAGCCTTGACCCACCATACGTAAGGCACGGGATACTGGAAAAAAGACGTGTAGATAGCGGGGTACAACCCGAGCTTCAGCAGCAGCGACTTTTTGGCTGACAAGATGTATCGAGCCCACTATAAGTATCTGGCTGAATGGCGAGGAGTCAAGCCTATCATGTATACCTTTCCCCAAGGGCGTGACTCACCTTAACATATGCGCCGCCCCAGAATATCTAAAGCCATCGGCGGCTGTACAGGTATCGAGCCCATTGAGGGCTGGAGGCATCCCTCCGTAGTCCAGTTAACCTCCTCCACAGCATATTTCACCTGGGGCGAGTCGGCATGATGAATGGCGGAACTTGAATCTGAAAGCGCCGCAAAAGAGAAACTGCGCCGACCCCGAATAATTTTGTTGTACCACAACCCCCATAAATGAAGAGACTTCTTCTCCGGGTCGTGATCTTTAATCAGTGCAAAAACTTCCCGATCCACGGGCTCGTCGGCGTATGCACTCTCTGGGCGAACAAATGGGAAAGAAGAGTCAAAAGACATAGTACCTGCGTGAAAAGAAACGAGGGTTAGATGTCAATACTACATTACAAATTCTGACATTTGGTACTTTAAATTTGTACCACACTGCAATGCAAGAAAAGGGGACTGAGGGGGACCCATAAAATCAAAGTGACGGCTAATCATTGATGAGACAATCAATCATTAAGGAGAAAATCCTAAAAAGATTCTCATTTAATGAGAAACTCATTGGGCCAAGGAGTTAAACTTCTTCGAGAGCAGTGCTCTGCAAACTGAAATTATATCTGTCAACTTTAATTATGAGGGGAATAAAATTTTTCCAAAATTTCTAAGAGCCGTACTCTGTGAAAACGATGGAGTAATCCATCAGAACCCTAAAAAACAAAGCTTTTTGCAGAGTAAAAACTCCAAGATCTTTAAGATCTACAAAACGAACTCTAAGAGTTTTTCATAGAGATGAACGGTGTTCTAATTAATGGGTTAAGTAACTCTAAAAATCCATTTTAAGATCTACGATCTGAGAAGAGCAAAGCTCTGTTAATGGGTTCGATCCTTACCAAATTTGGGCAGTGTTCTAACTCTAAAAGGGATTTCCTTGGGCAGAGATCTAAACTCTGAAGGGAGAATTAAATTCTCAGAAACAAGAAAGGAAGAAGATGAACAGAAGTCATCTCAAGGGCCAAAGGCCCTACTTAAAGACTCTGAAAGACGATCCAACTTCCAAGATAATCCAACGGTGGAAAGGCTGCCACTGCTGCACTTACGTGTGAGCCACGTGAGTGCAACAGTGGGGGGCATTTGTTTTCCCCCAATAAGAAAGCAAGGCTCTGTTGAAAATTTGAACTAAGATAGCGCCTCACGTGCAAAGCACGAGAGCGCCAACGCCAAGAGTTAAAAACTCTGAGGCAGCACGTCACGTGCAAAGCACGAGAGCGCCAGTGCCAAGAATTAAAAACTTTGAGGCAGCGCCAAAAGTTAAAAACTCTGAGACAGTGCCTCACGTGCAAAGCACGAGAGCGCCAGCGCCAGAACTAAAAGTTCTCCACCCTTGAATCAAAAATCCAACGAAGATGATAAACCATCAAATTATAGAATTAAATTCTGTTGAGGAAATATTCCTCGAATCTTCCTAAAACAAGAAAGGTTAATCTCTATAAATAGAGCACCGTTGGATTAAAGATCCAATGGTGATTAAAAATAACCAAGATAGAGAATAAGCTCTGTATGGGAAAATATTTTCCCAATCATGCTGAGAACAAGAAAAATATCTTCTGTAAAACAGAAGGCCTAGGATCAAAGATCCAATGGTGGATAAAATCCCCAAATCAATTAGAGATCTCTCAATAAGAGATTTCCTTAACTAAATCAACAAATCAGCCTCCAATATATAAAGGACCCAAGACTTCAAGTCTTGTACAGAAGAACCCCTCCCCCCCTAAACTTCAAATTTCAAGACGAGAATGATTTCTCCTCAAGGTAAATAAAAATAAGAGAGATCATAGTATCTTCTCCATATTTAAGAGTTTAACTCTCACATCAGAAGAACTTAGTTCTTTTTCCAGATCTCAGATCTATAAGACAAAATCTTTCACAAGTGAGAATCTAGTTCTCATAGAATTGAATTGAGCAGAACAGAAAACTCAGTGCTTAGCACTCAAAGTCTGACGCTCAGCGCCGAGCGATCCACGTGCTCCTCACGTGGGCGCTATTTAATAAGAAGCGCTTAGCACTTAAAGTCTGGCGCTCGGCGCCGAGCGCTCCATATGCCCCTCACGTGGGCGCTATTTAATAAAAAGGTGCTTAGCACTTAGTGTTTGGCGCTCAGCGCCGAGCGCCTCATGTGCTTTGCACGTAGGCGCTATAAATTGTTTAATATTCCATATAAAAGAATATAAACAAAACAAAAAGAAAAGGGGGTGTCAAAACCCAAATCAATACTCAGCAGTGCTGATACAGAAAGGAGATTAAGCCCAAATAAGTAATCAAGTGGGTTGAGCCCAAGCTTGGCCAAACCCCAAATTGATCGAGCCCATATGTCTTATGCTAAATTGGCCTTAGTCCCAAACATGACTACCAAGTCCCTGATGAACATTCATTGGTTCAAGGGTACATCTTTTCACACCTTTGATACATGTCGTTATAATTCTTCAACGTCTTCAGAGGGGTGGCGGGTCCCGACAACCAACAACTGTGGACCGCAACGTTCTTAAACTAATAACGGACCGCAACGTCCTTAAATTACTACGGACCACAACGTTCTTAAACTAAACCCTCACCTCAAAAATGGTGATCCGTGGACCGCAACGTCCCTAAACTAAAATCCGGACCGCAACGTCCCTAAACTAAAATCCGGACCGCAATGTCTCTAAACTAAATTGTGGACCGTAACGTCCTTAGACTAAAATAATAGAGCCCAAATGCTCTTTTGTGGGATCTGAATGATCCTAAACCCCTGTTAAGTAGATCTTGGTCTAAAATTAGACTAACGTATCCTTAACAAACATTTAAGTTGATCTTAACCTGAAACAAGGTTAACGATTCTTAAATCAAACCAAATCCAGATCAAAGAATATACAGGTTTGGACTAATCCACGTCCTACGGATGACAACATAAATTAGTCTCTGTATACAATCCATGGGTAACCAAAAATAAAATAAATACACACGACACGAAGTGAACATCTAGAGCAGGAGAAAGTGGTTATCGCTACGCGGTAACGTAATTAACTGCATGGGCTTACGCCTGCAGGGAAGAGCACCCCCACAATCAAAAAAACCCTCATAAACGAGGGGGAATCTGACGAAGTCTGCTACAACGGTCACATCCATCCAAACCTCCGATATACTGTGTCATAAATCAACTTGGGATTTTCGGAGAGGTGGACGGATAAAATTAAATAACATCTGCCCCTAAATTCAGGCAAGACGACCTACGCGGTCCCGTCTTCTGTTTTCGGTGGTAAACACGGTCCTTTATCACCGTATTTTGGGATGAAATGCTAGTTTAGGCACGTTCCGGTCCAACATTCCCGTTTTGGGGGAGAATGCTAGTTTAAGGACATTTCGGTTCAACATTCCTATTTTGGGCATGAATTTTAGTTTAAGAATATTTTGGTCCATTATTAGTTTAATGACATTTCGGTCCATTATTCCTGTGTTTTAGGGGAACGCATTAGTTTAGGGACGTCTCGGTCCATTATTCCCGTGTTTTGGGGAAACGCATTAGTTTAGAGACGTCTCGATCCATTATTCTCGTATTTTGAGGGAACGAATTAGTTTAGGGACGTTTCGATCCATTATTCCCATATTTGGGACGAATATTAGTTTACGGACGTTTCGGTCCATTATTCCCATACTTGGGACGAATATTAGTTTAAGGACGTTTCGGTCCAATATTCCCATATTTGGGACGAATATTAGCTTAAGGACGTTTCGGTCCATTATTCCCGTGTTTTGGGGGAACACAATAGTTTAGGGACGTTTCGGTCCAATATTATATTTCGGGGCCACGGAACTTTTTGGATACTGCTCTCAAAGTTCTAACTCAGGAAGATAGCGAGCGGACACAAGAGTCATCATCTATCATTGACCCAAGTCATGACTCATCAAGCATAGTATTTTTTCAGGAATCGACCATTTATTGGCTGAAAGGGTCTTTCGTCATGCATATCTATGAGAAGGTAGGCTCTACCTTGGTAGATTTTATTTATGATGTACAGGCCTTCATAGTTCGGCTCAAACTTCCCACGTTTTGCACGATTGGGGATCATTGGTCTTTTAACGACTAACGCGAGTTCGCCTTAGCGGAATGTTCTCGGCTTAGTCAGTTTTTTATATGACCGTATCATCTTTGTCTTATAAACCTCCAGATTTTACTGTGCTATAAGGCGAGTTTCGTCGAGGGCGTCGAGTTTCTCAAACCTAAGATGAGCAT
Source organism: Agapanthus africanus (assembly GCA_030015575.1). Lineage (NCBI taxonomy): Eukaryota > Viridiplantae > Streptophyta > Magnoliopsida > Asparagales > Amaryllidaceae > Agapanthus > Agapanthus africanus. Next base: position 899,720,731 of record JASDDO010000022.1, on the reverse strand, counting down.
TTTCTTCATTTGTCAGCTCGTATCGAGCCGCTACTCGCAGAGAGAGGAGTTCTATTTGCAATGGGAGCACTGCTTCTGTGCCGAACACCAATTTGTATGGTGTTTTATTCGTGGCCGTCTTGAACGTTGTTCGGTACGCCCAGAGAGTTTCATGCAGCCTTTCATGCCAGTCTTTTTTGTTTCTGGACACCGTCTTTTTTATAATCTTTATCAAGGTCTTGTTGAAAGTTTCAGGTAGACCGTTGGCCTGAGGATTATAGACTGAAGAGTATCTTCATTCAATTTTATACTGCTATGCGAAATGGGTTATTTTATGACTTCTGTAAGCTGACCCATTATCCAAGATTATCCGTCACGAAGTTCCAAACTGGTATATGACATGGGTCTTGAAGAAATGGAGAATATTCTCCGTCTTCACCTCCCTCAGTGGTACTGCTTCTGCCCACTTAGAGAAGGAATCGATCGTTGCCAATATAAACCGATGTCCTTTGGAGGACGCTGGTTCGATGGGGCCAATTATATCGGTTCCTCACATTTTGAAAGTCCAGCTATCCACTGTCGGGTGTAGCGGATTTGGATGTTAATGGATGAAGTCCCCGTGAATTTGGCACGAGTGACACTGCTTCGCATATTCGAGACAGTCCTGGATCATCGTGGGCCAATAGTAACCCATTCTTTTTATCTTCAGCTTCATTTTTGGCCCTGCTTGATGAGAACCGCAGAGTCCGTTATGAATTTCTTGAACGATTTTCTTTGCTTCTTTCGGTCCCAGGAATTTTAGACATAGATAATCGAATGATCTCTTATATAGAGTATCATTGACGAAGGCGAAATACAAAACTCGTTTCATGAGCTGATGTTTAAACGACGCATTTTCGGGTGTTCGTCGGGACTTAAAGTAGTCTATGAAGACTTCCCTTCAGTCCTTGACCTTTTCTTCATCCTCTATTTGAAGGGCTGCTTGTTCGGTCAGTTCTTTTCTTTCGAATGACTCTATCAGATCTTCCGAAAATATATCTATTGGTGTGAGAACCCTTAGGTTTTGTATAATGATGCTCACGTCATCGAGATCTTCATCGGCCAATTCCTTAGCCAATTTGGCCAATGCATCCGCCTTACTGTTTTCTGCACGCGGTATGCTTTCCAGGGTATAGGAAGGGATTTATGTCAGTAGTTGCTGCACTCTTTCGCCATATTTTACCAGCTCTGGCTTACATGTCTGATAGTCGCCATTTACTTGGCTAATGATCAGCTGGGAGTCTCCATATATGAGGAGGTTTTTAATTCCCATATTGATAGCGATCTCAAGACCTGCTATCAAAACTTTGTATTAAGCTTCGTCATTAGTCCTTGGCTCCGTTAAGGAAAGGGCGTAATGCAATATCTCTCCATACGGGGTCACGAAGATAAGGCCCACCCCAGATTTGATTATAGGGGTGTTTTACTTTCGCCGCTTCATGGAAGATGCTCCATCGAAGTAGAGTTCCCATTGGGAATCATTTTCTTCTTCGATTGCGTCGAACACATGTTCGTCTGGCAATCCGTAATTTAATGGGGAGTTGGCTGGTATCAGATGCTCTGCGAGAAAGTCGGCAATGGCCTGCCCTTTTACTGCTTTGAAGGGACGATACGTTATCGAGAACTCCATCAGGAGGAGGGCCCATTTGGCAAGCCTTTCTATTAGTATGGCCCTTGACATTAGATATTTGAGAGGATCCACCTTCAATATGAGATGGACTTCATGTGCCAAGGCGTAATTTCTGAGCTTTGTTATTACGAAGATCAGTGCCAGGCAATACTTTTCGATGGGGGAATAGTTGTTGCCCCTAGGAGAACTCAACTCAAATAGTACAGAGCTCTCTCCTTTCCATGATCATTCTCTTGTGCCCACAATGCGCCTAGAGAACCCTCAAGGGCCGTTGTATATCGGATTAGGGGTTTTCCCTTAACCGGAAGCGGTCAATATCGGCGGATTTTGCAGGTATTGCTTGATTTCGTCCAGTGCATTTTGGCACTTTTGATCCCAGACGAACGGGGTCCTTTTCTTCATCAAATGACTGTAGGGATGGTATTTTCCGGAGAGATTGGCTATGAACCGCCGGATATACTCGAGTTTTTCTAGGAGAGACCACAGTTGTTTGAGAGTTCTTGGCGTGGGCATTTCCATAATCGTCTTGATTTTTGAGGGACCGATTTCGTTACCCCGGTGACGTATGATGAATTCTAGGAATTTTCCTAAAAAAACTCCAAACGCGCATTTTAGAGGGTTCATCTTCAGATTATACTTCCGAAGATGTTGGAACATTATTTTTAGATGTTCCCAATATTCCTCATGAGATTTGCTCTTTACCACATGGTTGTCGATATAGCATTCAACAATATTGTGTATGAGGTTATCGAAGATCTTTGTCATGGCCCTCCGGTAGGTAGCACCAGTGTTCTTCAAACCGAAGGGCATCACCTTATAGCAGAATATGCCCAACGAGGTCCGAAAGGCGGTATGCTTCTGGTCCTCAGGATGTCTTTTTATTTGGTTGTATCCTGAAGATCCATCCATGAAGGAGAAGACCTCATGGGTAGTTGTGTTATCGATCATAATCTCGGTAACGGGCACTGGGATGCCGTCCTTCGGGCAAGCTTTGTTGAGGTCCTGAAAGTTAACGCAAATGCGAATCGTCCCATTTTTCTTCATCACTGGAACGATATTAGAGATCCAGTGGGGATATTGAATTTATTGGATGAAGTCGAAGTTGATTAGTTTCTTGACTTCAGCGTTGATACCCATCTCAAGTTAGAGTCTTATCCTTCTTGGCGCCTGTTTGATTGGCTTTATACCTGGCGATATAGACAGTTTATATACTGCCACTTTTGAATCTAGACCCGGTATTTCAGAGTAGTTCTAGGCCAAGGAATCTTTATACTGCATGAGCACGTCTATTAACGTGGCCACCTGTTTTTCAGATAGTAGCTCACCGACGAACGTTGGCCTCGGATCATTTTCCATTCCTAAGTCGATTTTCCTTAGGTTGTCCGCCGTAATGTGTATCTCATCTTCCAGCTTTTTTGGTGCTGGTGGAAACTCCTAGATCACCTCGTCCTCATCTTCATTTGCGAAACACCTGTAGTGGGCATTCATAGTCTCGCGCCCTCCCTTTTTTGAGAGTGTTATCATATGTCAAGTACGAGTTCACTTCCTTTCTCGATGTTGAGCCGGTCCTATTTTGACAGTATAGGTCCTCTTTGGCTCATGATTTTATGGCGGGGTTACCCTCTAGTAGTCAGATAACATAAACCTGTCTTGTCGATACTGGTCTTCTACCCAGTCTTTGAATGTGAAGCAGTCTTCAAGGGGGTGACATTTTACTTGATGATAAGAGAAATAATCCGGATGATGGACCTCGTTTATTTGTTCGGGGTGCCGAGACTCCGGAAGTGTCATAATTTGGTGCTTCATGACAAGGTTAAATATTTTTCTTGTCTTGTCTTGAGGGAAAGAGTATTCTCGACCCATCTTCTTTATAAAGTATGGGCTCCAATCAAGTTTTTCTCGATTATATGGCGTCTTGGATCCGCTTTGTTTTCTTTGAACGTTGTTTGCATTCTTGGCCCTATTTTTGCCTCCATTTCGGGGGTTTTCCCTTTCGCGAGAATATATAGCGGGTCGGGGATGAAGAGAATTACAGTCTTCTTTTTCCGCAGATTGCTGACTAAGACGTTGCATCCTGGACATTTCATAAATGGCCATTTCGCGGCTGTGGTTGTCCTGGCTCGTTTGACAAACTTGTTTTATTAACTTGTCAATTTGCTCTTCCATCGGCGAACTTAATGTTTTTAGAGCGGGATCTCTCCGATTTGACGTCACGGCTATTTGGAAGAGCGTTTTTCGCTTCACTTGAGCTGTTTACGATGTGGAAACTATAGATCTGCTTTCGTTTCTTGGACCAGAAGTATCCGAGCCCGGTTTTCTCCATCTTCCCATTGGGCATTTTTCGCTGAGTCCCGGAAATATTCCAAATCTTTTTATAGAATTGGGCTTGTCGAACGGTTTGTTCGAGGGATACGCCTTGTCATCTTAACAGCTTTTTCAATCCTTTCGCGTAATATCTTGGCAGACGGATGGGTTGAAACCCGTCGAGCGCAAAATCGGTACCGTGCCAAACTTCTTTTTCTATTTTGGTCTCCGTAGATTGGTAGAAGAGGATCGCCTTTTCACCTGTTCGTTTAAGAGGCACGTAGAAAGTTTGTAGCTCTTGTACGATATATGTATTGAGCGCATCAAGTTTCTTGTAATGCCGAGACGGGGCCATTGTAATTTTTAGACTCTGATCTACTCCGGAAAAAATTTGTATTGACGGGCGGACGGAAAACACTGCATTGGCCTCGTCCTCTGAGTCGTTGCCAAAGACCAAAATAGGAGTAGATGGTCCGGGCTTATTGTTTTCTTTTGGGGGTTACCCCGAGTAAACTATTTCTTCTTCTTTCTCGGTATCGCTCCCGAAGATCGAGATAGTGGCGATGGAGTTCTGTTTATTCTTCGGCTTGTGGTACCTTTCAGTATCCTCGAAGTCTGATAGGAATTACTTTGCGTCTTCGTATTTCCGGACTTCGTTTATAAAGAATGGATTTAGCTCTCCCGTGACGGTGTATTCCGAGCTGTCCTTAAAATACTTCATACACTGATGTTGTGTAGATGGGATGACGTTGTACTCGTGTAACCAAGGCCTGTCGAGCAAAGCGTTATAGCAAGTCTTGACGTTAATGACATGAAATTTGATGTCAGTGACGAGCAGCCCAAAGCGTAGCGTCAATATTACGGACCCAAGCTTCCATAACGACTGTGAGTCGAACCCGGAGATGGTAATTTTATCTCAGGCATGGTGCTGAACGTTCATGCAAATTTCCTTCAGCACTCTCACGTTGAGAAGGTTAATGGTGGATCCATTATCGACAAGGATTTTTCCTATCTTGATGTCGTGGCAGTACCCGGTGACGTATAACGGGTGATTATGTTCGCACGTACCGAGGAGGAGATCCTCATCGCTGAATGTAATATCGGCCGTGTGGACTTTTGCCAGTTCATCTTTCATCTTCTCTTCTGTATGGAAAGCTTGGAACTGATCGGGCTCTTATAATGCCTTGATCAGGGAATCTCATGCCTCTTTGGACAGGAGGAGAGCATCCAATATACTTAGCTGTGAGGGTATTTTCCTCAGATTTTCCAGGACGTTGTAATCCACCTTATTTTTCTTAGGTGGATCTTCTGTAGTGAGCGCTTTTACTACCTTGTCACCGAGGGCAATTTCCTCAGGGATTTTCCCTTTGTCTTTTTTGTTCAAATCATTATTTGTAGGTCCGAGATTCTTCTCAGACAGCGTGCAGTTACGCGGCTGAATATTCTTGTAGTTCTTCTCCTCCTCTTCTTTTTTAGATGTGGATTCTTTGAAGAGAAGGTTGAGAGGTGTTTCTTCCTCAAAATCGCTCCCGAAGGTAAGAACTTGAGGTTTTCCCCCTTCCGAACTGGTACCAACCATATGATAGTTGCCAGTCATTCTTCATGTGTGTTCATCCCACTATTTTGCCGTCGATGAGTGTGAGTTTCGCACTTCATTCTCTTGAAGTGTTTTTGACGGGCAACGTATCTTTGCCACCACTTCTTGAAGGCACTGCATTCCTCGGTGGGGTGGGTAACCTTCCGATGATATAGGCAGTAGTTTGGATGTGATTTTTCTCTATCGAGGCATATGATCCCGGGAGTGTTCCTTATGAGAAGTGGCGGCTTCATTCCCATTGACAGGGATTTGGCGAACCGCTTCTCTGTTTTGATCCTGCTCTTATTTTTTACAGGTATGCTTTGGTTTGGTTGGAGTACTTTACGACTCATTCTCACCGCAGCTTATTTATCCAGATGCTGACGTTTAGCCTTTTCATATATGGCTGTCTCGCGTTCTCGGTCAACTTTTCTTTTTTGAAAAGCTTCGTTTAGCAGCCTCTCAATCGGGTCTTCTTCTGGCAGTTCCGAGGATTTTAGCGTCGATTCTTCCCCCAGTTCCTCTGCGCTGACGCTGAATGAGTCTCTTCGTCATATAACGACGATTGGGAGACCATGTGGCAACTTGCTACCCGGTCTTTGGTGTCTTCAAATGAGTCAATTCCTTCATCATTGTCATTATCTTCGTCCTCAAGAATATGCTTGATGAATTCGTCGAGCATGACCGGTGTCCGCGCCTTCTGGTTATACTCCTCCAGCGTGCCTGTGTATTTTTGTAGATCTGTGCGCTTGTCGTCATACTTGGCAGGCTATACAGGTTTCTTGGTTTCTTGGTTTTCTTCTTTTTCTTCGAAGGCTTCAAAAGCTTGACTTGGGGGGTTCCCCTCGTCAACAATTTTCAGTGCGGGACGAGATTTTAGCATCCCTTCGATTATTTCAGGTTCAAGTAGATTTTTCCATTCAAGTAGATTTTTCCACCTGACTGCCGGACATGCTTGTATATCCTTCAGTATTCTTTTGGTTTTTGCAGAAAGAACGACTTCCCATGGAGTCTCTTCCACGAGTGAGCATGATGCCCCCTGCGCATCCACATTTTTGGCAGTGTGTTTCTGGGGCGGGTTTACCCTCCAATTATCAGTCATCGCGAATTTCCCCTTGTTGATACTGGTTCTCGACCCAGTTTTTGAAGACATGGCAATCTTCAATTGGGTGGCTCACCATTCTGTGATAGGAGCAGTAGTTAGGGTTGTTGACGTCGTCGGATTGTAGAGGACGCCGCAGGTCTGACAATGTGATGAGTTTATTACGCATTGCCAATTCGAACAGTCTCCTTGTCTTGTTGCGGGGAAACGAGTAAGCGCGTTCTAGTCTTTCCTCTAAGGAAGGGCACAGACGCGCATTATTTTGGTGAGTAGCTAATTTTGGGCCACTCTTCCGCTGTTGCGTGTTGGCAACGAAGGTCGCTTTCCCTTTACCCTTATTATTTCGAGGGTCCTTATTTGAGAAGGAAGGCCCGTAGCCCATCTGGTCCATTTGGGTCAGTTTATCTATCAAAGCCTGAAAGGTTGTGAACTTGAAGAACGTCTTGAACTGGGGCATGGTCTTTTTAGGATCAAGGGTCCCAATGAACATGCCCATGGCAGGAGATTCTTCAATGCACTGTTCGCATTTCGACCACAGGTTCCGCCATCGGATCGCGTATTGGACCCATGTTTCTCCCGGCTTTACCCTGGCATCAATCAATACCGTGATCGGAGTGTGTTCGCTCGCACCGGCGAAACGCTGTATGAACAGCAGTTTCATCTTTGCGAACGTTTTCACGGAGTCATTTGGGAACTCCGAGTACCATTCGAAGGCTGTTCTGACAAGTTGCCTTCGAAGGCTGTTCTGACAAGCTGCCTACGAACTGGCGAAACAACAATTTGTCATCGCCTCCAGTGTTGCTGCACGGAGCTCTGAATTGCGCGACGTGTTGGTGAGGGTTGCATGTTCCTTTGTAGACATGGAACTTGGGGATCGTATATCCCAATGGGTATTTGATTTGATCATACCAGCATGGATATGGTCGCCCGGTTCTGACTGTAGGGTTCCTAGGCACCCTATGAAGGTCTCACAAGGCATCGATCATGCCAAATTAAAATTTTAACGGTGCCGAGAAACCCGACTACGGATCGTTTGCTAGATTTCTAGGCGAAAAGATAACCAGTTAACAATTAACTACAAGGAAACGGAAATACAACCTTTGTAGATCCGGTGCTCCACCTCCATAGCTCTGCAACGAAGTCCTCTCCGCTGTCCAAAAAGAATCCGGGCTCTAGCGTCGACTTCATCGGAGAATAAGCGAGCTAGGTCGTCGATGTCCATGCCGAAGATGATCTACGTCGAGGCATCGCTAAATCAAGCTCCGACTTCACCAAGTCAAGAAACTTGTGAAGGAAACACACTCTACTACTTGGCAAGAGGTAGAGGATGAAGAAATAGAAAGTGGGTAGACTTTAGTTTTGGATTTCTCACTCTTTTTCATCACTTGCCATTAATGGAGCAAGCTTTCTTCATGTGAAGAAATGAAGAAGAAGAAGAAGCTAATTATGATAAGTTAATTAAAAATTAGAAAAGAAATGAATACTTATCATATTAGAACCATGGTTAGGTGTAGAGAATCAATCATGGTTAAGTGCAATGGTTAGGGTTAAGCTAAAAGACAAAATGGTCATATGGTCAAAACTTCATGAAGCTTCATCAAGCTTCATGAAAGAAAGAAAGAATGATAACCATTTTGTTTTCTTTTGTCATTTCATTTTAATCCATATAAAAAGATAAATGAATGGACAAATAAATAGAAACCTTAACCATATACTTAACCTAGGTTTAATTCTTTACACTAACCAATGTTGCATGCATCATCAAACATGATACAATCAAGTGCACAAAAATATATCGCATATACAATGCGCACATCCGAGTGAGAAAATCCATCTTAAGTGAACCGATACTAGTTAATGCAAAGTAATATATCAAATATATAATTATGCATTAAATCATTAAATCAACACTTGATCTAATGATCCGGTCATATCGCATATAACCGACTAATATCAACAGTAACAACTTATCGAATCAACACTTGATCCGATAACCCGGCTATATCGCATATAACCGATCAATGTCACATATCGCGAGAATCGAATACAGTATCACATACTGGTATCATTCTCGGTCCCGCACATATCTCATATGCACTCCTATTTCGTTTCGCTTGAGCCAGGAAACCTCTGTGTAGGACTCTAAAGACTCGTCAATACGCCGGCAGCAGGTGATGATCATATCAAACACCCACAAGCCGCAAGCGGTCTGCTAAACGTAACGGCCACCCGGGTATTGAGCGATCTGAAGATCGACGAGCAAGCCTGCTCACACTCCAGTGAATCCAACCAGTAACACTACCGTACAGTCCGGTCTGATCGTCTGATATGTCGCATATCTCGCCTAGGGGTGGTAAACGTCAGACCCCAATAGCTCGATAAGTCGTGTCGATATGAGGTCTATAACTGTTCGAGAAACTACTGGTAACACTTACCAGTAAATCTCAGCAACCCTGGCCAGGGATTTCCTGTTATAGCCAATCGAACACAGCACAACATCAACTCCCTATACCGGGAGAGACGAATCCCCTCCTATCGCTCATTGCCTCCATGTGACTCGGGACTGTACCCAAAAACCACCGTTTTGCACGCCCTCTTGGACGTGGTAAGATGGAAATCAAAGCACAGTGGGAACCACACAAGACTCTATGACGATCTCGGGTCAACAGACTACTCTGTACCAGTGTCACCAGAGAACTGCCATCTGACGTGAGGTATAATACCATCTGGGAGTTCTCGGCGAGTCCGTCCAGTGTACCCAGTCTCTACTGAGCACCCGTATATCATCTCTGATGTCAAACACCAATGGATATGGGATCATCCATCGCCCATCTGTATGGGTCGAGAAGGTATACGCTAGTCTACTCTGGTATATCGATGCCCCGTCTCGATACACCCACGACTAGGGACTTTGAAGGATGTACTTATGGACTACCATGTCCCCACTAGTATGATCCGCATCATAGTCCAGGTAGTCAAGCACACATCCTAAGGGCTTTACCAACATGTAACAGAGAGACAATCAGTGTACACGTTTAGGTAAAGAGCAACCAGATAGCATACTATCATGTCGAGCAAGAAAGTCCTCCCTATATATGTCCTAGCATCCACTACAATGCACATCCAATGTACAGTAATGGCCTCTAGGGCATACATATAACTAACAATCTCCCACTTGCACTAGGGCCATCTGATAGCAGTGGTTGTAGTATCTCATACTCAACCATCCCATAAAAGTGACTCTCTCTGGGATCAGGCCTTTGTGAGTGGATCCGCTGTGTTGTCCTCTGAGTCTACTCTCTAAACCTCGATATCCCTGGAGATCAACCATCTCCATGATCAGGTGATACTGCCTTAGAATATGTCTGGATCACTGATGGGACCAGTGTTCCTAGGCACAAGCCACAACTCCATTGTCACACAATGGGAGGAACTTAGTTCATCTCATGAACCAATATACACCCAAACAGCCTCTTTGGTAGCATCTCAAATAGCGATGTATCCAGCCTTAATCGTCTAGTATGCCACGGTATCATAGCTTGGAACTCTTCCAACATACCGTCCCTTTACTGAGGGTAAAGACAATGCCTGCGACTGACACTCAGTCGTCATTATCACCCTGGAACCCTTCCAGTGATTCTCCCTAGGATCGATTGATACCATCTCACTACAACTAGTGAGAATCCTAACATCCAATTAGATCTATCTCATAGATCCAAACCCAGGATTTAGGAGGTATCACTTTGATCCTTTATGGAGAATCATTGTGATAAGCGGAGATTGACCGAGCGTAGCATAGGAAACTCTTTCCCTATCAAGAGTATGTTATCCACGTACTCTACGAGGATCATCACCATACTCTCTACTACCTTCTTGTTTATACAAGGTTCATCTACCATTTTGATGATGTCAACTTCTTTAACCGCTTCATCAAAACAGATGTTCCATCTCCGCGATGCCTGCTTTATCCTATAAAGCATCTTGCACACGTTTCCGCTGCTCCCACTGTCTACGAAGCCCTCTGGCTGTGTACTTATAGACACTCTCTTCCAAAACATCATTTAGAAAAGCTGTCATGACACCCAACCGCCAGATATCGTAGTCATGGTATGTAGCCGTGGCAAGTAGTATCTGGATGGACTTAAGCATAGGTACTGGAAAAGGTTTCATCATTATCCACGCCTGGTTGATGACGAAAACCTTTAACAAGTCTAGCTTTGAAAGTCTCAACTTTTCCATCTACACCAAGTAATCTTCTCAAGATATACTTGCTCCTGATGGGGATTTAACCCTTCAGATATAGCAACCAAAGTCCATACTTTGTTGGTGTATAAGGATTCCATCTCAGATCACTAAGCATCCAGCCATTCTTACAGAGTCCTACTCCTGATGGCCAGCTCGAAACTAGTTGGGTCATCATCTCATGATGCAATCCTCGCTCCCACTGTCATAGAGAAACCGAAGTATCTCTCAAGCGGGTGAGGAACCTCACTAGATCGGCGGAGAGGCTGAGGTTCGTTGGTATCTACTGAATCCTTTGGTTCTACCAAATCATCTGCTGTTGTTTGTATAGCTGGAACATTTTCAGTTCTACATTACAGACTTTGCCTCGAGCTTGCCCAGATTTTGCTTTTAGACATAGGCCGGACAACCCCAAATCTTAACCATCTTAAGATATGGGCTCTTCCCTTTCCATATCATATATGAAGTGGTAGGCAACTGATTTGATTGGAACCCTATTCAATAGGTATGCAACTTCATAAGTGCATAACCCCTAATAGAAAACAGGTAACTCAGTAGTACTCATCATAGAGCACACCTTATCATATAGGGTGCAATTGCTCCGCCCCCGATATACCATCGTGCTATGGTGTATACGGAGGAGTAATACTGTGAGAGAATCTCATTCTCCTTTAGAATAGTCCAGGAATTCCATGCACAAGTATTCTCCTCCTTGATCTCATCACAGGACATAATACTTATACCCGTATTGGTTCTCTACTTCTAACTTATATTCTGTGAATATCTCAAAAGGTTCGGACTTGTGTTTCAACAGGAACATATGTCTGAATCTCGAGAGATTATCAGAGAACATAATGAAGTACAAAGAACCATTCTTGGCATGTGTAGACAGGGGACCTACATATATCAACATGTATCATCCCAAGAGTTTACTAACTCTTTCTCTGTTTCCAATAAACAGAGCTGTGGTCATCCTATCTTTGTGACATGACTGGCGAGTTTCACAAGATGTAAATTCAAACTGACTTAAATATGCATCTATATGTAACTCTAGCTAGTCGGGTCACATTGATCTGACCTAGTCTACAATACCTCAAGAAGGAATCGTTCAATTCTGAACTCTTCCTCTTGTGTGTGTTCCGTATACTTAGAACTGTAGTTTGATTTAGAACATTAACGCTTTTAGATAACGTGCCTGATCCGATCAACTTTTGATATAGGAAATGTTCAAAACATTATCCAACAATACAAAATTTTATCATTTCTTTACTGATAAAGAGACTGATATGATTTTGTATATCAGGTTCGGTATCTAATAACATTCGTTCAGAATCAATGTATTTGTAATACAGGGTGACAGTGACCAACAGACTTGGCTGCAACACTTGCCCCGTTTTCTGTCTCATGAAACTTATCACCCGTTCTCAGTTCTCTACCTTTCTGTAGCCCTATGTAACAGATTACATATCTGGGATCCTGATCTGGTATCACATACCCAGGACGTAAAGTATACTGAGAAACAGTTCTGTATAATGAACAAACCCGAAGATGATGCATCAGCATGCACTCTCTTCGTTTGGGCGGCACGGGAAATCTGGTATTCCCCAATTTCCTGCTCTGTCTTATAACAATTATAAGTTGGAGCGGGACCAACGTTCCCCAGCTCAGTAAAACAAGCGGGTTCGGTCAATAATCCGTATTATTATCTTGATTAAGGCGTGATATGGTCGCTACCTGGAGAGAGAGAGAAGAAAACACTCAGCGTGCGCTCTTTCAAGAATAGATTGGTTATTATTTTATCTAATCAGGATGGCTCCCACTGCTTTTTATCAAATCTTCCTTCAAACCCTAAAAGGAAAGACTAGCCGGGATTAATTACACACTACAAGTTCGCCAATCTTTCAGCCAGGCCAGTGTCGGTACTTTGAGGGAGGTCCCCCGTGCTTTCGCACGAACCTAATTAATGTAAACCTCGTTTTCCCAGAGGCGTAACCTCGTTATCACCTTTCTAGACACCTACTTGATCGGCTAATTGTAATGTATAAAACTCTCCCAGGAGTAACACTTACTCGCAGCGGGTATCGGGATCCAACTATCTCATAGAAGGTATGCAATCTCATTGCAAATTTCAACACTTGAAATTCCCGATAATATTTTGCCCCTAGCTCGCTATAACCTTGACGCATGCCAAACAACCCATAGTCTGCTAGTCAAGTTCAACCCGTCATTTCCTGATTGAATTAAACCCACCCGCACGACCCTTGACGCATGCCAAACAACGCCATAACGAATACCCTAATCCAATCGCATCATATGCTGGCAGATAAGCACTAGTTAGCTACCGTACACTACGCCTTGACGCATGCCAAACAACCGCAGCACGAATACTAACTAATACTTATCTGAAATGACGGAGGGCTACGACAGGTTTTTCTGAAAACCTATTGCGTAATGAACTTGATATCGTTGTAGGATCGAATGAATTTTGAAATGGAGTGTTTTTGAGGCTTTTCTAGTTTTGCTAAAGGAGTCACTCCCGGTGAAGGGATCGTCGGTCCTTTCCTCGTCGAATGAGGTGCGGGATATATCACATATATCACTGTGCAAAGCAAAAACTCTTAAAAGCAATCAAAAGGACAAACCGAGTGTGTAGCATCTGCCAGTTATTGCTAAAGGAGTCACTCCCGGTGAAGGGATCTCGGTCCTTTCCTCATCGAATAAGGTGCAGGATATATCACATATACCGCTGTGCAAAGCAAGAACTGTAGCTACCCTTTTTATTTTGAAATTCGATTCTACAACATCTTAGGTTTCTTTTCTTTCATTAATCACATTAATGAAGTCCCATCATTTAAGTACCTAAACATCGCAGATAAATACGACGTACACTTATGCCATCCGCATTCGCCTCGATGTCCCCTCGTGCACCGTTAGGTTAGGTAACTAACGGCAGAGCAGGGAAGGGCTAGCGCGGGTGTAAAACATAAGTAACGCCTATATAATATATCATATATACTATATACTGTATCTATCACAGAACATCACATGATCACATCACAGATATCGCAGCAGAAGAATCATATGAAATATTGGATATACTAGGACGTCCGCGTTTTCAATACGAGCCAGTATAAAACACGGATTCCACGGTCGTGATGAATAGCCAAACCCACACCCCTAGGACCCCTACGAGAGCGGCAAGCAACCCTGCCAATTCTAGAGTTAGTAGACCCGGACTCGACTCCTCGAGTTGGTCTCCCACTGGACTCCAGAACCCGGTTACTTGTGCTCCCCTCCTTGGGTCTATCCTAGTGCAGAAAAGTAAATAATATACAAACAGTGACATCTTCCGCTACCTGGAAGTGCCCCAATAAAAGAATATTACATACAAGTTTTTACATGAATGAAAATGAAAAACACTCATCTCACATAAAAAACCCCGGCTATTCAAACACGACGATCCAATATAACATATCCAGCAACACATAACATCACATGTCATCAACGTAAGTAAATATGCGCATCCCAATTGTCGTTGACATATAGCAACGAAACCGGCGATATCACAAATTACACTTACGGTCACAGAAAAGAAAGTGTAAAACTACAACAGTTGGAATCCGCAATCTGCATAGACATCGCATGCCTAATCAAATGAATACCTTAGACATCACATGCCTAACAATTATAAACCCCGCATTTTAGTCTCATTATCGAAAACACTTTTCAATATCGAGTCGGGCAATTCAACAAGATTCCCGACAGTCTGATCGAATACTCGTCGTAAACTTCAGTAGACGGCCGCACCCCTGATACCGTCGACGAAGTGCACCAAGGCGGAACACCGCTACCCGCGAGCACCCGAACGGATGCTTTCGGCGACGGGGTTCTCCTACAGTCACTTGGTCGGGGCTATGGAGTGAGGCTGTCTATTAAGTTTACCCGGCGAGTATCCGCGTATGCTACGTGATTGCAACGGACTTTTGATCACATCAAAATTCCGTGGCAACCGATCAAGTGAGACTGAACTGCTACGTTTATAACATTCATTTAGTTATCTCATAACTACTTGTGAATTCCAATTATTGTATCCCATTCCGGATAAATAGAAAATGTCAAACTTTCCGATCGAACAATCGAACACCCAAGTTTTCCCGATACAGATCAACACATGAAATAAGTCTAACAACATTCAGTTCGTGCCTCAGTAGCAACGGTCCAGCCGAAGAAGGGTCAAGCCAACGCCTCACATGTGGCATGCCGTACTGCCCCAAACTCGAAGGTTCAAAGGGCAGTTCAAGACGGTCACATAATCGAGTTAAGGTTTGTTGTCTTCTAGAGGGACCATCGCGTTACTTGCACTACTTAGAACGTCGTTAAACTACGGAAAAATCCAACACTTGGAAATTTCCCGGCAGGGGAAAAATTGGGTATTTATATCCGGTCGAACTTTTTAACATATTCTAAAATTTATCCGGAAAGCCACACAGACAAAATTTGATACCCCGATCGAAACACCGAATCCTCAAAACAACTGCAGAAAATTCAACTCTTGAATAAAAATTAAAAATTTCCAGAAGACTCAGAATTACAAGACATGAATTACTGTGCAAGACACGTGGTGTAACTCGACACAGTGGCCGCGGAACCGCCGCGATTACTATGGTGGGGCCGCGGATCCGCGCCTCTGTCATCGAGTTACTGTCACGTGCTTCACAGTAACTCATGCAATTACCTGCTGAATTTTTTGGCAATTTTTAATACACAAAAATCCAGATTTTTGCAAAAAGGACAGAGAGCAATATTGGTTCGGGGTTTCGGGTTCGTTCGGACTTCAAATTCCGTCTGGACTTCGCCTAAGGCTCTAGCTAGGCTCTGATACCACTGTAGGGTTCCTAGGCACCCTATGAAGGTCTCACAAGGCATCGATCATGCCAAATTAAAATTTAACGGTGCCTAGAAACCCGACTACAGATCGTTTGCTAGATTTCTAGGCGAAAAGATAACCAGTTATCAATTAACTACAAGGAAACGGAAATACAACCTTTGTAGATCCGGTGCTCCACCTCCATAGCTCTGCAACGAAGTCCTCTCCGCTGTCCAAAAAGAATCCGGGCTCTAGCGTCGACTTCATCGGAGAATAAGCGAGCTAGGTCGTCGATGTCCATTGCCGAAGATGATCTACGTCGAGGCATCGCTAAATCAAGCTCCGACTTCACCAAGTCAAGAAACTTGTGAAGGAAACACACTCTACTACTTGTCAAGAGGTAGAGGATGAAGAAATAGGAAGTGGGTAGACTTTAGTTTTGGATTTCTCACTCTTTTTCATCACTTGCCATTAATGGAGCAAGCTTTCTTCATGTGAAGAAATGAAGAAGAAGAAGAAGCTAATTATGATAAGTTAATTAAAAATTAGAAAAGAAATGAATACTTATCATATTAGAACCATGGTTAGGTGTAGAGAATCAATCATGGTTAAGTGCAATGGTTAGGGTTAAGCTAAAAGACAAAATGGTCATATGGTCAAAACTTCATGAAGCTTCATCAAGCTTCATGAAAGAAAGAAAGAATGATAACCATTTTGTTTTCTTTTGTCATTTCATTTTAATCCATATAAAAAGATAAATGAATGGACAAATAAATAGAAACCTTAACCATATACTTAACCTAGGTTTAATTCTTTACACTAACCAATGTTGCATGCATCATCAAACATGATACAATCAAGTGCACAAAAATATATCGCATATACAATACGCACATCCGAGTGAGAAAATCCATCTTAAGTGAACCGATACTAGTTAATGCAAAGTAATATATCAAATATATAATTATGCATTAAATCATTAAATCAACACTTGATCTAATGATCCGGCCATATCGCATATAACCGACTAATATCAACAGTAACAACTTATCGAATCAACACTTGATCCGATAACCCGGCTATATCGCATATAACCGATCAATGTCACATATCGCGAGAATCGAATTACAGTATCACATACTGGTATCATTCTCGGTCCCGCACATATCTCATATGCACTCCTATTTCGTTTCGCTTGAGCCAGGAAACCTCTGTGTAGGACTCTAAAGACTCGTCAATACGCCGGCAGCAGGTGATGATCATATCAAACACCCACAAGCCGCAAGCGGTCTGCTAAACGTAACGGCCACCCGGGTATTGAGCGATCTGAAGATCGACGAGCAAGCCTGCTCACACTCCAGTGAATCCAACCAGTAACACTACCGAACAGTCCGGTCTGATCGTCTGATATGTCGCATATCTCGCCTAGGGGTGGTAAACGTCAGACCCCAATAGCTCGATAAGTCGTGTCGATATGAGGTCTATAACTGTTCGAGAAACTACTGGTAACACTTACCAGTAAATCTCAGCAACCCTGGCCAGGGATTTCCTGTTATAGCCAATCGAACACAGCACAACATCAACTCCCTAT